>CATKUP010000249.1:0-539903 GCA_949786385.1 Onychomys leucogaster
GTTTCAGAAGAAGTTTTGGACTACATATAGTCCGTGTGTGTAGGAAACACCGTTCTTTTGTTCTGGGCACACTCACTTTTCCTGCTGTCTTAGAGACTCTAGAAAGCAAGAGTGTGCTTCTTGCTCTAAAGCAGAGTGTGATCCATGGATGAGAACTACACTGTGTGTTTCACTTCAGAAATGGAGATAAATCCCAGGCTCTGAGTCTTCCTCCAAGCAAGACTTCGTTTCAGGTAAGGGCAGTCACTTTTCAGCTCAAACGAACTACATTGTTCCAGAAGCTCACACGTTTCTCACCTTAACAGACAAGCATTGGATGTTAGAGGACCAGTGCTTTGTATCAGTTTCAGAAGCAGAGTTGGACTATATAATGTCCGTATGTGTAGGAAACACCGTTCTTTTGTTTTCAGCAAAATCACGTTTCCTGTTGTCTTAGAGACTCTAGAAAGCAAGAGTGTGCTTCTTGTTCTAAAGCAGAGAGTGATCAATGGATGATTACACTGCTGTGTGTTTCACTTCAGAAAAGGAGTTAAATCCCTGGGTCTGAGTCTCCCTACAAGCAAGACTTCGTTTCAGGTAAGGGCAGTCACTTTTCAGCTCAAACGAACTACATCTTTCACGAAGCACACACGTTTCTCATCTTAACTGACAAGCATTGGATGTTAGAGGACCAGTGCATTCTATCTGTTTCAGAAGAAGTTTTGGACTACATATAGTCCGTATGTGTAGGAAACACCGTTCTTTTGTTCTGGGCACACTCACTTTTCCTGCTGTCTTAGAGACTCTAGAAAGCAAGAGCATGCTTCTCGCTCTAAAGCAGTGTGTGATCCATGGATGAGAACTATGCTGTGTGTTTGCCTTCAGAAATGGAGTTAAATCCCAGGCTCTGAGACTTCCTACAAGCCAGACTTCAATTCAGGTAAGGCAGTCACTTTTCTGCTCAAACGAACTACATCGTTCATGAAGCACACACGTTTCCCATCTTAACTGACAAGCATTGGATGTTAGAGGGTCAGTGCTTTGTATCAGTTTCAGAAGCAGATTTGGACTAGATATGGTCTGTATGTGTAGGAAACTCCGTTCTTTTGTTCTCAGCAAAATCACGTTTCCTCATGTCTTAGAGTCTCTAGAAAGCAAGAGCGTGCTTCTCGCTCTAAAGCAGAGTGTGATCCATGGAAAAGAACTATGCTGTGTGTTTCAATTCAGAAATGGAGTTAAATCCCAGGCTCTGTGTCTTCCTACAAGCAAGACTTCGTTTCAGGTAAGGGTAGTCACTTTTCAGTTCAAAGGAACTACATCATTCACAAAGCTCACACGTTTCTCATCTTAACTGACAAACATTGGATGTTAGAGGACCAGTGCTTTGTATCAGTTTCAGAAGCAGAGTTGGACTCGATATGGTCCGTATGTGTAGGAAACACCGTTCTTTTTTTCTCAGCACACTCACATTTCCTGCTATATTAGAGACTCTAAAGTCAAGAGCGTGCTTCTCGCTCTAAAGCAGAGTGTGATCCATGGATGAGGACTATGCTGTGTGTTTCACTTCAGAAAAGGAGTTAAATCCCAGGCTCTGAGTCTCCCTACAAGCATGACTTCGTTTCAGGTAAGGGCAGTGACTTTTCAGCTCAAACGAACTACATCTTTCACGAAGCACACACGTTTCTCATCTTAACTGACAAGCATTGGATGTTAGAGGACCAGTGCATTCTATCAGTTTCAGAAGAAGTTTTGGACTACATATAGTCCGTGTGTGTAGGAAACACCGTTCTTTTGTTCTGGGCACACTCACTTTTCCTGCTGTCTTAGAGACTCTAGAAAGCAAGAGCATGCTTCTCGCTCTAAAGCAGAGTGTGATCCATGGATGAGAACTATGCTGTGTGTTTGCCTTCAGAAATGGAGTTAAATCCCAGGCTCTGAGTCTTCCTACAAGCCAGACTTCGTTTCAGGTAAGGCAGTCACTTTTCTGCTCAAACGAACTACATCGTTCATGAAGCTCACACGTTTCTCACCTTAACAGACAAGCATTGGATGTTAGAGGACCAGTGCATTGTATCAGTTTCAGAAGCAGATTTGGACTAGATATGGTCCGTATGTGTAGGAAACTCCGTTCTTTTGTTCTCAGCAAAATCACGTTTCCTCATGTCTTAGAGTCTCTAGAAAGCAAGAGCGTGCTTCTCGCTCTAAAGCAGAGTGTGATCCATGGAAAAGAACTATGCTGTGTGTTTCAATTCAGAAATGGAGTTAAATCCCAGGCTCTGTGTCTTCCTACAAGCAAGACTTCGTTTCAGGTAAGGGTAGTCACTTTTCAGTTCAAAGGAACTACATCATTCACAAAGCTCACACGTTTCTCATCTTAACTGACAAACATTGGATGTTAGAGGACCAGTGCTTTGTATCAGTTTCAGAAGCAGAGTTGGACTAGATATGGTCCGTATGTGTAGGAAACACCGTTCTTTTTTTCTCAGCACACTCACATTTCCTGTTGTGTTAGAGACTCTAGAAAGCAAGAGCGTGCTTCTCCTTCTAAAGCAGATTGTGATCCATGGATGAAAACTATGCTGTGTGTTTCACTTCAGAAAAGGAGTTAAACCCCAGGCTCTGAGTCTCCCTACAAGCATGACTTAGATTCAGGTAAGGGAAGTCACTTTTCAGCTCAAAAGAACTACAACTTTCACGAAGCTCATACGTTTCTCATCTTAACTGACAAGCATTGGATGTTAGAAGACCAGTGCATTCTATCAGTTTCAGAAGAAGTTTTGGACTACATATAGTCCGTGTGTGTAGGAAACACCGTTCTTTTGTTCTGGGCACACTCACTTTTCCTGCTGTCTTAGAGACTCTAGAAAGCAAGAGTGTGCTTCTTGCTCTAAAGCAGAGTGTGATCCATGGATGAGAACTACACTGTGTGTTTCACTTCAGAAATGGAGATAAATCCCAGGCTCTGAGTCTTCCTCCAAGCAAGACTTCGTTTCAGGTAAGGGCAGTCACTTTTCAGCTCAAACGAACTACATTGTTCCAGAAGCTCACACGTTTCTCACCTTAACAGACAAGCATTGGATGTTAGAGGACCAGTGCTTTGTATCACTTTCAGAAGCAGAGTTGGACTATATAATGTCCGTATGTGTAGGAAACACCGTTCTTTTGTTTTCAGCAAAATCACGTTTCCTGTTGTCTTAGAGACTCTAGAAAGCAAGAGTGTGCTTCTTGTTCTAAAGCAGAGAGTGATCAATGGATGATTACACTGCTGTGTGTTTCACTTCAGAAAAGGAGTTAAATCCCAGGCTCTGAGTCTCCCTACAAGCAAGACTTCGTTTCAGGTAAGGGCAGTCACTTTTCAGCTCAAACGAACTACATCTTTCACGAAGCACACACGTTTCTCATCTTAACTGACAAGCATTGGATGTTAGAGGACCAGTGCATTCTATCTGTTTCAGAAGAAGTTTTGGACTACATATAGTCCGTATGTGTAGGAAACACCGTTCTTTTGTTCTGGGCACACTCACTTTTCCTGCTGTCTTAGAGACTCTAGAAAGCAAGAGCATGCTTCTCGCTCTAAAGCAGTGTGTGATCCATGGATGAGAACTATGCTTTGTGTTAGCCTTCAGAAATGGAGTTAAATCCCAGGCTCTGAGACTTCCTACAAGCCAGACTTCAATTCAGGTAAGGCAGTCACTTTTCTGCTCAAACGAACTACATCGTTCATGAAGCACACACGTTTCCCATCTTAACTGACAAGCATTGGATGTTAGAGGGTCAGTGCTTTGTATCAGTTTCAGAAGCAGATTTGGACTAGATATGGTCTGTATGTGTAGGAAACTCCGTTCTTTTGTTCTCAGCAAAATCACGTTTCCTCATGTCTTAGAGTCTCTAGAAAGCAAGAGCGTGCTTCTCGCTCTAAAGCAGAGTGTGATCCATGGAAAAGAACTATGCTGTGTGTTTCAATTCAGAAATGGAGTTAAATCCCAGGCTCTGTGTCTTCCTACAAGCAAGACTTCGTTTCAGGTAAGGGTAGTCACTTTTCAGTTCAAAGGAACTACATCATTCACAAAGCTCACACGTTTCTCATCTTAACTGACAAACATTGGATGTTAGAGGACCAGTGCTTTGTATCAGTTTCAGAAGCAGAGTTGGACTCGATATGGTCCGTATGTGTAGGAAACACCGTTCTTTTGTTCTCAGCACACTCAGATTTCCTGCTATATTAGAGACTCTAAAGTCAAGAGCGTGCTTCTCGCTCTAAAGCAGAGTGTGATCCATGGATGAGGACTATGCTGTGTGTTTCACTTCAGAAAAGGAGTTAAATCCCAGGCTCTGAGTCTCCCTACAAGCAAGACTTCGTTTCATGTAAGGGCAGTGACTTTTCAGCTCAAACGAACTACATATTTCACGAAGCACACACGTTTCTCATCTTAACTGACAAGCATTGGATGTTAGAGGACCAGTTCATTCTATCTGTTTCAGAAGAAGTTTTGGACTACATATAGTCCGTATGTGTAGGAAACACCGTTCTTTTGTTCTGGGCACACTCACTTTTCCTGCTGTCTTAGAGACTCTAGAAAGCAAGAGCATGCTTCTCGCTCTAAAGCAGTGTGTGATCCATGGATGAGAACTATGCTGTGTGTTTGCCTTCAGAAATGGAGTTAAATCCCAGGCTCTGAGTCTTCCTACAAGCCAGACTTCAATTCAGGTAAGGCAGTCACTTTTCTGCTCAAACGAACTACATCGTTCATGAAGCTCACACGTTTCCCCTCTTAACTGACAAGCATTGGATGTTAGAGGGTCAGTGCTTTGTATCAGTTTCAGAAGCAGATTTGGACTAGATATGGTCCGTATGTGTAGGAAACTCCGTTCTTTTGTTCTCAGCAAAATCACGTTTCCTCATGTCTTAGAGTCTCTAGAAAGCAAGAGCGTGCTTCTCGCTCTAAAGCAGAGTGTGATCCATGGAAAAGAACTATGCTGTGTGTTTCAATTCAGAAATGGAGTTAAATCCCAGGCTCTGTGTCTTCCTACAAGCAAGACTTCGTTTCAGGTAAGGGTAGTCACTTTTCAGTTCAAAGGAACTACATCATTCACAAAGCTCACACGTTTCTCATCTTAACTGACAAACATTGGATGTTAGAGGACCAGTGCTTTGTATCAGTTTCAGAAGCAGAGTTGGACTAGATATGGTCCGTATGTGTAGGAAACACCGTTCTTTTTTTCTCAGCACACTCACATTTCCTGTTGTGTTAGAGACTCTAGAAAGCAAGAGCGTGCTTCTCCTTCTAAAGCAGATTGTGATCCATGGATGAAAACTATGCTGTGTGTTTCACTTCAGAAAAGGAGTTAAACCCCAGGCTCTGAGTCTCCCTACAAGCATGACTTAGATTCAGGTAAGGGAAGTCACTTTTCAGCTCAAAAGAACTACAACTTTCACGAAGCTCATACGTTTCTCATCTTAACTGACAAGCATTGGATGTTAGAAGACCAGTGCATTCTATCAGTTTCAGAAGAAGTTTTGGACTACATATAGTCCGTGTGTGTAGGAAACACCGTTCTTTTGTTCTGGGCACACTCACTTTTCCTGCTGTCTTAGAGACTCTAGAAAGCAAGAGTGTGCTTCTTGCTCTAAAGCAGAGTGTGATCCATGGATGAGAACTACACTGTGTGTTTCACTTCAGAAATGGAGATAAATCCCAGGCTCTGAGTCTTCCTCCAAGCAAGACTTCGTTTCAGGTAAGGGCAGTCACTTTTCAGCTCAAACGAACTACATTGTTCCAGAAGCTCACACGTTTCTCACCTTAACAGACAAGCATTGGATGTTAGAGGACCAGTGCTTTGTATCAGTTTCAGAAGCAGATTTGGACTACATATGGTCCGTATATGTAGGAAACACCGTTCTTTTGTTCTGGGCACACTCAGATTTCCTGCTATATTAGAGACTCTAAAGGCAAGAGCGTGCTTCTCGCTCTAAAGCAGAGTGTGATCCATGGATGAGGATTATGCTGTGTGTTTCACTTCAGAAAAGGAGTTAAATCCCTGGCTCTGAGTCTCCCTACAAGCAAGACTTCGTTTCAGGTAAGGGCAGTCACTTTTCTGCTCAAACGAACTACATCTTTCACGAAGCACACACGTTTCTCATCTTAACTGACAAGCATTGGATGTTAGAGGACCAGTGCATTCTATCTGTTTCAGAAGAAGTTTTGGACTACATATAGTCCCTATGTGTAGGAAACACCGTTCTTTTGTTCTGGGCACACTCACTTTTCCTTATGTCTTAGAGACTCTAGAAAGCAAGAGCGTGCTTCTCGCTCTAAACCAGAGTGTGATCCATGGATGAGAACTATGCTGTGTGTTTGCCTTCAGAAATGGAGTTAAATCCCAGGCTCTGTGTCTTCCTACAAGCAAGACTTCCTTTCAGGTAAGGGCAGTCACTTTTCAGCTCAAACGAACTACATCGTTCCAGAAGCTCAGACGTTTCTCACCTTAACAGACAAGCATTGGATGTTAGAGGACCATTGCTTTGTCTCAGTTTCAGAAGCAGAGTTGGACTATATAATGTCCGTATATGTAGGAAACACCGTTCTTTTGTTCTCAGCAAAATCACATTTCCTGCTGTCTTAGAGACTCTAGAAAGCAAGAGTGTGCTTCTTGTTCTAAAGCAGAGTGTGATCAATGGATGATTACACTGCTGTGTGTTTTACTTCAGAAATGGAGTTAAATCCCAGGCTCTGAGTCTTCCTACAAGCAAGACTTCAAATCAGGTAAGGGCAGTCACTTTTCTGCTCAAACGAACTACATCGTTCATGAAGCTCACACGTTTCCCATCTTAACTGACAATCTTTGGATGTTAGTTTGTCAGTGCTTTGTATCAGTTTCAGAAGCAGAGTTGGACTAGATATGGTCCGTATGTGTAGGTAACACCGTTCTTTTGTTCTCAGCACACTCACGTTTCCTGCTGTCTTAGAGACTCTAGAAACAAGAGTGTGCATCTTGTTCTAAAGCAGAGTGTCATAAATGGATGAGAACACTGCTGTGTGTTTCACTTCAGAAATGGAGTTAAATCCCAGGCTCTGAGACTTCCTACAAGCAAGACTTTGTTTAAGGTAAGGGCAGTCACTTTTCTGCTCAAACTAACTACATCGTTCATGAAGCTCACACCTTTCCCATCTTAACTGACAAGCATTGGATGTTAGAGGACCAGTGCTTTGTATGAGATTCAGAAGCAGAGTTGGACTAGATATGGTCCGTATGTGTAGGAAACACCGTTCTTTTTTTCTCAGCACACTCACATTTCCTGCTGTGTTAGAGACTCTAGAAAGCAAGAGCGTGCTTGTCGCTCTAAAGCAGATTGTGATCCATGGATGAGAACTCTGCTGTGTGTTTCCCTTCAGAGATGGAGGTAAATCCCAATCTCTGTGTCTTCCTACAATCAAGACTTCAATCCAGGTAAGGGCAGTCACTTTTCAGCTCAAACGAACTACATCGTTCACTGACCTCACACATTTCTCATCTTAACAGACAAGCATTGGATGTTAGAGGACCAGTGCTTTGTATCAGTTTGAGAAGCAGAGTTGGACTAGATATGGTCCGTATGTGTAGGAAACACCGTTCTTTTGTTCTCAGCACACTCACGTTTCCTGATGTCTTAGAGACTCTAGAAAGCAAGAGCGTGCTTCTTGTTCTAAAGCAGAGTTTCATCAATGGATGAGAACACTGCTGTGTGTTTCACTTCAGAAATGGAGTTAAATCCCAGGCTCTGAGTCTTTCTACAAGCAAGACTTCATTTCAGGTAAGGGCAGTCACTTTTCTGCTCAAACGAACTACATCGTTAACGAAGATCACACGATTCTCATCTTAACTGACAAGCATTGAATGTTAGAGGACCAGTGCATTGTATCAGTTTCAGAGGCAGATTTGGACTAGATATGGTCCGTATGTGTAGGAAACACCGTTCTTTTTTTCTCAGCACACTCACGTTTCCTGTTGTGTTAGAGACTCTAGAAAGCAAGAGCGTGCTTCTCGCTCTAAAGCAGATTGTGATCCATGGATGAAAACTATGCTGTGTGTTTCACTTCAGAAAAGGAGTTAAACCCCAGGCTCTGAGTCTCCCTACAAGCAAGACTTCGATTCAGGTAAGGGCAGTCACTTTTCAGCTCAAAAGATCTACAACTTTCACGAAGCTCACACGTTTCTCATCTTAACTGACAAGCATTGGATGTTAGAAGACCAGAGCATTCTATCAGTTTCAGAAGAAGTTTTGGACTACATATAGTCCGTGTGTGTAGGAAACACCGTTCTTTTGTTCTGGGCACACTCACTTTTCCTGCTGTCTTAGAGACTCTAGAAATCAAGAGTGTGCTTCTTGCTCTAAAGCAGAGTGTGATCCATGGATGAGAACTACGCTGTGTGTTTCACTTTATAAATGGAGTTAAATCCCAGGATCTGAGTCTTCCTCCAAGCAAGACTTCGTTTCAGGTAAGGGCAGTCACTTTTCAGCTCAAACGTACTACATCGTTACAGAAGCTCACACGTTTCTCACCTTAACAGACAAGCATTGGATGTTAGAGGACCAGTGCTTTGTATCAGTTTCAGAAGCAGAGTTGGACTATATAATGTCCGTATATGTAGGAAACACCGTTCTTTTGTTTTCAGCAAAATCACGTTTCCTGCTGTCTTAGAGACTCTAGAAAGCAAGAGTGTGCTCCTTGTTCTAAAGCAGAGAGTGATCAATGGATGATTACACTGCTGTGTGTTTTACTTCAGAAATGGAGTTAAATCCCAGGCTCTGAGTCTTCCTACAAGCAAGACTTCAATTCAGGTAAGGGCAGTCACTTTTCTGCTCAAACGAACTACTTCGTTCATGAAGCTCACACGTTTCCCATCTTAACTGACAATCTTTGGATGTTAGTTTGTCAGTGCTTTGTATCAGTTTCAGAAGCAGAGTTGGACTAGATATGGTCCGTATGTGTAGGAAACACCGTTCTTTTGTTCTCAGCACACTCACGTTTCCTGCTGTCTTAGAGACTCTTGAAAGCAAGAGCGTGCTTCTTTTTCTAAAGCAGAGTGTCATCAATGGATGAGAACACTGCTGTGTGTTTCACTTCAGAAATGGAGTTGAATCCCAGGCTCTGAGTCTTCCTACAAGCAAGACTTCGTTTATGGTAAGGGCAGTCACTTTTCTGCTCAAACGAACTACATCGTTAACGAAGATCACACGATTCTCATCTTAACTGACAAGCATTGGATGTTAGAGGACCAGTGCATTGTATCAGTTTCAGAGGCAGATTTGGACTACATATGGTCCGTATATGTAGGAAACACCGTTCTTTTGTTCTGGGCACACTCAGATTTCCTGCTATATTAGAGACTCTAAAAGCAAGAGCGTGCTTCTCGCTCTAAAGCAGAGTGTGATCCATGGATGAGAACTATGCTGTGTGTTTCACTTCAGAAAGGAGTTAAATCCCAGGCTCTGAGTCTCCCTACAAGCAAGACTTCGTTTCAGGTAAGGGCAGTCACTTTTCTGCTCAAACGAACTACATCGTTAACGAAGCACACACGTTTCTAATCTTAACTGACAAGCATTGGATGTTAGAGGACCAGTGCATTCTATCTGTTTCAGAAGAAGTTTTGGACTACATATAGTCCCTATGTGTAGGAAACACCGTTCTTTTGTTCTGGGCACACTCAATTTTCCTGTTGTCTTAGAGAGTGTAGAAAGCAAGAGCGTGCTTCTCGCTCTAAAGCAGAGTGTGATCCATGGATGAGAACTATGCAGTGTGTTTGCCTTCAGAAATGGAGTTAAATCCCAGGCTCTGAGTCTTCCTACAAGCAAGACTTCAATTCAGATAATGCAGTCACTTTTCTGCTCAAAGGAACTACATCGTTCATGAAGCTCACACGTTTCCCATCTTAACTGACAAGCATTGGATGTTAGAGGGTCAGTGCTTTGTATCAGTTTCAGAAGCAGAGTTGGACTATATAATGTCCGTATGTGTAGGAAACACCGTTCTTTTGTTCTCAGCAAAATCACGTTTCCTGTTGTCTTAGAGACTCTAGAAAGCAAGAGCGTGCTTCTTGTTCTAACGCAGAGTGTGATCAATGGATGATTACACTGCTGTGTGTTTTACTTCAGAAATGGAGTTAAATCCCAGGCTCTGTGTCTTCCTACAAGCAAGACTTCTTTTTGGGTAAGGGCAGTCACTTTTGTGTTCAAAGGAACTATATCATTCACAAAGCTCACACGTTTCTCATCTTAAGAGACAAGCATTGGATGTTAGTGGACCAGTGCTTTGTATCAGTTTCAGAAGCAGATTTGGACTACATATGGTCTGTATGTGTAGGAAACACCGTTCTTTTGTTCTCAGCACACTCATGTTTCCTGCTGTCTTAGAGACTCTAGAAAGCAAGAGCGTGCTTCTCGTTCTAAAGCAGAGTGTGATCCATGGATGAAAACTATGCTGTGTGTTTCACTTCAGAAAAGGAGTTAAATCCCAGGCTCTGAGCCTCCCTACAAGCAAGACTTCGTTTCAGGTAAGGGCAGTCACTTTTCTGCTCAAACGAACTACAACTTTCACAAAGCTCACACGTTTCTCATCTTAACTGACAAGCATTGGATGTTAGAAGACCAGTGCATTCTATCAGTTTCAGAAGAAGTTTTGGACTACATATAGTACGTATGTGTAGGAAACACCGTTCTTTTGTTCTGGGCACACTCAGATTTCCTGCTGTCTTAGAGACTCTAGAAAGCAAGAGTGTGCTTCTTGCTCTAAAGCAGAGTGTGATCCATGGATGAGAACTACGCTGTGTGTTTCACTTCAGAAATGGAGTTAAATCCCAGGCTCTGAGTCTTTCTACAAGCAAGACTTCATTTCAGGTAAGGGCAGTCACTTTTCTGCTCAAACGAACTACATCGTTAACGAAGATCACACGATTCTCATCTTAACTGACAAGCATTGGATGTTAGAGGACCAGTGCATTGTATCAGTTTCAGAGGCAGATTTGGACTACATATGGTCCATATATGTAGGAAACACCGTTTTTTTGTTCTGGGCACACTCAGATTTCCTGCTATATTAGAGACTCTAAAAGCAAGAGCGTGCTTCTCGCTCTAAAGCAGAGTGTGATCCATGGATGAGAATTATGCTGTGTTTTTGCCTTCAAAAATGGAGTTAAATCCCAGGCTCTGAGTCTCCCTACAAGCAAGACTTCGTTTCAGGTAAGGGCAGTCACTTTTCTGCTCAAACGATCTACATCGTTCACGAAGCTCACAAGTTTCTCACCTTAACAGACAAGCATTGGATATTAGAGGACCAGTACTTTGTATCAGTTTCAGAAGCAGAGTTGGACTATATAATGTCCGTATGTGTAGGAAACACCGTTCTTTTGTTCTCAGCAAAATCACGTTTCCTGCTGTCTTAGAGACTCTAGAAAGCAAGAGTGTGCTTCTTGTTCTAAAGCAGAGAGTGATCAATGGATGATTACACTGCTGTGTGTTTTATTTCAGAAATGGAGTTAAATCCCAGGCTCTGAGTCTTCCTACAAGCAAGACTTCAATTGAGGTAAGGGCAGTCACTTTTCTGCTCAAACGAACTACTTCGTTCATGAAGCTCACACGTTTCCCATCTTAACTGACAATCTTTGGATGTTAGTTTGTCAGTGCTTTGTATCAGTTTCAGAAGCAGAGTTGGACTAGATATGGTCTGTATGTGTAGGAAACACCGTTCTTTTGTTCTCAGCACACTCACGTTTCCTGCTGTCTTAGAGACTCTTGAAAGCAAGAGCATGCTTCTTGTTCTAAAGCAGAGTGTCATCAATGGATGAGAACACTGCTGTGTGTTTCCCTTCAGAAATGGAGTTGAATCCCAGGCTCTGAGTCTTCCTACAAGCAAGACTTCGTTTAAGGTAAGGGCAGTCACTTTTCTGCTCAAACGAACTACATCGTTAACGAAGATCACACGATTCTCATCTTAACTGACAAGCATTGGATGTTAGAGGACCAGTGCATTGTATCAGTTTCAGAGGCAGATTTGGACTACATATGGTCCGTATATGTAGGAAACACCGTTCTTTTGTTCTGGGCACACTCAGATTTCCTGCTATATTAGAGACTCTAAAAGCAAGAGCGTGCTTCTCGCTCTAAAGCAGAGTGTGATCCATGGATGAGAACTATGCTGTGTGTTTCACTTCAGAAAAGGAGTTAAATCCCAGGCTCTGAGTCTCCCTACAAGCAAGACTTCGTTTCAGGTAAGGGCAGTCACTTTTCTGCTCAAACGAACTACATCGTTAACGAAGCACACACGTTTCTCATCTTAACTGACAAGCATTGGATGTTAGAGGACCAGGGCATTCTATCTGTTTCAGAAGAAGTTTTGGACTACATATAGTCCCTATGTGTAGGAAACACCGTTCTTTTGTTCTGGGCACACTCAATTTTCCTGTTGTCTTAGAGAGTGTAGAAAGCAAGAGCGTGCTTCTCGCTCTAAAGCAGAGTGTGATCCATGGATGAGAACTATGCTGTGTGTTTGCCTTCAGAAATGGAGTTAAATCCCAGGCTCTGAGTCTTCCTACAAGCAAGACTTCAATTCAGATAAGGCAGTCACTTTTCTGCTCAAACGAACTACATCGTTCATGAAGCTTACACGTTTCCCATCTTAACTGACAAGCATTGGATGTTAGAGGGTCAGTGCTTTGTATCAGTTTCAGAAGCAGAGTTGGACTATATAATGTCCGTATGTGTAGGAAACACCGTTCTTTTGTTCTCAGCAAAATCACGTTTCCTGTTGTCTTAGAGACTCTAGAAAGCAAGAGCGTGCTTCTTGTTCTAAAGCAGAGTGTGATCAATGGATGATTACACTGCTGTGTGTTTTACTTCAGAAATGGAGTTAAATCCCAGGCTCTGTGTCTTCCTACAAGCAAGACTTCTTTTCGGGTAAGGGCAGTCACTTTTGTGTTCAAAGGAACTATATCATTCACAAAGCTCACACGTTTCTCATCTTAAGAGACAAGCATTGGATGTTAGTGGAACAGTGCTTTGTATCAGTTTCAGAAGCAGATTTGGACTACATATGGTCTGTATGTGTAGGAAACACCGTTCTTTTGTTCTGGGCACACTCAGATTTCCTGCTGTATAAGAGACTCTAGAAAGCAAGAGTGTGATTCTTGCTCTAAAGCAGAGTGTGATCCATGGATGAAAACTATGCTGTGTGTTTCACTTCAGAAAAGGAGTTAAATCCCAGGCTCTGAGTCTCCCTACAAGCAAGACTTCGTTTCAGGTAAGGGCAGTCACTTTTCTGCTCAAACGAACTATAACTTTCACGAAGCTCACACGTTTCTCATCTTAACTGACAAGCATTGGATGTTAGAAGACCAGTGCATTCTATCAGTTTCAGAAGAAGTTTTGGACTACATATAGTACGTATGTGTAGGAAACACCGTTCTTTTGTTCTGGGCACACTCAGATTTCCTGCTGTCTTAGAGATTCTAGAAAGCAAGAGTGTGCTTCTTGCTCTAAAGCAGAGTGTGATCCATGGATGAGAACTACGCTGTGTGTTTCACTTCAGAAATGGAGTTAAATCCCAGGCTCTGAGTCTTCCTCCAAGCAAGACTTCGTTTCAGGTAAGGGCAGTCACTTTTCAGCTCAAACGAACTACATCGTTCAGGAAGATCACACGTTTCTCATCTTAATAGACAAGCATTAGATTTTAGAGGACCAGTGCTTTTTATCAGTTTCAGAAGCAGAGTTGGACTATATAATGTCCGTATGTGTAGGAAACACCGTTCTTTTGTTCAGCACACTCACGTTTCCTGCTGTCTTAGAGAGTCTAGAAAGCAAGAGCGTGCTTCTTATTCTAAAGCAGAGTGTGATCAATGGATGATTACACTGCTGTGTGTTTTACTTCAGAAATGGAGTTAAATCCCAGGCTCTGAGACTTCCTACAAGCCAGACTTCAATTCAGGTAAGGCAGTCACTTTTCTGCTCAAACGAACTACATCGTTCATGAAGCACACACGTTTCCCCTCTTAACTGACAAGCATTGGATGTTAGAGGGTCAGTGCTTTGTATCAGTTTCAGAAGCAGATTTGGACTAGATATGGTCTGTATGTGTAGGAAACTCCGTTCTTTTGTTCTCAGCAAAATCACGTTTCCTCATGTCTTAGAGTCTCTAGAAAGCAAGAGCGTGCTTCTCGCTCTAAAGCAGAGTGTGATCCATGGATGAGAACTATGCTGTGTGTTTCAATTCAGAAATGGAGTTAAATCCCAGGCTCTGTGTCTTCCTACAAGCAAGACTTCGTTTCAGGTAAGGGTAGTCACTTTTCAGTTCAAAGGAACTACATCATTCACAAAGCTCACACGTTTCTCATCTTAACTGACAAACATTGGATGTTAGAGGACCAGTGCTTTGTATCAGTTTCAGAAGCAGAGTTGGACTAGATATGGTCCGTATGTGTAGGAAACACCGTTCTTTTTTTCTCAGCACACTCACATTTCCTGTTGTGTAGAGACTCTAGAAAGCAAGAGCGTGCTTCTCCTTCTAAAGCAGATTGTGATCCATGGATGAAAACTATGCTGTGTGTTTCACTTCAGAAAAGGAGTTAAATCCCAGGCTCTGAGTCTCCCTACAAGCAAGACTTCGTTTCAGGTAAGGGCAGTCACTTTTCTGCTCAAACGAACTACAACTTTCACGAAGCTCACACGTTTCTCATCTTAACTGACAAGCATTGGATGTTAGAAGACCAGTGCATTCTATCAGTTTCAGAAGAAGTTTTGGACTACATATAGTACGTATGTGTAGGAAACACCGTTCTTTTGTTCTGGGCACACTCAGATTTCCTGCTGTCTTAGAGACTCTAGAAAGCAAGAGTGTGCTTCTTGCTCTAAAGCAGAGTGTGATCCATGGATGAGAACTACGCTGTGTGTTTCACTTCAGAAATGGAGTTAAATCCCAGGCTCTGAGTCTTCCTCCAAGCAAGACTTCGTTTCAGGTAAGGGCAGTCACTTTTCAGCTCAAACGAACTACATCGTTCCAGAAGCTCACACGTTTCTCACCTTAACAGACAAGCATTGGATGTTAGAGGACCATTGCTTTGTATCAGTTTCAGAAGCAGAGTTGGACTAGATATGGTCTGTATGTGTAGGAAACACCGTTCTTTTGTTCTCAGCACACTCACGTTTCCTGCTGTCTTAGAGACTCTAGAAAGCAAGAGTGTGCTTCTTGTTCTAAAGCAGAGTGTGATCAATGGATGATTACACTGCTGTGTGTTTTACTTCAGAAATGGAGTTAAATCCCAGGCTCTGAGTCTTCCTACAAGCAAGACTTCAATTCAGGTAAGGGCAGTCACTTTTCTGCTCAAACGAACTACATCGTTCATGAAGCTCACACGTTTCCCATCTTAACTGACAATCTTTGGATGTTAGTTTGTCAGTGCTTTGTATCAGTTTCAGAAGCAGAGTTGGACTAGATATGGTCCGTATGTGTAGGAAACACCGTTCTTTTGTTCTCAGCACACTCACGTTTCCTGCTGTCTTAGAGACTCTAGAAAGCAAGAGCGGGCTTCTTGTTCTAAAGCAGAGTGTCATCAATGGATTGGAACTCTGCTGTGTGTTTCACTTCAGAAATGGAGTTAAATCCCAGGCTCTGAGTCTTTCTACAAGCAAGACTTCATTTCAGGTAAGGGCAGTCACTTTTCTGCTCAAACGAACTACATCGTTAACGAAGATCACACGATTCTCATCTTAACTGACAAGCATTGGATGTTAGAGGACCAGTGCATTGTATCAGTTTCAGAGGCAGATTTGGACTACATATGGTCCATATATGTAGGAAACACCGTTTTTTTGTTCTGGGCACACTCAGATTTCCTGCTATATTAGAGACTCTAAAAGCAAGAGCGTGCTTCTCGCTCTAAAGCAGAGTGTGATCCATGGATGAGAATTATGCTGTGTTTTTGCCTTCAGAAATGGAGTTAAATCCCAGGCTCTGAGTCTCCCTACAAGCAAGACTTCGTTTCAGGTAAGGGCAGTCACTTTTCTGCTCAAACGATCTACATCGTTCACGAAGCTCACAAGTTTCTCACCTTAACAGACAAGCATTGGATATTAGAGGACCAGTACTTTGTATCAGTTTCAGAAGCAGAGTTGGACTATATAATGTCCGTATGTGTAGGAAACACCGTTCTTTTGTTCTCAGCAAAATCACGTTTCCTGCTCTCTTAGAGACTCTAGAAAGCAAGAGTGTGCTTCTTGTTCTAAAGCAGAGAGTGATCAATGGATGATTACACTGCTGTGTGTTTTACTTCAGAAATGGAGTTAAATCCCAGGCTCTGAGTCTTCCTACAAGCAAGACTTCAATTGAGGTAAGGGCAGTCACTTTTCTGCTCAAACGAACTACTTCGTTCATGAAGCTCACACGTTTCCCATCTTAACTGACAATCTTTGGATGTTAGTTTGTCAGTGCTTTGTATCAGTTTCAGAAGCAGAGTTGGACTAGATATGGTCTGTATGTGTAGGAAACACCGTTCTTTTGTTCTCAGCACACTCACGTTTCCTGCTGTCTTAGAGACTCTTGAAAGCAAGAGCATGCTTCTTGTTCTAAAGCAGAGTGTCATCAATGGATGAGAACACTGCTGTGTGTTTCCCTTCAGAAATGGAGTTGAATCCCAGGCTCTGAGTCTTCCTACAAGCAAGACTTCGTTTAAGGTAAGGGCAGTCACTTTTCTGCTCAAACGAACTACATCGTTAACGAAGATCACACGATTCTCATCTTAACTGACAAGCATTGGATGTTAGAGGACCAGTGCATTGTATCAGTTTCAGAGGCAGATTTGGACTACATATGGTCCGTATATGTAGGAAACACCGTTCTTTTGTTCTGGGCACACTCAGATTTCCTGCTATATTAGAGACTCTAAAAGCAAGAGCGTGCTTCTCGCTCTAAAGCAGAGTGTGATCCATGGATGAGAACTATGCTGTGTGTTTCACTTCAGAAAAGGAGTTAAATCCCAGGCTCTGAGTCTCCCTACAAGCAAGACTTCGTTTCAGGTAAGGGCAGTCACTTTTCTGCTCAAACGAACTACATCGTTAACGAAGCACACACGTTTCTCATCTTAACTGACAAGCATTGGATGTTAGAGGACCAGGGCATTCTATCTGTTTCAGAGGAAGTTTTGGACTACATATAGTCCCTATGTGTAGGAAACACCGTTCTTTTGTTCTGGGCACACTCAATTTTCCTGTTGTCTTAGAGAGTGTAGAAAGCAAGAGCGTGCTTCTCGCTCTAAAGCAGAGTGTGATCCATGGATGAGAACTATGCTGTGTGTTTGCCTTCAGAAATGGAGTTAAATCCCAGGCTCTGAGTCTTCCTACAAGCAAGACTTCAATTCAGATAAGGCAGTCACTTTTCTGCTCAAACGAACTACATCGTTCATGAAGCTTACACGTTTCCCATCTTAACTGACAAGCATTGGATGTTAGAGGGTCAGTGCTTTGTATCAGTTTCAGAAGCAGAGTTGGACTATATAATGTCCGTATGTGTAGGAAACACCGTTCTTTTGTTCTCAGCAAAATCACGTTTCCTGTTGTCTTAGAGACTCTAGAAAGCAAGAGCGTGCTTCTTGTTCTAAAGCAGAGTGTGATCAATGGATGATTACACTGCTGTGTGTTTTACTTCAGAAATGGAGTTAAATCCCAGGCTCTGTGTCTTCCTACAAGCAAGACTTCTTTTCGGGTAAGGGCAGTCACTTTTGTGTTCAAAGGAACTATATCATTCACAAAGCTCACACGTTTCTCATCTTAAGAGACAAGCATTGGATGTTAGTGGACCAGTGCTTTGTATCAGTTTCAGAAGCAGATTTGGACTACATATGGTCTGTATGTGTAGGAAACACCGTTCTTTTGTTCTGGGCACACTCAGATTTCCTGCTGTATAAGAGACTCTAGAAAGCAAGAGTGTGATTCTTGCTCTAAAGCAGAGTGTGATCCATGGATGAAAACTATGCTGTGTGTTTCACTTCAGAAAAGGAGTTAAATCCCAGGCTCTGAGTCTCCCTACAAGCAAGACTTCGTTTCAGGTAAGGGCAGTCACTTTTCTGCTCAAACGAACTATAACTTTCACGAAGCTCACACGTTTCTCATCTTAACTGACAAGCATTGGATGTTAGAAGACCAGTGCATTCTATCAGTTTCAGAAGAAGTTTTGGACTACATATAGTACGTATGTGTAGGAAACACCGTTCTTTTGTTCTGGGCACACTCAGATTTCCTGCTGTCTTAGAGACTCTAGAAAGCAAGAGTGTGCTTCTTGCTCTAAAGCAGAGTGTGATCCATGGATGAGAACTACGCTGTGTGTTTCACTTCAGAAATGGAGTTAAATCCCAGGCTCTGAGTCTTCCTCCAAGCAAGACTTCGTTTCAGGTAAGGGCAGTCACTTTTCAGCTCAAACGAACTACATCGTTCCAGAAGCTCACATGTTTCTCACCTTAACAGACAAGCATTGGATGTTAGAGGACCATTGCTTTGTATCAGTTTCAGAAGCAGAGTTGGACTAGATATGGTCCGTATGTGTAGGAAACACCTTTCTTTTGTTCTCAGCACACTCACGTTTCCTGCTGTCTTAGAGACTCTAGAAAGCAAGAGTGTGCTTCTTGTTCTAAAGCAGAGTGTGATCAATGGATGATTACACTGCTGTGTGTTTTACTTCAGAAATGGAGTTAAATCCCAGGCTCTGAGTCTTCCTACAAGCAAGACTTCAATTCAGGTAAGGGCAGTCACTTTTCTGCTCAAACGAACTACATCGTTCATGAAGCTCACACGTTTCCCATCTTAACTGACAATCTTTGGATGTTAGTTTTTCAGTGCTTTGTATCAGTTTCAGAAGCAGAGTTGGACTAGATATGGTCCCTATGTGTAGGAAACACCGTTCTTTTGTTCTCAGCACACTCACGTTTCCTGCTGTCTTAGAGACTCTAGAAAGCAAGAGCGTGCTTCTTGTTCTAAAGCAGAGTGTCATCAATGGATGAGAACTCTGCTGTGTGTTTCACTTCAGAAATGGAGTTAAATCCCAGGCTCTGAGTCTTTCTACAAGCAAGACTTCATTTCAGGTAAGGGCAGTCACTTTTCTGCTCAAACGAACTACATCGTTAACGAAGATCACACGATTCTCATCTTAACTGACAAGCATTGGATGTTAGAGGACCAGTGCATTGTATCAGTTTCAGAGGCAGATTTGGACTACATATGGTCCATATATGTAGGAAACACCGTTTTTTTGTTCTGGGCACACTCAGATTTCCTGCTATATTAGAGACTCTAAAAGCAAGAGCGTGCTTCTCGCTCTAAAGCAGAGTGTGATCCATGGATGAGAATTATGCTGTGTTTTTGCCTTCAGAAATGGAGTTAAATCCCAGGCTCTGAGTCTCCCTACAAGCAAGACTTCGTTTCAGGTAAGGGCAGTCACTTTTCTGCTCAAACGATCTACATCGTTCACGAAGCTCACAAGTTTCTCACCTTAACAGACAAGCATTGGATATTAGAGGACCAGTACTTTGTATCAGTTTCAGAAGCAGAGTTGGACTATATAATGTCCGTATGTGTAGGAAACACCGTTCTTTTGTTCTCAGCAAAATCACGTTTCCTGCTGTCTTAGAGATTCTAGAAAGCAAGAGTGTGCTTCTTGTTCTAAAGCAGAGAGTGATCAATGGATGATTACACTGCTGTGTGTTTTACTTCAGAAATGGAGTTAAATCCCAGGCTCTGAGTCTTCCTACAAGCAAGACTTCAATTGAGGTAAGGGCAGTCACTTTTCTGCTCAAACGAACTACTTCGTTCATGAAGCTCACACGTTTCCCATCTTAACTGACAATCTTTGGATGTTAGTTTGTCAGTGCTTTGTATCAGTTTCAGAAGCAGAGTTGGACTAGATATGGTCTGTATGTGTAGGAAACACCGTTCTTTTGTTCTCAGCACACTCACGTTTCCTGCTGTCTTAGAGACTCTTGAAAGCAAGAGCGTGCTTCTTGTTCTAAAGCAGAGTGTCATCAATGGATGAGAACACTGCTGTGTGTTTCACTTCAGAAATGGAGTTGAATCCCAGGCTCTGAGTCTTCCTACAAGCAAGACTTCGTTTAAGGTAAGGGCAGTCACTTTTCTACTCAAACGAACTACATCGTTAACGAAGATCACACGATTCTCATCTTAACTGACAAGCATTGGATGTTAGAGGACCAGTGCATTGTATCAGTTTCAGAGGCAGATTTGGACTACATATGGTCCGTATATGTAGGAAACACCGTTCTTTTGTTCTGGGCACACTCAGATTTCCTGTTATATTAGAGACTCTATAAGCAAGAGCGTGCTTCTCGCTCTAAAGCAGAGTGTGATCCATGGATGAGAACTATGCTGTGTGTTTCACTTCAGAAAAGGAGTTAAATCCCAGGCTCTGAGTCTCCCTACAAGCAAGACTTCGTTTCAGGTAAGGGCAGTCACTTTTCTGCTCAAACGAACTACATCGTTAACGAAGCACACACGTTTCTCATCTTAACTGACAAGCATTGGATGTTAGAGGACCAGGGCATTCTATCTGTTTCAGAAGAAGTTTTGGACTACATATAGTCCCTATGTGTAGGAAACACCGTTCTTTTGTTCTGGGCACAATCAATTTTCCTGTTGTCTTAGAGAGTGTAGAAAGCAAGAGCGTGCTTCTCGCTCTAAAGCAGAGTGTGATCCATGGATGAGAACTATGCTGTGTGTTTGCCTTCAGAAATGGAGTTAAATCCCAGGCTCTGAGTCTTCCTACAAGCAAGACTTCAATTCAGATAAGGCAGTCACTTTTCTGCTCAAACGAACTACATCGTTCATGAAGCTTACACGTTTCCCATCTTAACAGACAAGCATTGGATATTAGAGGACCAGTACTTTGTATCAGTTTCAGAAGCAGAGTTGGACTATATAATGTCCGTATGTGTAGGAAACACCGTTCTTTTGTTCTCAGCAAAATCACGTTTCCTGCTGTCTTAGAGACTCTAGAAAGCAAGAGTGTGGTTCTTTTTCTAAAGCAGAGAGTGATCAATGGATGATTACACTGCTGTGTGTTTTACTTCAGAAATGGAGTTAAATCCCAGGCTCTGAGTCTTCCTACAAGCAAGACTTCAATTCAGGTAAGGGCAGTCACTTTTCTGCTCAAACGAACTACTTCGTTCATGAAGCTCACACGTTTACCATCTTAACTGACAATCTTTGGATGTTAGTTTGTCAGTGCTTTGTATCAGTTTCAGAAGCAGAGTTGGACTAGATATGGTCTGTATGTGTAGGAAACACCGTTCTTTTGTTCTCAGCACACTCACGTTTCCTGCTGTCTTAGAGACTCTTGAAAGCAAGAGCGTGCTTCTTGTTCTAAAGCAGAGTGTCATCAATGGATGAGAACACTGCTGTGTGTTTCACTTCAGAAATGGAGTTGAATCCCAGGCTCTGAGTCTTCCTACAAGCAAGACTTCGTTTAAGGTAAGGGCAGTCACTTTTCTGCTCAAACGAACTACATCGTTAACAAAGATCACACGATTCTCATCTTAACTGACAAGCATTGGATGTTAGAGGACCAGTGCATTGTATCAGTTTCAGAGGCAGATTTGGACTACATATGGTCCGTATATGTAGGAAACACCGTTCTTTTGTTCTGGGCACACTCAGATTTCCTGCTATATTAGAGACTCTAAAAGCAAGAGCGTGCTTCTCGCTCTAAAGCAGAGTGTGATCCATGGATGAGAACTATGCTGTGTGTTTCACTTCAGAAAAGGAGTTAAATCCCAGGCTCTGAGTCTCCCTACAAGCAAGACTTCGTTTCAGGTAAGGGCAGTCACTTTTCTGCTCAAACGAACTACAACTTTCACGAAGCTCACACGTTTCTCATCTTAACTGACAAGCATTGGATGTTAGAAGACCAGTGCATTCTATCAGTTTCAGAAGAAGTTTTGGACTACATATAGTACGTATGTGTAGGAAACACCGTTCTTTTGTTCTGGGCACACTCAGATTTCCTGCTGTCTTAGAGACTCTAGAAAGCAAGAGTGTGCTTCTTGCTCTAAAGCAGAGTGTGATCCATGGATGAGAACTACGCTGTGTGTTTCACTTCAGAAATGGAGTTAAATCCCAGGCTCTGAGTCTTCCTCCAAGCAAGACTTCGTTTCAGGTAAGGGCAGTCACTTTTCAGCTCAAACGAACTACATCGTTCCAGAAGCTCACACGTTTCTCACCTTAACAGACACGCATTGGATGTTAGAGGACCATTGCTTTGTATCAGTTTCAGGAGCAGAGTTGGACTAGATATGGTCTGTATGTGTAGGAAACACCGTTCTTTTGTTCTCAGCACACTCACGTTTCCTGCTGTCTTAGAGACTCTAGAAAGCAAGAGTGTGCTTCTTGTTCTAAAGCAGAGTGTGATCAATGGATGATTACACTGCTGTGTGTTTTACTTCAGAAATGGAGTTAAATCCCAGGCTCTGAGTCTTCCTACAAGCAAGACTTCAATTCAGGTAAGGGCAGTCACTTTTCTGCTCAAACGAACTACATCGTTCATGAAGCTCACACGTTTCCCATCTTAACTGACAATCTTTGGATGTTAGTTTGTCAGTGCTTTGGATCAGTTTCAGAAGCAGAGTTGGACTAGATATGGTCCGTATGTGTAGTAAACACCGTTCTTTTGTTCTCAGCACACTCACGTTTCCTGCTGTCTTAGAGACTCTAGAAAGCAAGAGTGTGCTTCGTGTTCTAAAGCAGAGTGTCATCAATGGATGAGAACTCTGCTGTGTGTTTCAATTCAGAAATGGAGTTAAATCCCAGGCTCTGAGTCTTTCTACAAGCAAGACTTCATTTCAGGTAAGGGCAGTCACTTTTCTGCTCAAACGAACTACATCGTTAACGAAGATCACACGATTCTCATCTTAACTGACAAGCATTGGATGTTAGAGGACCAGTGCATTGTATCAGTTTCAGAGGCAGATTTGGACTACATATGGTCCATATATGTAGGAAACACCGTTTTTTTGTTCTGGACACACTCAGATTTCCTGCTATATTAGAGACTCTAAAAGCAAGAGCGTGCTTCTCGCTCTAAAGCAGAGTGTGATCCATGGATGAGAATTATGCTGTGTGTTTCACTTCAGAAAAGGAGTTAAATCCCAGGCTCTGAGTCTCCCTACAAGCAAGACTTCGTTTCAGGTAAGGGCAGTCACTTTTCTGCTCAAACGATCTACATCGTTCACGAAGCTCACAAGTTTCTCACCTTAACAGACAAGCATTGGATATTAGAGGACCAGTACTTTGTATCAGTTTCAGAAGCAGAGTTGGACTATATAATGTCCGTATGTGTAGGAAACACCGTTCTTTTGTTCTCAGCAAAATCACGTTTCCTGCTGTCTTAGAGATTCTAGAAAGCAAGAGTGTGCTTCTTGTTCTAAAGCAGAGTGTGATGCATGGATGAAAACTATGCTGTGTGTTTCACTTCAGAAAAGGTGTTAAATCCCTGGCTCTGAGTCTCCCTACAAGCAAGACTTCATTTCAGGTAAGGGCAGTCACTTTTCTGCTCAAACGAACTACATCTTTCACGAAGCACACGTTTCTCATCTTAACTGACAAGCATTGGATGTTAGAGGGTCAATGCTTTATATCAATTTGAGAAGCAGATTTGCACTGTTTATGGTACATATGTGTAGGAAACACCGTTCTATTGTTCTGGGCACACTCAAATTTCCTGTTGTCTTAGAGACTCTAGAAAGCAAGAGTTTGCTTCTCGCTCTAACCACAGTGTGATCCATGGATGAATACTATGCTGTGTGTTTCCCTTCAGAAATGGAGTTAAATCCCAGGCTCTGTGTCTTCCTACAAGCAAGACTTCGTTTCAGGTAAGGGTAGTCACTTTTCAGTTTAAAGGAACTACATCATTCACAAAGCTCACACATTTCTCATCTTAACTGACAAACATTGGATGTTAGAGGAACAGTGCTTTGTATCAGTTTCAGAAGCAGAGTTGGACTAGATATGGTCCGTATGTGTAGGAATCACCGTTCTTTTGTTCTCAGCACACTCACGTTTCCTGCTTTCTTAGAGACTCTATTAAGCAAGAGCGTGCTTCTCGCTCTAAAGCAGATTGTGATCCATGGATGAGAACTATGCTGTGTGTTTCCCTTCAGAAATGGAGTTAAATCCCAATCTCTGTGTCTTCCTACAAGCAAGACTTCGTTTCAGGTAAGGGCAGTCACTTTTCAGCTCAAACGAACTACATCGTTCACTGAGCTCACACATTTCTCATCTTAACAGACAAGCATTGGATGTTAGAGGACCAGTGCTTTGTATCAGTTTAAGAAGCAAAGTTGGACTAGATATGGACCGTATGTGTACGAAACACCGTTCTTTTGTTCTCAGCACACTCACGTTTCCTGCTGTCTTAGAGACTCTAGAAAGCAAGAGTGTGCTTCTTGCTCTAAAGCAGAGTGTGATCCATGGATTAGAACTACGCTGTGTGTTTCACTTCAGAAATGGAGTTAAATCCCAGGCTCTGAGTCTTCCTCCAAGCAAGACTTCGTTTCAGGTAAGGGCAGTCACTTTTCTGCTCAAACGAACTACATCGTTCATGAAGCTCACTCGTTTCCCATCTAAACTGACAATCTTTGGATGTTAGTTTGTCAGTGCTTTGTATCAGTTTCAGAAGCAGAGTTGGACTAGATATGGTCCGTATGTGTAGGAAACACCGTTCTTTTGTTCTCAGCACACTCACGTTTCCTGCTGTCTTAGAGACTCTAGAAAGCAAGAGCGTGCTTCTTGTTCTAAAGCAGAGTGTCATCAATGGATGAGAACACTGCTGTGTGTTTCACTTCAGAAATGGAGTTAAATCCCAGGCTCTGAGTCTTCCTACAAGCAAGACTTCGTTTAAGGTAAGGGCAGTCACTTTTCTGCTCAAACTAACTACATCGTTCATGAAGCTCACACCTTTCCCATCTTAACTGACAAGCATTGGATGTTAGAGGACCAGTGCTTTGTATGAGATTCAGACGCAGAGTTGGACTAGATATGGTCCGTATGTGTAGGAAACACCGTTCTTTTTTTCTCAGCACACTCACGTTTCCTGCTGTGTTAGAGACTCTAGAAAGCAAGAGCGTGCTTCTCGCTCTAAAGCAGATTGTGATCCATGGATGAGAACTATGCTGTGTGTTTCCCTTCAGAAATGGAGTTAAATCCCAATCTCTGTGTCTTCCTACAAGCAAGACTTCAATTCAGGTAAGGGCAGTCACTTTTCTGCTCAAACTAACTACATCGTTCACTGAGCTCACACATTTCTCATCTTAACAGAGAAGCATTGGATGTTAGAGGACCAGTGCTTTGTATCAGTTTAAGAAGCAGAGTTGGACTAGATATGGTCCGTATGTGTAGGAAACACCGTTCTTTTTTTCTCAGCACACTCACGTTTCCTGCTGTCTTAGAGACTCTAGAAAGCATGAGCGTGCTTCTTGTTCTAAAGCAGAGTTTCATCAATGGATGAGAACACTGCTGTGTGTTTCACTTCAGAAATGGAGTTAAATCCCAGGCTCTGAGTCTTTCTACAAGCAAGACTTCATTTCAGGTAAGGGCAGTCACTTTTCTGCTCAAACGAACTACATCGTTAACGAAGATCACACGATTCTCATCTTAACTGACAAGCATTGAATGTTAGAGGACCAGTGCATTGTATCAGTTTCAGAGGCAGATTTGGACTACATATGGTCCGTATATGTAGGAAACACCGTTCTTTTGTTCTGGGCACACTCAGATTTCCTGCTATATTAGAGACTCTAAAGGCAAGAGCGTGCTTCTCGCTCTAAAGCAGAGTGTGATCCATGGATGAGGACTATGCTGTGTGTTTCACTTCAGAAAAGGAGTTAAATCCCAGGCTCTGAGTCTCCCTACAAGCAAGACTTCGTTTCAGGTAAGGGCAGTCACTTTTCTGCTCAAACGAACTACATCTTTCACGAAGCACACACGTTTCTCATCTTAACTGACAAGCATTGGATGTTAGACGACCAGTGCATTCTATCTGTTTCAGAAGAAGTTTTGGACTACATATAGTCCGTATGTGTAGGAAACACCGTTCTTTTGTTCTGGGCACACTCACTTTTCCTGCTGTTTTAGAGACTCTAGAAAGCAAGAGCGTGCTTCTCGCTCTAAAGCAGATTGTGATCCATGGATGAGAACTATGCTGTGTGTTTGCCTTCAGAAATGGAGTTAAATCCCAGGCTCTGAGTCTTCCTACAAGCAAGACTTCAATTCAGGTAAGGCAGTCACTTTTCTGCTCAAACGAACTACATCGTTCATGAAGCTCACACGTTTCCCCTCTTAACTGACAAGCATTGGATGTTAGAGGGTCAGTGCTTTGTATCAGTTTCAGAAGCAGATTTGGACTAGATATGGTCCGTATGTGTAGGAAACTCCGTTCTTTTGTTCTCAGCAAAATCACGTTTCCTCATGTCTTAGAGACTCTAGAAAGCAAGGGCGTGCTTCTCGCTCTAAAGCAGAGTGTGATCCATGGAAAAGAACTATGCTGTGTGTTTCAATTCAGAAATGGAGTTAAATCCCAGGCTCTGTGTCTTCCTACAAGCAAGACTTCGTTTCAGGTAAGGGTAGTCACTTTTCAGTTCAAAGGAACTAAATCATTCACAAAGCTCACACGTTTCTCATCTTAACTGACAAACATTGGATGTTAGAGGACCAGTGCTTTGTATCAGTTTCAGAAGCAGAGTTGGACTAGATATGGTCCGTATGTGTAGGAAACACCGTTCTTTTTTTCTCAGCACACTCATGTTTCCTGCTGTCTTAGAGACTCTAGAAAGCATGAGCGTGCTTCTTGTTCTAAAGCAGAGTTTCATCAATGGATGAGAACACTGCTGTGTGTTTCACTTCAGAAATGGAGTTAAATCCCAGGCTCTGAGTCTTTCTACAAGCAAGACTTCATTTCAGGTAAGGGCAGTCACTTTTCTGCTCAAACGAACTACATCGTTAACGAAGATCACACGATTCTCATCTTAACTGACAAGCATTGAATGTTAGAGGACCAGTGCATTGTATCAGTTTCAGAGGCAGATTTGGACTACATATGGTCCGTATATGTAGGAAACACCGTTCTTTTGTTCTGGGCACACTCAGATTTCCTGCTATATTAGAGACTCTAAAGGCAAGAGCGTGCTTCTCGCTCTAAAGCAGAGTGTGATCCATGGATGAGGACTATGCTGTGTGTTTCACTTCAGAAAAGGAGTTAAATCCCAGGCTCTGAGTCTCCCTACAAGCAAGACTTCGTTTCAGGTAAGGGCAGTCACTTTTCTGCTCAAACGAACTACATCTTTCACGAAGCACACACGTTTCTCATCTTAACTGACAAGCATTGGATGTTAGACGACCAGTGCATTCTATCTGTTTCAGAAGAAGTTTTGGACTACATATAGTCCGTATGTGTAGGAAACACCGTTCTTTTGTTCTGGGCACACTCACTTTTCCTGCTGTTTTAGAGACTCTAGAAAGCAAGAGCGTGCTTCTCGCTCTAAAGCAGATTGTGATCCATGGATGAGAACTATGCTGTGTGTTTGCCTTCAGAAATGGAGTTAAATCCCAGGCTCTGAGTCTTCCTACAAGCAAGACTTCAATTCAGGTAAGGCAGTCACTTTTCTGCTCAAACGAACTACATCGTTCATGAAGCTCACACGTTTCCCCTCTTAACTGACAAGCATTGGATGTTAGAGGGTCAGTGCTTTGTATCAGTTTCAGAAGCAGATTTGGACTAGATATGGTCCGTATGTGTAGGAAACTCCGTTCTTTTGTTCTCAGCAAAATCACGTTTCCTCATGTCTTAGAGACTCTAGAAAGCAAGGGCGTGCTTCTCGCTCTAAAGCAGAGTGTGATCCATGGAAAAGAACTATGCTGTGTGTTTCAATTCAGAAATGGAGTTAAATCCCAGGCTCTGTGTCTTCCTACAAGCAAGACTTCGTTTCAGGTAAGGGTAGTCACTTTTCAGTTCAAAGGAACTAAATCATTCACAAAGCTCACACGTTTCTCATCTTAACTGACAAACATTGGATGTTAGAGGACCAGTGCTTTGTATCAGTTTCAGAAGCAGAGTTGGACTAGATATGGTCCGTATGTGTAGGAAACACCGTTCTTTTTTTCTCAGCACACTCACGTTTCCTGTTGTGTTAGAGACTCTAGAAAGCAAGAGCGTGCTTCTCGCTCTAAAGCAGATTGTGATCCATGGATGAAAACTATGCTGTGTGTTTCACTTCAGAAAAGGAGTTAAACCCCAGGCTCTGAGTCTCCCTACAAGCAAGACTTCGATTCAGGTAAGGGCAGTCACTTTTCAGCTCAAAAGTACTACAACTTTCACGAAGCTCACACGTTTCTCATCTTAACTGACAAGCATTGGATGTTAGAAGACCAGTGCATTCTATCAGTTTCAGAAGAAGTTTTGGACTACATATAGTCCGTGTGTGTAGGAAACACCGTTCTTTTGTTCTGGGCACACTCACTTTTCCTGCTGTCTTAGAGACTCTAGAAAGCAAGAGTGTGCTTCTTGCTCTAAAGCAGAGTGTGATCCATGGATGAAAACTACGCTGTGTGTTTCACTTCAGAAATGGAGTTAAATCCCAGGCTCTGAGTCTTCCTACAAGCAAGACTTCATTTCAGGTAAGGGCAGTCACTTTTCAGCTCAAACGAACTACATTGTTCCAGAAGCTCACACGTTTCTCACCTTAACAGACAAGCATTGGATGTTAGAGGACCAGTGCTTTGTATCAGTTTCAGAAGCAGAGTTGGACTATATAATGTCCGTATGTGTAGGAAACACCGTTCTTTTGTTTTCAGCAAAATCACGTTTCCTGTTGTCTTAGAGACTCTAGAAATCAAGAGTGTGCTTCTTGTTCTAAAGCAGAGCGTGATCAATGGATGATTACACTGCTGTGTGTTTTACTTCAGAAATGGAGTTAAATCCCAGGCTCTGAGTCTTCCTACAAGCAAGAATTCAATTCAGGTAAGGGCAGTCACTTTTCTGCTCAAACGAACTACTTCGTTCATGAAGCTCACACGTTTCCCATCTTAACTGACAATCTTTGGATGTTAGATTGTCAGTGCTTTGTATCAGTTTCAGAAGCAGAGTTGGACTAGATATGGTCCGTATGTGTAGGAAACACCGTTCTTTTGTTCTCAGCACACTCACGTTTCCTGCTGTCTTAGAGACTCTAGAAAGCATGAGCGTGCTTCTTGTTCTAAAGCAGAGTTTCATCAATGGATGAGAACACTGCTGTGTGTTTCACTTCAGAAATGGAGTTAAATCCCAGGCTCTGAGTCTTTCTACAAGCAAGACTTCATTTCAGGTAAGGGCAGTCACTTTTCTGCTCAAACGAACTACATCGTTAACGAAGATCACACGATTCTCATCTTAACTGACAAGCATTGAATGTTAGAGGACCAGTGCATTGTATCAGTTTCAGAGGCAGATTTGGACTACATATGGTCCGTATATGTAGGAAACACCGTTCTTTTGTTCTGGGCACACTCAGATTTCCTGCTATATTAGAGACTCTACAGGAGGCCTGCTTCTCGCTCTAAAGCAGAGTGTGATCCATGGATGAGCACTATGCTGTGTGTTTCACTGCAGAAAAGGAGTTAAATCCCAGGCTCTGAGTCTCCCTACAAGCAAGACTTCGTTTCAGGTAAGGGCAGTCACTTTTCTGCTCAAACGAACTACATCTTTCACGAAGCACACACGTTTCTCATCTTAACTGACAAGCATTGGATGTTAGACGACCAGTGCATTCTATCTGTTTCAGAAGAAGTTTTGGACTACATATAGTCCGTATGTGTAGGAAACACCGTTCTTTTGTTCTGGGCACACTCACTTTTCCTGCTGTTTTAGAGACTCTAGAAAGCAAGAGCGTGCTTCTCGCTCTAAAGCAGATTGTGATCCATGGATGAGAACTATGCTGTGTGTTTGCCTTCAGAAATGGAGTTAAATCCCAGGCTCTGAGTCTTCCTACAAGCAAGACTTCAATTCAGGTAAGGCAGTCACTTTTCTGCTCAAACGAACTACATCGTTCATGAAGCTCACACGTTTCCCCTCTTAACTGACAAGCATTGGATGTTAGAGGGTCAGTGCTTTGTATCAGTTTCAGAAGCAGATTTGGACTAGATATGGTCCGTATGTGTAGGAAACTCCGTTCTTTTGTTCTCAGCAAAATCACGTTTCCTCATGTCTTAGAGACTCTAGAAAGCAAGGGCGTGCTTCTCGCTCTAAAGCAGAGTGTGATCCATGGAAAAGAACTATGCTGTGTGTTTCAATTCAGAAATGGAGTTAAATCCCAGGCTCTGTGTCTTCCTACAAGCAAGACTTCGTTTCAGGTAAGGGTAGTCACTTTTCAGTTCAAAGGAACTAAATCATTCACAAAGCTCACACGTTTCTCATCTTAACTGACAAACATTGGATGTTAGAGGACCAGTGCTTTGTATCAGTTTCAGAAGCAGAGTTGGACTAGATATGGTCCGTATGTGTAGGAAACACCGTTCTTTTTTTCTCAGCACACTCACGTTTCCTGTTGTGTTAGAGACTCTAGAAAGCAAGAGCGTGCTTCTCGCTCTAAAGCAGATTGTGATCCATGGATGAAAACTATGCTGTGTGTTTCACTTCAGAAAAGGAGTTAAACCCCAGGCTCTGAGTCTCCCTACAAGCAAGATTTCGATTCAGGTAAGGGCAGTCACTTTTCAGCTCAAAAGAACTACAACTTTCACGAAGCTCACACGTTTCTCATCTTAACTGACAAGCATTGGATGTTAGAAGACCAGTGCATTCTATCAGTTTCAGAAGAAGTTTTGGACTACATATAGTCCGTGTGTGTAGGAAACACCGTTCTTTTGTTCTGGGCACACTCACTTTTCCTGCTGTCTTAGAGACTCTAGAAAGCAAGAGTGTGCTTCTTGCTCTAAAGCAGAGTGTGATCCATGGATGAAAACTACGCTGTGTGTTTCACTTCAGAAATGGAGTTAAATCCCAGGCTCTGAGTCTTCCTACAAGCAAGACTTCGTTTCAGGTAAGGGCAGTCACTTTTCAGCTCAAACGAACTACATTGTTCCAGAAGCTCACACGTTTCTCACCTTAACACACAAGCATTGGATGTTAGAGGACCAGTGCTTTGTATCAGTTTCAGAAGCAGAGTTGGACTATATAATGTCCGTATGTGTAGGAAACACCGTTCTTTTGTTTTCAGCAAAATCACGTTTCCTGTTGTCTTAGAGACTCTAGAAATCAAGAGTGTGCTTCTTGTTCTAAAGCAGAGAGTGATCAATGGATGATTACACTGCTGTGTGTTTTACTTCAGAAATGGAGTTAAATCCCAGGCTCTGAGTCTTCCTACAAGCAAGACTTCAATTCAGGTAAGGGCAGTCACTTTTCTGCTCAAACGAACTACTTCGTTCATGAAGCTCACACGTTTCCCATCTTAACTGACAATCTTTGGAAGTTAGTTTGTCAGTGCTTTGTATCAGTTTCAGAAGCAGAGTTGGACTAGATATGGTCCGTATGTGTAGGAAACACCGTTCTTTTGTTCTCAGCACACTCACGTTTCCTGCTGTCTTAGAGACTCTTGAAAGCAAGAGCGTGCTTCTTGTTCTAAAGCAGAGTGTCATCAATGGATGAGAACACTGCTGTGTGTTTCACTTCAGAAATGGAGTTAAATCCCAGGCTCTGAGTCTTTCTACAAGCAAGACTTCATTTCAGGTAAGGGCAGTCACTTTTATGCTCAAACGAACTACATCGTTAACGAAGATCACACGATTCTCATCTTAACTGACAAGCCTTGAATGTTAGAGGACCAGTGCATTGTATCAGTTTCAGAGGCAGATTTGGACTACATATGGTCCGTATATGTAGGAAACACCGTTCTTTTGTTCTGGGAACACTCAGATTTCCTGCTATATTAGAGACTCTACAGGCAAGAGCGTGCTTCTCGCTCTAAAGCAGAGTGTGATCCATGGATGAGGACTATGCTGTGTGTTTCACTTCAGAAAAGGAGTTAAATCCCTGGCTCTGAGTCTTCCTACAAGCAAGACTTCGTTTCAGGTAAGGGTAGTCACTTTTCAGTTCAAAGGAACTAAATCATTCACAAAGCTCACACGTTTCTCATCTTAACTGACAAACATTGGATGTTAGAGGACCAGTGCTTTGTATCAGTTTCAGAAGCAGAGTTGGACTAGATATGGTCCGTATGTGTAGGAAACACCGTTCTTTTTCTCAGCACACTCACGTTTCCTGTTGTGTTAGAGACTCTAGAAAGCAAGAGCGTGCTTCTCGCTCTAAAGCAGATTGTGATCCATGGATGAAAACTATGCTGTGTGTTTCACTTCAGAAAAGGAGTTAAACCCCAGGCTCTGAGTCTCCCTACAAGCAAGACTTCGATTCAGGTAAGGGCAGTCACTTTTCAGCTCAAAAGAACTACAACTTTCACGAAGCTCACACGTTTCTCATCTTAACTGACAAGCATTGGGTGTTAGAGGACCAGTGCATTCTATCTGTTTCAGAAGAAGTTTTGGACTACATATAGTCCCTATGTGTAGGAAACACCGTTCTTTTGTACTGGGCACACTCACTTTTCCTGCTGTCTTAGAGACTCTAGAAAGCAAGAGCGTGCTTCTCGCTCTAAAGCAGAGTGTGATCCATGGATGAGAACTATGCTGTGTGTTTGCCTTCAGAAATGGAGTTAAATGCCAGGCTCTGTGTCTTCCTACAAGCAAGACTTCGTTTCAGGTAAGGGCAGTCACTTTTCAGCTCAAACGAACTACATCGTTCCAGAAGCTCAGACGTTTCTCACCTTAATAGACAAGCATTGGATATTAGAGGACCATTGCTTTATATCAGTTTCAGAAGCAGAGTTGGACCAGATATGGTCCGTATGTGTAAGAAACACCGTTCTTTTGTTCTCAGCAAAATCACGTTTCCTGCTGTCTTAGAGACTCTAGAAATCAAGAGTGTGCTTCTTGTTCTAAAGCAGAGTGTGATCAATGGATGAGAACTATGCTGTGTGTTTCCCTTCAGAAATGGAGTTAAATCCCAGGCTCTGAGTCTTCCTACAAGCAAGACTTCAAATCAGGTAAGGGCAGTCACTTTTCTGCTCAAACGAACTCCATCGTTCATGAAGCTCACACGTTTCCCATCTTAACTGACAATCTTTGGATGTTAGTTTGTCAGTGCTTTGTATCAGTTTCAGAAGCAGAGTTGGACTAGATATGGTCCGTATGTGTAGGTAACACCGTTCTTTTGTTCTCAGTACACTCACGTTTCCTGCTGTCTTAGAGACTCTAGAAAGCAAGAGCGTGCTTCTTGTTCTAAAGCAGAGTGTCATCAATGGATGAGAACACTGCTGTGTGTTTCACTTCAGAAATGGAGTTAAATCCCAGGCTCTGAGTCTTCCTACAAGCAAGACTTCGTTTAAGGTAAGGGCAGTCACTTTTCTGCTCAAACTAACTACATCGTTCATGAAGCTCACACCTTTCCCATCTTAACAGACAAGCATTGGATGTTAGAGGACCAGTGCTTTGTATCAGTTTCAGAAGCAGAGTTGGACTATATAATGTCCGTATGTGTAGGAAACACCGTTCTTTTGTTTTCAGCAAAATCACGTTTCCTGTTGTCTTAGAGACTCTAGAAATCAAGAGTGTGCTTCTTGTTCTAAAGCAGAGCGTGATCAATGGATGATTACACTGCTGTGTGTTTTACTTCAGAAATGGAGTTAAATCCCAGGCTCTGAGTCTTCCTACAAGCAAGAATTCAATTAAGGTAAGGGCAGTCACTTTTCTGCTCAAACGAACTACTTCGTTCATGAAGCTCACACGTTTCCCATCTTAACTGACAATCTTTGGATGTTAGATTGTCAGTGCTTTGTATCAGTTTCAGAAGCAGAGTTGGACTAGATTTGGTCCGTATGTGTAGGAAACACCGTTCTTTTGTTCTCAGCACACTCACGTTTCCTGCTGTCTTAGAGACTCTAGAAAGCATGAGCGTGCTTCTTGTTCTAAAGCAGAGTTTCATCAATGGATGAGAACACTGCTGTGTGTTTCACTTCAGAAATGGAGTTAAATCCCAGGCTCTGAGTCTTTCTACAAGCAAGACTTCATTTCAGGTAAGGGCAGTCACTTTTCTGCTCAAACGAACTACATCGTTAACGAAGATCACACGATTCTCATCTTAACTGACAAGCATTGAATGTTAGAGGACCAGTGCATTGTATCAGTTTCAGAGGCAGATTTGGACTACATATGGTCCGTATATGTAGGAAACACCGTTCTTTTGTTCTGGGCACACTCAGATTTCCTGCTATATTAGAGACTCTACAGGCAAGAGCGTGCTTCTCGCTCTATAGCAGAGTGTGATCCATGGATGAGGACTATGCTGTGTGTTTCACTGCAGAAAAGGAGTTAAATCCCAGGCTCTGAGTCTCCCTACAAGCAAGACTTCGTTTCAGGTAAGGGCAGTCACTTTTCTGCTCAAACGAACTACATCTTTCACGAAGCACACACGTTTCTCATCTTAACTGACAAGCATTGGATGTTAGACGACCAGTGCATTCTATCTGTTTCAGAAGAAGTTTTGGACTACATATAGTCCGTATGTGTAGGAAACACCGTTCTTTTGTTCTGGGCACACTCACTTTTCCTGCTGTTTTAGAGACTCTAGAAAGCAAGAGCGTGCTTCTCGCTCTAAAGCAGATTGTGATCCATGGATGAGAACTATGCTGTGTGTTTGCCTTCAGAAATGGAGTTAAATCCCAGGCTCTGAGTCTTCCTACAAGCAAGACTTCAATTCAGGTAAGGCAGTCACTTTTCTGCTCAAACGAACTACATCGTTCATGAAGCTCACACGTTTCCCCTCTTAACTGACAAGCATTGGATGTTAGAGGGTCAGTGCTTTGTATCAGTTTCAGAAGCAGATTTGGACTAGATATGGTCCGTATGTGTAGGAAACTCCGTTCTTTTGTTCTCAGCAAAATCACGTTTCCTCATGTCTTAGAGACTCTAGAAAGCAAGGGCGTGCTTCTCGCTCTAAAGCAGAGTGTGATCCATGGAAAAGAACTATGCTGTGTGTTTCAATTCAGAAATGGAGTTAAATCCCAGGCTCTGTGTCTTCCTACAAGCAAGACTTCGTTTCAGGTAAGGGTAGTCACTTTTCAGTTCAAAGGAACTAAATCATTCACAAAGCTCACACGTTTCTCATCTTAACTGACAAACATTGGATGTTAGAGGACCAGTGCTTTGTATCAGTTTCAGAAGCAGAGTTGGACTAGATATGGTCCGTATGTGTAGGAAACACCGTTCTTTTTCTCAGCACACTCACGTTTCCTGTTGTTTTAGAGACTCTAGAAAGCAAGAGCGTGCTTCTCGCTCTAAAGCAGATTGTGATCCATGGATGAAAACTATGCTGTGTGTTTCACTTCAGAAAAGGAGTTAAACCCCAGGCTCTGAGTCTCCCTACAAGCAAGACTTCGATTCAGGTAAGGGCAGTCACTTTTCAGCTCAAAAGAACTACAACTTTCACGAAGCTCACACGTTTCTCATCTTAACTGACAAGCATTGGATGTTAGAAGACCAGTGCATTCTATCAGTTTCAGAAGAAGTTTTGGACTACATATAGTCCGTGTGTGTAGGAAACACCGTTCTTTTGTTCTGGGCACACTCACTTTTCCTGCTGTCTTAGAGACTCTAGAAAGCAAGAGTGTGCTTCTTGCTCTAAAGCAGAGTGTGATCCATGGATGAAAACTACGCTGTGTGTTTCACTTCAGAAATGGAGTTAAATCCCAGGCTCTGAGTCTTCCTACAAGCAAGACTTCGTTTCAGGTAAGGGCAGTCACTTTTCAGCTCAAACGAACTACATTGTTCCAGAAGCTCACACGTTTCTCACCTTAACACACAAGCATTGGATGTTAGAGGACCAGTGCTTTGTATCAGTTTCAGAAGCAGAGTTGGACTATATAATGTCCGTATGTGTAGGAAACACCGTTCTTTTGTTTTCAGCAAAATCACGTTTCCTGTTGTCTTAGAGACTCTAGAAATCAAGAGTGTGCTTCTTGTTCTAAAGCAGAGAGTGATCAATGGATGATTACACTGCTGTGTGTTTTACTTCAGAAATGGAGTTAAATCCCAGGCTCTGAGTCTTCCTACAAGCAAGACTTCAATTCAGGTAAGGGCAGTCACTTTTCTGCTCAAACGAACTACTTCGTTCATGAAGCTCACACGTTTCCCATCTTAACTGACAATCTTTGGAAGTTAGTTTGTCAGTGCTTTGTATCAGTTTCAGAAGCAGAGTTGGACTAGATATGGTCCGTATGTGTAGGAAACACCGTTCTTTTGTTCTCAGCACACTCACGTTTCCTGCTGTCTTAGAGACTCTTGAAAGCAAGAGCGTGCTTCTTGTTCTAAAGCAGAGTGTCATCAATGGATGAGAACACTGCTGTGTGTTTCACTTCAGAAATGGAGTTAAATCCCAGGCTCTGAGTCTTTCTACAAGCAAGACTTCATTTCAGGTAAGGGCAGTCACTTTTATGCTCAAACGAACTACATCGTTAACGAAGATCACACGATTCTCATCTTAACTGACAAGCCTTGAATGTTAGAGGACCAGTGCATTGTATCAGTTTCAGAGGCAGATTTGGACTACATATGGTCCGTATATGTAGGAAACACCGTTCTTTTGTTCTGGGAACACTCAGATTTCCTGCTATATTAGAGACTCTACAGGCAAGAGCGTGCTTCTCGCTCTAAAGCAGAGTGTGATCCATGGATGAGGACTATGCTGTGTGTTTCACTTCAGAAAAGGAGTTAAATCCCTGGCTCTGAGTCTTCCTACAAGCAAGACTTCGTTTCAGGTAAGGGTAGTCACTTTTCAGTTCAAAGGAACTAAATCATTCACAAAGCTCACACGTTTCTCATCTTAACTGACAAACATTGGATGTTAGAGGACCAGTGCTTTGTATCAGTTTCAGAAGCAGAGTTGGACTAGATATGGTCCGTATGTGTAGGAAACACCGTTCTTTTTCTCAGCACACTCACGTTTCCTGTTGTGTTAGAGACTCTAGAAAGCAAGAGCGTGCTTCTCGCTCTAAAGCAGATTGTGATCCATGGATGAAAACTATGCTGTGTGTTTCACTTCAGAAAAGGAGTTAAACCCCAGGCTCTGAGTCTCCCTACAAGCAAGACTTCGATTCAGGTAAGGGCAGTCACTTTTCAGCTCAAAAGAACTACAACTTTCACGAAGCTCACACGTTTCTCATCTTAACTGACAAGCATTGGGTGTTAGAGGACCAGTGCATTCTATCTGTTTCAGAAGAAGTTTTGGACTACATATAGTCCCTATGTGTAGGAAACACCGTTCTTTTGTTCTGGGCACACTCACTTTTCCTGCTGTCTTAGAGACTCTAGAAAGCAAGAGCGTGCTTCTCGCTCTAAAGCAGAGTGTGATCCATGGATGAGAACTATGCTGTGTGTTTGCCTTCAGAAATGGAGTTAAATGCCAGGCTCTGTGTCTTCCTACAAGCAAGACTTCGTTTCAGGTAAGGGCAGTCACTTTTCAGCTCAAACGAACTACATCGTTCCAGAAGCTCAGACGTTTCTCACCTTAACAGACAAGCATTGGATATTAGAGGACCATTGCTTTGTATCAGTTTCAGAAGCAGAGTTGGACTAGATATGGTCCGTATGTGTAGGAAACACCGTTCTTTTGTTCTCAGCAAAATCACGTTTCCTGCTGTCTTAGAGACTCTAGAAATCAAGAGTGTGCTTCTTGTTCTAAAGCAGAGTGTGATCAATGGATGAGAACTATGCTGTGTGTTTCCCTTCAGAAATGGAGTTAAATCCCAGGCTCTGAGTCTTCCTACAAGCAAGACTTCAAATCAGGTAAGGGCAGTCACTTTTCTGCTCAAACGAACTCCATCGTTCATGAAGCTCACACGTTTCCCATCTTAACTGACAATCTTTGGATGTTAGTTTGTCAGTGCTTTGTATCAGTTTCAGAAGCAGAGTTGGACTAGATATGGTCCGTATGTGTAGGTAACACCGTTCTTTTGTTCTCAGTACACTCACGTTTCCTGCTGTCTTAGAGACTCTAGAAAGCAAGAGCGTGCTTCTTGTTCTAAAGCAGAGTGTCATCAATGGATGAGAACACTGCTGTGTGTTTCACTTCAGAAATGGAGTTAAATCCCAGGCTCTGAGTCTTCCTACAAGCAAGACTTCGTTTAAGGTAAGGGCAGTCACTTTTCTGCTCAAACTAACTACATCGTTCATGAAGCTCACACCTTTCCCATCTTAACTGACAAGCATTGGATGTTAGAGGACCAGTGCTTTGTATGAGATTCAGACTCAGAGTTGGACTAGATATGGTCCGTATGTGTAGGAATCACCGTTCTTTTTTTCTCAACACACTCACGTTTCCTGCTGTGTTAGAGACCCTAGAAAGCAAGAGCGTGCTTCTCGCTCTAAAGCAGATTGTGATCCATGGATGAGAACTATGCTGTGTGTTTCCCTTCAGAAATGGAGTTAAATCCCAATCTCTGTGTCTTCCTACAAGCAAGACTTCAATTCAGGTAAGGGCAGTCACTTTTCAGCTCAAACGAACTACATCGTTCACTGAGCTCACACATTTCTCATCTTAACAGACAAGCATTGGATGTTAGAGGACCAGTGCTTTGTATCAGTTTAAGAAGCAGAGTTGGATTAGATATGGTCCGTATGTGTAGGAAACACCGTTCTTTTGTTCTCAGCACACTCACGTTTCCTGCTGTCTTAGAGACTCTAGAAAGCAAGAGCGTGCTTCTTGTTCTAAAGCAGAGTTTCATCAATGGATGAGAACACTGCTGTGTGTTTCACTTCAGAAATGGAGTTAAATCCCAGGCTCTGAGTCTTTCTACAAGCAAGACTTCATTTCAGGTAAGGGCAGTCACTTTTCTGCTCAAACGAACTACATCTTTCACGAAGCACACACGTTTCTCATCTGAACTGACAAGCATTGGATGTTAGAGGACCAGTGCATTCTCTCTGTTTCAGAAGAAGTTTTGGACTACATATAGTCCGTATGTGTAGGAAACACCGTTCTTTTGTTCTGGGCACACTCACTTTTCCTGCTGTCTTAGAGACTCTAGAAAGCAAGAGCGTGCTTCTCGCTCTAAAGCAGTGTGTGATCCATGAATGAGAACTATGCTGTGTGTTTGCCTTCAGAAATGGAGTTAAATCCCAGGCTCTGAGTCTTCCTACAAGCAAGAATTCAATTCAGGGAAGGCAGTCACTTTTCTGCTCAAACGAACTACATCGTTCATGAAGCTCACACGTTTCCCCTCTTAACTGACAAGCATTGGATGTTAGAGGGTCAGTGCTTTGTATCAGTTTCAGAAGCAGAGTTGGACTAGATATGGTCCGTATGTGTAGGAAACACCGTTCTTTTGTTCTCAGCACACTCACGTTTCCTGCTGTCTTAGAGACTCTTGAAAGCAAGAGCGTGCTTCTTGTTCTAAAGCAGAGTGTCATCAATGGATGAGAACACTGCTGTGTGTTTCACTTCAGAAATGGAGTTAAATCCCAGGCTCTGAGTCTTTCTACAAGCAAGACTTCATTTCAGGTAAGGGCAGTCACTTTTATGCTCAAACGAACTACATCGTTAACGAAGATCACACGATTCTCATCTTAACTGACAAGCCTTGAATGTTAGAGGACCAGTGCATTGTATCAGTTTCAGAGGCAGATTTGGACTACATATGGTCCGTATATGTAGGAAACACCGTTCTTTTGTTCTGGGAACACTCAGATTTCCTGCTATATTAGAGACTCTACAGGCAAGAGCGTGCTTCTCGCTCTAAAGCAGAGTGTGATCCATGGATGAGGACTATGCTGTGTGTTTCACTTCAGAAAAGGAGTTAAATCCCTGGCTCTGAGTCTTCCTACAAGCAAGACTTCGTTTCAGGTAAGGGTAGTCACTTTTCAGTTCAAAGGAACTAAATCATTCACAAAGCTCACACGTTTCTCATCTTAACTGACAAACATTGGATGTTAGAGGACCAGTGCTTTGTATCAGTTTCAGAAGCAGAGTTGGACTAGATATGGTCCGTATGTGTAGGAAACACCGTTCTTTTTCTCAGCACACTCACGTTTCCTGTTGTGTTAGAGACTCTAGAAAGCAAGAGCGTGCTTCTCGCTCTAAAGCAGATTGTGATCCATGGATGAAAACTATGCTGTGTGTTTCACTTCAGAAAAGGAGTTAAACCCCAGGCTCTGAGTCTCCCTACAAGCAAGACTTCGATTCAGGTAAGGGCAGTCACTTTTCAGCTCAAAAGAACTACAACTTTCACGAAGCTCACACGTTTCTCATCTTAACTGACAAGCATTGGGTGTTAGAGGACCAGTGCATTCTATCTGTTTCAGAAGAAGTTTTGGACTACATATAGTCCCTATGTGTAGGAAACACCGTTCTTTTGTTCTGGGCACACTCACTTTTCCTGCTGTCTTAGAGACTCTAGAAAGCAAGAGCGTGCTTCTCGCTCTAAAGCAGAGTGTGATCCATGGATGAGAACTATGCTGTGTGTTTGCCTTCAGAAATGGAGTTAAATGCCAGGCTCTGTGTCTTCCTACAAGCAAGACTTCGTTTCAGGTAAGGGCAGTCACTTTTCAGCTCAAACGAACTACATCGTTCCAGAAGCTCAGACGTTTCTCACCTTAACAGACAAGCATTGGATATTAGAGGACCATTGCTTTGTATCAGTTTCAGAAGCAGAGTTGGACTAGATATGGTCCGTATGTGTAGGAAACACCGTTCTTTTGTTCTCAGCAAAATCACGTTTCCTGCTGTCTTAGAGACTCTAGAAATCAAGAGTGTGCTTCTTGTTCTAAAGCAGAGTGTGATCAATGGATGAGAACTATGCTGTGTGTTTCCCTTCAGAAATGGAGTTAAATCCCAGGCTCTGAGTCTTCCTACAAGCAAGACTTCAAATCAGGTAAGGGCAGTCACTTTTCTGCTCAAACGAACTCCATCGTTCATGAAGCTCACACGTTTCCCATCTTAACTGACAATCTTTGGATGTTAGTTTGTCAGTGCTTTGTATCAGTTTCAGAAGCAGAGTTGGACTAGATATGGTCCGTATGTGTAGGTAACACCGTTCTTTTGTTCTCAGTACACTCACGTTTCCTGCTGTCTTAGAGACTCTAGAAAGCAAGAGCGTGCTTCTTGTTCTAAAGCAGAGTGTCATCAATGGATGAGAACACTGCTGTGTGTTTCACTTCAGAAATGGAGTTAAATCCCAGGCTCTGAGTCTTCCTACAAGCAAAACTTCGTTTAAGGTAAGGGCAGTCACTTTTCTGCTCAAACTAACTACATCGTTCATGAAGCTCACACCTTTCCCATCTTAACTGACAAGCATTGGATGTTAGAGGACCAGTGCTTTGTATGAGATTCAGACTCAGAGTTGGACTAGATATGGTCCGTATGTGTAGGAATCACCGTTCTTTTTTTCTCAACACACTCACGTTTCCTGCTGTGTTAGAGACCCTAGAAAGCAAGAGCGTGCTTCTCGCTCTAAAGCAGATTGTGATCCATGGATGAGAACTATGCTGTGTGTTTCCCTTCAGAAATGGAGTTAAATCCCAATCTCTGTGTCTTCCTACAAGCAAGACTTCAATTCAGGTAAGGGCAGTCACTTTTCAGCTCAAACGAACTACATCGTTCACTGAGCTCACACATTTCTCATCTTAACAGACAAGCATTGGATGTTAGAGGACCAGTGCTTTGTATCAGTTTAAGAAGCAGAGTTGGATTAGATATGGTCCGTATGTGTAGGAAACACCGTTCTTTTGTTCTCAGCACACTCACGTTTCCTGCTGTCTTAGAGACTCTAGAAAGCAAGAGCGTGCTTCTTGTTCTAAAGCAGAGTTTCATCAATGGATGAGAACACTGCTGTGTGTTTCACTTCAGAAAAGGAGTTAAATCCCAGGCTCTGAGTCTCCCTACAAGCAAGACTTCGTTTCAGGTAAGGGCAGTCACTTTTCTGCTCAAAGGAACTACATCTTTCACGAAGCACACATTTCTCATCTTAACTGACAAGCATTGGATGTTAGAGGACCAGTGCATTCTATCTGTTTCAGAAGAAGTTTTGGACTACATATAGTCCCTATGTGTAGGAAACACCGTTCTTTTTTTCTGGGCACACTCAATTTTCCTGCTGTCTTAGAGACTGTAGAAAGCAAGAGCGTGCTTCTCGCTCTAAAGCAGAGTGTGATCCATGGATGAGAACTATGCTGTGTGTTTGCCTTCAGAAATGGAGTTAAATCCCAGCCTCTGAGTCTTCCTACAAGCAAGACTTCAATTCAGATAAGGCAGTCACTTTTCTGCTCAAACGAACTACATCGTTCATGAAGCTCACACGTTTCCCATCTTAACTGACAAGCATTGGATGTTAGAGGGTCAGTGCTTTGTATCAGTTTCAGAAGCAGATTTGGACTAGATATGGTCCGTATGTGTAGGAAACTCCTTTCTTTTGTTCTCAGCAAAATCACGTTTCCTCCTGTCTTAGAGACTCTAAAAAGCAAGAGCGTCCTTCTTATTCTAAAGCAGAGTGTGATCAATGGATGAGAACACTGCTGTGTGTTTCAATTCAGAAATGGAGTTAAATCCCTGGCTCTCAGTCTTCGTACAAGCAAGACTTCGTTTAAGGTAAGGGCAGTGACTTTTTTGCTCAAACGAACTATATCGTTCATGAAGCTCACACGTTTCCCATCTTAACTGACAAGCATTGGATGTTAGAGGACCAGTGCTTTGTATCAGTTTCAGAAGATGAGTTGGACTAGATATGGTCCGTATGTGTAGGAAACACCCTTCTTTTGTTCTCAGCACACTCACGTTTCCTGCTGTCTTAGAGACTCTAGAAAGCAAGAGCGTCCTTCTCGCTCTAAAGCAGAGTGTGATCCATGGAAGAGAACTATGCTGTGTGTTTCAATTCAGAAATGGAGTTAAATCCCATGCTCTGTGTCTTCCTACAAGCAAGACTTCTTTTCAGGTAAGGGTAGTCACTTTTCAGTTCAAAGGAACTACATCATTACGAAGATCACACGATTATCATCTTAACTGACTAGCATTGGATGTTAGAGGACCAGTGCATTGTATCAGTTTCAGAAGAAGTTTTGGACTACATATAGTCTGTATGTGTAGGAAACACCGTTCTTTTGTTCTGGGCACACTCAGATTTCCTGCTGTCTTAGAGACTCTAGAAAGCAAGAGCGTGCTTCTCGCTCTAAAGCAGAGTGTGATCCATGTATGAGAACTATGCTGTGTGTTTCCCTTCAAAAATGGAGTTAAATCCCTTGCTCTGTGTTTTCCTACAGGCAAGACTTCGTTTCAGGTTAGGGCAGTCACTTTTCAGCTCAAACGAACTACATTGATCACGAAGCTCACACGTTTCTCATCTTAACAGACAAGCATTGGATGTTAGAGGACCAGTGCTTTGTATCAGTTTAAGAAGCAGAGTTGGACTATATAATGTCCGTATGTGTAGGAAACACCGTTCTTTTGTTCTCAGCAAAATCACGTTTCCTGCTTTCTTAGAGACTCTAGAAAGCAAGAGCGTGCTTCTTGTTCTAAAGCAGAGTGTGATCAATGGATGATTACACTGCTGTGTGTTTTACTTCAGAAATGGAGTTAAATCCCAGGCTCTGAGTCTTCCTACAAGCAAGACTTCAATTCAGGTAAGGGCAGTCACTTTTCTGCTCAAACGAACTACATCGTTCATGAAGCTCACACGTTTCCCATCTTAACTGACAAGCATTGGATGTAGACGGTCAGTGCTTTGTATCAGTTTCAGAAGCAGATTTGGATGACATATGGTCCCTATGTGTAGGAAACACTGTTCTTTTCTTCTGGGCACACTCAGATTTCCTGCTGTATAAGAGATTCTAGAAAGCAAGAGTGTGCTTCTCGCTCTAAAGCAGAGCATGATCCATGGATGAGAACTATGCTGTGTGTTTCCCTTCAGAAATGGACATATATCCCATGCTCTGTGTCTTCCTACAAGCAAGACTTCTTTTCGGGTAAGGGCAGTCACTTTTCAGTTCAAAGGAACTATATCATTCACAAAGCTCACACGTTTCTCATCTTAACAGAAAAGCATTGGATGTTAGAGGACCAGTGTTTTTTATCAGTTTAAGAAGCAGATTTGGACTAGATATGGTCAGTATGTGTAGGAAACACCGTTCTTTTGTTCTCAGCACACTCATGTTTCCTGCTGTCTTAGAGACTCTAGAAAGCAAGAGCGTGCTTCTCGTTCTAAGGCAGAGTGTGATCCATGGATGAAAACTATGCTGTGTGTTTCACTTCAGAAAAGGAGTAAAATCCCAGGCTCTGAGTCTTCCTACAAGCAAGACTTCGTTTCAGGTAAGGGCAGTCACTTTTCTGCTCAAACGAACTACATCTTTCACGAAGCTCACACGTTTCTCATCTTAACTGACAAGCATTGGATGTTAGAGGACCAGTGCATTCTATCAGTTTCAGAAGAAGTTTTGGACTACATATAGTCTGTATGTGTAGGAAACACCGTTCTTTTGTTCTGGGTACACTCAGATTTCCTGCTGTCTTAGAGACTCTAGAAAGCAAGAGTGTGCTTCTGGCTCTAAAGCAGAGTGTGATCCATGGATGAGAACTATGCTGTGTGTTTCACTTCAGAAATGGAGTTAAATCCCAGGCTCTGAGTCTTCCTCCAAGCAAGACTTCGTTTCAGGGAAGGGCAGTCACTTTTCTGCTGAAACGAACTACATCGTTCCAGAAGCTCACACGTTTCTCATCTTAACTGACAAGCATTGGATGTTAGAGGACCAGTGCTGTGTATCAGTTTCAGAAGCAGAGTTGGACTAGATATGGTCCATAAGTGTAGGAAACACCGTTCTTTTGTTCTCAGCACACTCACGTTTCCTGCTGTCTTAGAGACTCTAGAAAGCAAGAGCGTGCATCTCGCTCTAAAGCAGAGTGTGATCCATGGATGAGAACTATGCTGTGTGTTTGCCTTCAGAAATGGAGTTAAATCCCAGGCTCTGAGTCTTCCTACAAGCAAGACTTCGTTTCAGGTAAGGGCAGTCACTTTTCAGCTCAAACGAACTACATCGTTCACGAAGCTCACACGTTTCTCACCTTAACAGACAAGCATTGGATGTTAGAGGACCAGTGCATTCTATCTGTTTCAGAAGAAGTTTTGGACTACATATAGTCCGTATGTGTAGGAAACACCGTTCTTTTGTTCTGGGCACACTCAATTTTCCTGCTGTCTTAGAGACTGTAGAAAGCAAGAGCATGCTTCTCGCTCTAAAGCAGAGTGTGATCCATGGATGAGAACTATGCTGTGTGTTTGCCTTCAGAAATCGAGTTAAATCCCAGGCTCTGAGTCTTCCTAAAGCAAGACTTCAATTCAGGTAAGGCAGTCACTTTTCTGCTCAAACGAACTACATCGTTCATGAAGCTCACACGTTTCCCATCTTAACTGACAAGCATTGGATGTTAGAGGACCAGTGCTTTGTATCAGTTTAAGAAGCAGAGTTGGACTATATAATGTCCGTATGTGTAGGAAACACCGTTCTTTTGTTCTCAGCAAAATCACGTTTCCTGCTTTCTTAGAGACTCTAGAAAGCAAGAGCGTGCTTCTTGTTCTAAAGCAGAGTGTGATTAATGGATGATTACACTGCTGTGTGTTTTACTTCAGAAATGGAGTTAAATCCCAGGCTCTGAGTCTTCCTACAAGCAAGACTTCAATTCAGGTAAGGGCAGTCACTTTTCTGCTCAAACGAACTACATCGTTCATGAAGCTCACACGTTTCCCATCTTAACTGACAAGAATTGGATGTTAGAGGACCAGTGCTTTGTATCAGTTTCAGAAGATGAGTTGGACTAGATATGGTCCGTATGTGTAGGAAACACCCTTCTTTTGTTCTCAGCACACTCACGTTTCCTGCTGTCTTAGAGACTATAGAAAGCAAGAGCGTCCTTCTCGCTCTAAAGCAGAGTGTGATCCATGGAAGAGAACTATGCTGTGTGTTTCAATTCAGAAATGGAGTTAAATCCCATGCTCTGTGTCTTCCTACAAGCAAGACTTCTTTTCAGGTAAGGGTAGTCACTTTTCAGTTCAAAGGAACTACATCATTAAGAAGATCACACGATTATCATCTTAACTGACTAGCATTGGATGTTAGAGGACCAGTGCATTGTATCAGTTTCAGAAGAAGTTTTGGACTACATATAGTCTGTATGTGTAGGAAACACCGTTCTTTTGTTCTGGGCACACTCAGATTTCCTGCTGTCTTAGAGACTCTAGAAAGCAAGAGCGTGCTTCTCGCTCTAAAGCAGAGTGTGATCCATGTATGAGAACTATGCTGTGTGTTTCCCTTCAAAAATGGAGTTAAATCCCTTGCTCTGTGTTTTCCTACAGGCAAGACTTCGTTTCAGGTTAGGGCAGTCACTTTTCAGCTCAAACGAACTACATTGTTCACGAAGCTCACACGTTTCTCATCTTAACAGACAAGCATTGGATGTTAGAGGACCAGTGCTTTGTATCAGTTTAAGAAGCAGAGTTGGACTATATAATGTCCGTATGTGTAGGAAACACCGTTCTTTTGTTCTCAGCAAAATCACGTTTCCTGCTTTCTTAGAGACTCTAGAAAGCAAGAGCGTGCTTCTTGTTCTAAAGCAGAGTGTGATCAATGGATGATTACACTGCTGTGTGTTTTACTTCAGAAATGGAGGTAAATCCCAGGCTCTGAGTCTTCCTACAAGCAAGACTTCAATTCAGGTAAGGGCAGTCACTTTTCTGCTCAAACGAACTACATCGTTCATGAAGCTCACACGTTTCCCATCTTAACTGACAAGCATTGGATGTAGACGGTCAGTGCTTTGTATCAGTTTCAGAAGCAGATTTGGACGACATATGGTCCCTATGTGTAGGAAACACTGTTCTTTTGTTCTGGGCACACTCAGATTTCCTGCTGTATAAGAGATTCTAGAAAGCAAGAGTGTGCTTCTCGCTCTAAAGCAGAGCATGATCCATGGATGAGAACTATGCTGTGTGTTTCCCTTCAGAAATGGACATATATCCCAGGCTCTGTGTCTTCCTACAAGCAAGACTTCTTTTCGGGTAAGGGCAGTCACTTTTCAGTTCAAAGGAACTATATCATTCACAAAGCTCACACGTTTCTCATCTTAACAGAAAAGCATTGGATGTTAGAGGACCAGTGTTTTTTATCAGTTTAAGAAGCAGATTTGGACTAGATATGGTCAGTATGTGTAGGAAACACCGTTCTTTTGTTCTCAAAACACTCATGTTTCCTGCTTCTTAGAGACTCTAGAAAGCAAGAGCGTGCTTCTCGTTCTAAGGCAGAGTGTGATCCATGGATGAAAACTATGCTGTGTGTTTCACTTCAGAAAAGGAGTAAAATCCCAGGCTCTGAGTCTCCCTACAAGCAAGACTTCGTTTCAGGTAAGGGCAGTCACTTTTCTGCTCAAACGAACTACATCTTTCACGAAGCTCACACGTTTCTCATCTTAACTGACAAGCATTGGATGTTAGAGGACCAGTGTTTTTTATCAGTTTCAGAAGAAGTTTTGGACTACATATAGTCTGTATGTGTAGGAAACACCGTTCTTTTGTTCTGGGTACACTCAGGTTTCCTGCTGTCTTAGAGACTCTAGAAAGCAAGAGTGTGCTTCTGGCTCTAAAGCAGAGTGTGATCCATGGATGAGAACTATGCTGTGTGTTTCACTTCAGAAATGGAGTTAAATCCCAGGCTCTGAGTCTTCCTCCAAGCAAGACTTCGTTTCAGGGAAGGGCAGTCACTTTTCTGCTCAAACGAACTACATCGTTCCAGAAGCTCACACGTTTCTCATCTTAACTGACAAGCATTGGATGTTAGAGGACCAGTGCTGTGTATCAGTTTCAGAAGCAGAGTTGGACTAGATATGGTCCATAAGTGTAGGAAACACCGTTCTTTTCTTCTCAGCACACTCACGTTTCCTGCTGTCTTAGAGACTCTAGAAAGCAAGAGCGTGCATCTCGCTCTAAAGCAGAGTGTGATCCATGGATGAGAACTATGCTGTGTGTTTGCCTTCAGAAATGGAGTTAAATCCCAGGCTCTGAGTCTTCCTACAAGCAAGACTTCGTTTCAGGTAAGGGCAGTCACTTTTCAGCTCAAACGAACTACATCGTTCACGAAGCTCACACGTTTCTCACCTTAACAGACAAGCATTGGATGTTAGAGGACCAGTGCATTCTATCTGTTTCAGAAGAAGTTTTGGACTACATATAGTCCGTATGTGTAGGACACACCGTTCTTTTGTTCTGGGCACACTCAATTTTCCTGCTGTCTTAGAGACTGTAGAAAGCAAGAGCGTGCTTCTCGCTCTAAAGCAGAGTGTGATCCATGGATGAGAACTATGCTGTGTGTTTCCCTTAAAAAATGGAGTTAAATCCCTTGCTCTGTGTCTTCCTACAGGCAAGACTTCGTTTCAGGTAAGGGCAGTCACTTTTCAGCAAAAACGAACTACATTGTTCACGAAGCTCACACGTTTCTCATCTTAAGAGACAAGCATTGGATGTTAGAGGACCAGTGCTTTGTATCAGTTTAAGAAGCAGAGTTGGACTATATAATGTCTGTATGTGTAGGAAACACCGTTCTTTTGTTCTCAGCAAAATCACGTTTCCTGCTTTCTTAGAGATTCTAGAAAGCAAGAGCGTGCTTCTTGTTCTAAAGCAGAGTGTGATCAATGGATGATTACACTGCTGTGTGTTTTACTTCAGAAATGGAGTTAAATCCCAGGCTCTGAGTCTTCCTACAAGCAAGACTTCAATTCAGGTAAGGGCAGTCACTTTTCTGCTCAAACGAACTACATCGTTAACGAAGATCACACGATTCTCATCTTAACTGACAAGCCTTGAATGTTAGAGGACCAGTGCATTGTATCAGTTTCAGAGGCAGATTTGGACTACATATGGTCCGTATATGTAGGAAACACCGTTCTTTTGTTCTGGGCACACTCAGATTTCCTGCTATATTAGAGACTCTAAAGGCAAGAGCGTGCTTCTCGCTCTAAAGCAGAGTGTGATCCATGGATGAGGACTATGCTGTGTGTTTCACTTCAGAAAAGGAGTTAAATCCCTGGCTCTGAGTCTCCCTACAAGCAAGACTTCGTTTCAGGTAAGGGCAGTCACTTTTCTGCTCAAACGAACTACATCTTTCACGAAGCACAAACGTTTCTCATCTTAACTGACAATCATTGGATGTTAGAGGACCATTGCATTCTATCTGTTTCAGAAGAAGTTTTGGACTACATATAGTCCCTATGTGTAGGAAACACCGTTCTTTTGTTCTGGGCACACTCACTTTTTCTGCTGTCTTAGAGAATCTAGAAAGCAAGAGCGTGCTTCTCGCTCTAAAGCAGAGTGTGATCCATGGATGAGAACTATGCTGTGTGTTTGCCTTCAGAAATGGAGTTAAATCCCAGGCTCTGCGTCTTCCTACAAGCAAGACTTCGTTTCAGGTAAGGGCAGTCACTTTTCAGCTCAAACGAACTACATCGTTCCAGAAGCTCAGACGTTTCTCACCTTAACAGACAAGCATTGGATGTTAGAGGACCATTGCTTTGTATCACTTTCAGAAGCAGAGTTGGACTATATAATGTCCGTATGTGTAGGAAACACCGTTCTTTTGTTCTCAGCAAAATCACGTTTCCTGCTGTCTTAGAGACTCTAGAAAGCAAGAGTGTGCTTCTTGTTCTAAAGCAGAGTGTGATCAATGGATGATTACACTGCTGTGTGTTTTACTTCAGAAATGGAGTTAAATCTCAGGCTCTGAGTCTTCCTACAAGCAAGACTTCAAATCAGGTAAGGGCAGTCACTTTTCTGCTCAAACGAACTCCATCGTTCATGAAGCTCACACCTTTCCCATCTTAACTGACAATCTTTGGATGTTAGTTTGTCAGTGCTTTGTATCAGTTTCAGAAGCAGAGTTGGACTAGATATGGTCCGTATGTGTAGGTAACACCGTTCTTTTGTTCTCAGCACACTCACGTTTCCTGCTGTCTTAGAGACTCTAGAAAGAAAGAGCGTGCTTCTCGTTCTAAAGCAGAGTGTGATCCATGGATGAAAACTATGCTGTGTGTTTCACTTCAGAAAAGGAGATAAATCCCAGGCTCTGAGTCTTCCTACAAGCAAGACTTCATTTAAGGTAAGGGCAGTCACTTTTCTGCTCAAACTAACTACATCGTTCATGAAGCTCACACCTTTCCCATCTTAACTGACAAGCATTGGATGTTAGAGGACCAGTGCTTTGTATGAGATTCGGACGCAGAGTTGGACTAGATATGGTCCGTATGTGTAGGAAACACCGTTCTTTTTTTCCCAGCACACTCACGTTTCCTGCTGTGTTAGAGACTCTAGAAAGCAAGAGCGTGCTTCTCGCTCTAAAGCAGATTGTGATCCATGGATGAGAACTATGCTGTGTGTTTGCCTTCAGAAATGGAGTTAAATCCCAATCTCTGTGTCTTCCTACAAGCAAGACTTCAATTCAGGTAAGGGCAGTCACTTTTCAGCTCAAACGAACTACATCGTTCACTGAGCTCACACATTTCTCATCTTAACAGACAAGCATTGGATGTTAGAGGACCAGTGCTTTGTATCAGTTTAAGAAGCAGAGTTGGATTAGATATGGTCCGTATGTGTAGGAAACACCGTTCTTTTGTTCTCAGCACACTCACGTTTCCTGCTGTCTTAGAGACTCTAGAAAGCAAGAGCGTGCTTCTTGTTCTAAAGCAGAGTTTCATCAATGGATGAGAACACTGCTGTGTGTTTCACTTCAGAAATGGAGTTAAATCCCAGGCTCTGAGTCTTTCTACAAGCAAGACTTCATTTCAGGTAAGGGCAGTCACTTTTCTGCTCAAACGAACTACATCGTTAACGAAGATCACACGATTCTCATCTTAACTGACAAGCATTGAATGTTAGAGGACCAGTGCATTCTCTCTGTTTCAGAAGAAGTTTTGGACTACATATAGTCCCTATGTGTAGGAAACACCGTTCTTTTGTTCTGGGCACACTCATTTTTCCTGCTGTCTTAGAGACTCTAGAAAGCAAGAGCGTGCTTCTCGCTCTAAAGCAGAGTGTGATCCATGGATGAGAACTATGCTGTGTGTTTGCCTTCAGAAATGGAGTTAAATCCCAGGCTCTGTGTCTTCCTACAAACAAGACTTCGTTTCAGGTAAGGGCAGTCACTTTTCAGCTCAAACGAACTACATCGTTCCAGAAGCTCAGACGTTTCTCACCTTAACAGACAAGCATTGGATGTTAGAGGACCATTGCTTTGTATCAGTTTCAGAAGCAGAGTTGGACTATATAATGTCCGTATGTGTAGGAAACACCGTTCTTTTGTTCTCAGCAAAATCACGTTTCCTGCTGTCTTAGAGACTCTAGAAAGCAAGAGTGTGCTTCTTGTTCTAAAGCAGAGTGTGATCAATGGATGATTACACTGCTGTGTGTTTTACTTCAGAAATGGAGTTAAATCTCAGGCTCTGAGTCTTCCTACAAGCAAGACTTCAAATCAGGTAAGGGCAGTCACTTTTCTGCTCAAACGAACTACATCGTTCATGAAGCTCACACGTTTCCCATCTTAACTGACAATCTTTGGATGTTAGTTTGTCAGTGCTTTGTATCAGTTTCAGAAGCAGAGTTGGACTAGATATGGTCCGTATGTGTAGGTAACACCGTTCTTTTGTTCTCAGCACACTCACGTTTCCTGCTGTCTTAGAGACTCTAGAAAGCAAGAGCGTGCTTCTTGTTCTAAAGCAGAGTGTCATCAATGGATGAGAACACTGCTGTGTGTTTCACTTCAGAAATGGAGTTAAATCCCAGGCTCTGAGTCTTCCTACAAGCAAGACTTCATTTAAGGTAAGGGCAGTCACTTTTCTGCTCAAACTAACTACATCGTTAACGAAGATCACACGATTCTCATCTTAACTGACAAGCATTGAATGTTAGAGGACCAGTGCATTGTATCAGTTTCAGAGGCAGATTTGGACTACATATGGTCCGTATATGTAGGAAACACCGTTCTTTTGTTCTGGGCACACTCAGATTTCCTGCTATATTAGAGACTCTAAAGGCAAGAGCGTGCTTCTCGCTCTGAAGCTGAGTGTGATCCATGGATGAGGACTATGCTGTGTGTTTCACTTCAGAAAAGGAGTTAAATCCCAGGCCCTGAGTCTCCCTACAAGCAAGATTTCATTTCAGGTAAGGGCAGTCACTTTTCAGCTCAAAAGAACTACAACTTTCACGAAGCTCACACGTTTCTCATCTTAACTGACAAGCATTGGATGTTAGAAGACCAGTGCATTCTATCAGTTTCAGAAGAAGTTTTGGACTACATATAGTCCGTGTGTGTAGGAAACACCGTTCTTTTGTTCTGGGCACACTCAATTTTCCTGCTGTCTTAGTGACTCTAGAAAGCAAGAGTGTGCTTCTTGCTCTAAAGCAGAGTGTGATCCATGGATGAGAACTACGCTGTGTGTTTCACTTCAGAAATGGTGTTAAATCCCAGGCTCTGAGTCTTCCTCCAAGCAAGACTTCGTTTCAGGTAAGGGAAGTCACTTTTCAGCTCAAAGGAACTACACCGTTCGAGAAGCTCACACGTTTCTCACCTTAACAGACAAGCATTGGATGTTAGAGGACCAGTGCTTTGTATCAGTTTCAGAAGCAGAGTTGGACTATATAATGTCCGTATGTGTAGGAAACACCGTTCTTTTGTTTTCAGCAAAATCACGTTTACTGCTGTCTTAGAGACTCTAGAAAGCAAGAGTGTGCTTCTTGTTCTAAAGCAGAGAGTGATCAATGGATGATTACACTGCTGTGTGTTTTACTTCAGAAATGGAGTTAAATCCCAGGCTCTGAGTCTTCCTACAAGCAAGACTTCAATTCAGGTAAGGGCAGTCACTTTTCTGCTCAAACGAACTACTTCGTTCATGAAGCTCACACGTTTCCCATCTTAACTGACAATCTTTGGATGTTAGTTTGTCAGTGCTTTGTATCAGTTTCAGAAGAAGTTTTGGACTACATATAGTCCCTATGTGTAGGAAACACCGTTCTTTTTTTCTGGGCACACTCAATTTTCCTGCTGTCTTAGAGACTGTAGAAAGCAAGAGCGTGCTTCTCGCTCTAAAGCAGAGTGTGATCCATGGATGAGAACTATGCTGTGTGTTTGCCTTCAGAAATGGAGTTAAATCCCAGGCTCTGAGTCTTCCTACAAGCAAGACTTCAATTCAGATAAGGCAGTCACTTTTCTGCTCAAACGAACTACATCGTTCATGAAGCTCACACGTTTCCCATCTTAACTGACAAGCATTGGATGTTAGAGGGTCAGTGCTTTGTATCAGTTTCAGAAGCAGATTTGGACTAGATATGGTCCGTATGTGTAGGAAACTCCTTTCTTTTGTTCTCAGCAAAATCACGTTTCCTCCTGTCTTAGAGACTCTAAAAAGCAAGAGCGTGCTTCTTATTCTAAAGCAGAGTGTGATCAAAAGATGAGAACACTGCTGTGTGTTTCAATTCAGAAATGGAGTTAAATCCCTGGCTCTGAGTCTTCGTACAAGCAAGACTTCGTTTAAGGTAAGGGCAGTCACTTTTTTGCTCAAACGAACCACATCATTCATGAAGCTCACACGTTTCCCATCTTAACTGACAAGCATTGGATGTTAGAGGACCAGTGCTTTGTATCAGTTTCAGAAGATGAGTTGGACTAGATATGGTCCGTATGTGTAGGAAACACCCTTCTTTTGTTCTCAGCACACTCACGTTTCCTGCTGTCTTAGAGACTCTAGAAATCAAGAGCGTCCTTCTCGCTCTAAAGCAGAGTGTGATCCATGGAAGAGAACTATGCTGTGTGTTTCAATTCAGAAATGGAGTTAAATCCCATGCTCTGTGTCTTCCTACAAGCAAGACTTCGTTTCAGGTAAGGGTAGTCACTTTTCAGTTCAAAGGAACTACATCATTACGAAGATCACACGATTATCATCTTAACTCACTAGCATTGGATGTTAGAGGACCAGTGCATTGTATCAGTTTCAGAAGAAGTTTTGGACTACATATAGTCTGTATGTGTAGGAAACACCGTTCTTGTGTTCTGGGCACACTCAGATTTCCTGCTGTCTTAGAGACTCTAGAAAGCAAGAGCGTGCTTCTCGCTCTAAAGCAGAGTGTGATCCATGGATGAGAACTATGCTGTGTGTTTCCCTTCAAAAATTGAGTTAAATCCCTTGCTCTGTGTCTTCCTACAGGCAAGACTTCGTTTCAGGTAAGGGCAGTCACTTTTCAGCTCAAACGAACTACATTGTTCACGAAGCTCACACGTTTCTCATCTTAACAGACAAGCATTGGATGTTAGAGGACCAGTGCTTTGTATCAGTTTAAGAAGCAGAGTTGGACTATATAATGTCCGTATGTGTAGGAAACACCGTTCTTTTGTTCTCAGCAAAATCACGTTTCCTGCTTTCTTAGAGACTCTAGAAAGCAAGAGCGTGCTTCTTCTTCTAAAGCAGAGTGTGATCAATGGATGATTACACTGCTGTGTGTTTTACTTCAGAAATGGAGTTAAATCCCAGGCTCTGAGTCTTCCTACATGCAAGACTTCAATTCAGGTAAGGGCAGTCACTTTTCTGCTCAAACGAACTACATCGTTCATGAAGCTCACACGTTTCCCATCTTAACTGACAAGCATTGGATGTAGACGGTCAGTGCTTTGTATCAGTTTCAGAAGCAGATTTGGACGACATATGGTCCCTATGTGTAGGAAACACTGTTCTTTTGTTCTGGGCACACTCAGATTTCCTGCTGTATAAGAGACTCTAGAAAGCAAGAGTGTGCTTCTCGCTCTAAAGCAGAGCGTGATCCATGGATGAGAACTATGCTGTGTGTTTCCCTTCAGAAATGGACATATATCCCAGGCTCTGTGTCTTCCTACAAGCAAGACTTCTTTTCGGGTAAGGGCAGTCACTTTTCAGTTCAAAGGAACTATATCATTCACAAAGCTCACACGTTTCTCATCTTAACAGAAAAGCATTGGATGTTAGAGGACCAGTGTTTTTCATCAGTTTAAGAAGCAGATTTGGACTAGATATGGTCAGTATGTGTAGGAAACTCCGTTCTTTTGTTCTCAGCACACTCATGTTTCCTGCTGTCTTAGAGACTCTAGAAAGCAAGAGCGTGCTTCTCGTTCTAAGGCAGAGTGTGATGCATGGATGAAAACTATGCTGTGTGTTTCACTTCAGAAAAGGAGTAAAATCCCAGGCTCTGAGTCTCCCTACAAGCAAGACTTCGTTTCAGGAAAGGGCAGTCACTTTTCTGCTCAAACGAACTACAGCTTTCACGAAGCTCACACGTTTCTCATCTTAACTGACAAGCATTGGATGTTAGAGGACCAGTGCATTCTATCAGTTTCAGAAGAAGTTTTGGACTACATATAGTCTGTATGTGTAGGAAACACCGTTCTTTTGTTCTGGGTACACTCAGATTTCCTGCTGTCTTAGAGACTCTAGAAAGCAAGAGTGTGCTTCTGGCTCTAAAGCAGAGTGTGATCCATGGATGAGAACTATGCTGTGTGTTTCACTTCAGAAATGGAGTTAAATCCCAGGCTCTGAGTCTTCCTCCAAGCAAGACTTCGTTTCAGGGAAGGGCAGTCACTTTTCTGCTCAAACGAACTACATCGTTCCAGAAGCTCACACGTTTCTCATCTTAACTGACAAGCATTGGATGTTAGAGGACCAGTGCTGTGTATCAGTTTCAGAAGCAGAGTTGGACTAGATATGGTCCATAAGTGTAGGAAACACCGTTCTTTTGTTCTCAGCACACTCACGTTTCCTGCTGTCTTAGAGACTCTAGAAAGCAAGAGCGTGCATCTCGCTCTAAAGCAGAGTGTGATCCATGGATGAGAACTATGCTGTGTGTTTGCCTTCAGAAATGGAGTTAAACCCCAGGCTCTGAGTCTTCCTACAAGCAAGACTTCGTTTCAGGTAAGGGCAGTCACTTTTCAGCTCAAACGAACTACATCGTTCACGAAGCTCACACGTTTCTCACCTTAACAGACAAGCATTGGATGTTAGAGGACCAGTGCATTCTATCTGTTTCAGAAGAAGTTTTGGACTACATATAGTCCGTATGTCTAGGAAACACCGTTCTTTTGTTCTGGGCACACTCAATTTTCCTGCTGTCTTAGAGACTGTAGAAAGCAAGAGCGTGCTTCTCGCTCTAAAGCAGAGTGTGATCCATGGATGAGAACTATGCTGTGTGTTTGCCTTCAGAAATCGAGTTAAATCCCAGGCTCTGAGTCTTCCTACAAGCAAGACTTCAATTCAGGTAAGGCAGTCACTTTTCTGCTCAAACGAACTACATCATTCATGAAGCTCACACGTTTCCCATCTTAACTGACAAGCATTGGATGTTAGAGGGTCAGTGCTTTGTATCAGTTTCAGAAGCAGATTTGGACTAGATATGGTCCGTATGTGTAGGAAACTCCTTTCTTTTGTTCTCAGCAAAATCACGTTTCCTCCTGTCTTAGAGACTCTAAAAAGCAAGAGCGTCCTTCTTATTCTAAAGCAGAGTGTGATCAATGGATGAGAACACTGCTGTGTGTTTCAATTCAGAAATGGAGTTAAAACCCTGGCTCTGAGTCTTCGTACAAGCAAGACTTCGTTTAAGGTAAGGGCAGTCACTTTTTTGCTCAAACGAACTACATCGTTCATGAAGCTCACACGGTTCCCATCTTAACTGACAAGCATTGGATGTTAGAGGACCAGTGCTTTGTATCAGTTTCAGAAGATGAGGTGGACTAGATATGGTCCGTATGTGTAGGAAACACCCTTCTTTTGTTCTCAGCACACTCACGTTTCCTGCTGTCTTAGAGACTCTAGAAAGCAAGAGTGTGCTTCTCGCTCTAAAGCAGAGTGTGATCCATGGAAGAGAACTATGCTGTGTGTTTCAATTCAGAAATGGAGTTAAATCCCATGCTCTGTGTCTTCCTACAAGCAAGACTTCGTTTCAGGTAAGGGTAGTCACTTTTCAGTTCAAAGGAACTACATCATTACGAAGATCACACGATTATCATCTTAACTCACTAGCATTGGATGTTAGAGGACCTGTGCATTGTATCAGTTTCAGAAGAAGTTTTGGACTACATATAGTCTGTATGTGTAGGAAACACCGTTCTTTTGTTCTGGGCACACTCAGATTTCCTGCTGTCTTAGAGACTCTAGAAAGCAAGAGCGTGCTTCTCGCTCTAAAGCAGAGTGTGATCCATGGATGAGAACTATGCTGTGTGTTTCCCTTCAAAAATGGAGTTAAATCCCTTGCTCTGTGTTTTCCTACAGGCAAGACTTCGTTTCAGGTTAGGGCAGTCACTTTTCAACTCAAACGAACTACATTGTTCACGAAGCTCACACGTTTCTCATCTTAACAGACAAGCATTGGATGTTAGAGGACCAGTGCTTTGTATCAGTTTAAGAAGCAGAGTTGGACTATATAATGTCCGTATGTGTAGGAAACACCGTTCTTTTGTTCTCAGCAAAATCACGTTTCCTGCTTTCTTAGAGACTCTAGAAAGCAAGAGCGTGCTTCTTGTTCTAAAGCAGAGTGTGATCAATGCATGATTACACTGCTGTGTGTTTTACTTCAGAAATGGAGTTAAATCCCAGGCTCTGAGTCTTCCTACAAGCAAGACTTCAATTCAGGTAAGGGCAGTCACTTTTCTGCTCAAACGAACTACTTCGTTCATGAAGCTCACACGTTTCCCATCTTAACTGACAAGCATTGGATGTAGACGGTCAGTGCTTTGTATCAGTTTCAGAAGCAGATTTGGACGACATATGGTCCCTATGTGTAGGAAACACTGTTCCTTTGTTCTGGGCACACTCAGATTTCCTGCTGTATAAGAGATTCTAGAAAGCAAGAGTGTGCTTCTCGCTCTGAAGCAGAGCGTGATCCATGGATGAGAACTATGCTGTGTGTTTCCCTTCAGAAATGGACATATATCCCAGGCTCTGTGTCTTCCTACAAGCAAGACTTCTTTTCGGGTAAGGGCAGTCACTTTTCAGTTCAAAGGAACTATATCATTCACAAAGCTCACACGTTTCTCATCTTAACAGAAAAGCATTGGATGTTAGAGGACCAGTGCTTTGTATCAGTTTAAGAAGCAGATTTGGACTAGATATGGTCCGTATGTGTAGGAAACACCGTTCTTTTGTTCTCAGCACACTCATGTTTCCTGCTGTCTTAGAGACTCTAGAAAGCAAGAGCGTGCTTCTCGTTCTAAGGCAGAGTGTGATCCATGGATGAAAACTATGCTGTGTGTTTCACTTCAGAAAAGGAGTAAAATCCCAGGCTCTGAGTCTCCCTACAAGCAAGACTTCGTTTCAGGTAAGGGCAGTCACTTTTATGCTCAAACGAACTACATCTTTCACGAAGCTCACACGTTTCTCATCTTAACTGACAAGTATTGGATGTTAGAGGACCAGTGCATTCTATCAGTTTCAGAAGAAGTTTTGGACTACATATAGTCTGTATGTGTAGGAAACACTGTTCTTTTGTTCTGGGCACACTCAGATTTCCTGCTGTCTTAGAGACTCTAGAAAGCAAGAGTGTGCTTCTGGCTCTAAAGCAGAGTGTGATCCATGGATGAGAACTATGCTGTGTGTTTCACTTCAGAAATGGAGTTAAATCTCAGGCTCTGAGTCTTCCTACAAGCAAGACTTCAAATCAAGTAAGGGCAGTCAATTTTCTGCTCAAACGAACTCCATCGTTCATGAAGCTCACACGTTTCCCATCTTAACTGACAATCTTTGGATGTTAGTTTGTCAGTGCTTTGTATCAGTTTCAGAAGCAGAGTTGGACTAGATATGGTCCGTATGTGTAGGTAACACCGTTCTTTTGTTCTCAGCACACTCACGTTTCCTGCTGTCTTAGAGACTCTAGAAAGCAAGAGCGTGCTTCTTGTTCTAAAGCAGAGTGTCATCAATGGATGAGAACACTGCTGTGTGTTTCACTTCAGAAATGGAGTTAAATCCCAGGCTCTGAGTCTTCAAACAAGCAAGACTTCATTTAAGGTAAGGGCAGTCACTTTTCTGCTCAAACTAACTACATCATTCATGAAGCTCACACCTTTCCCATCTTAACTGACAAGCATTGGATGTTAGAGGACCAGTGCTTTGTATGAGATTCGGACGCAGAGTTGGACTAGATATGGTCCGTATGTGTAGGAAACACCGTTCTTTTTTTCTCAGCACACTCACGTTTCCTGCTGTGTTAGAGACTCTAGAAAGCAAGAGCGTGCTTCTCGCTCTAAAGCAGATTGTGATCCATGGATGAGAACTATGCTGTGTGTTTCCCTTCAGAAATGGAGTTAAATCCCAATCTCTGTGTCTTCCTACAAACAAGACTTCAATTCAGGTAAGGGCAGTCACTTTTCAGCTCAAACGAACTACATCGTTCACTGAGCTCACACATTTCTCATCTTAACAGACAAGCATTGGATGTTAGAGGACCAGTGCTTTGTATCAGTTTAAGAAGCAGAGTTGTATTAGATATGGTCCGTATGTGTAGGAAACACCGTTCTTTTGTTCTCAGCACACTCACGTTTCCTGCTGTCTTAGTGACTCTAGAAAGCAAGAGCGTGCTTCTTGTTCTAAAGCAGAGTTTCATCAATGGATGAGAACACTGCTGTGTGTTTCACTTCAGAAATGGAGTTAAATCCCAGGCTCTGAGTCTTTCTACAAGCAAGACTTCATTTCAGGTAAGGGCAGTTACTTTTCTGCTCAAACGAACTACATCGTTAACGAAGATCACACGATTCTCATCTTAACTGACAAGCATTGAATGTTAGAGGACCAGTGCATTGTATCAGTTTCAGAGGCAGATTTGGACTACATATGGTCCGTATATGTAGGAAACACCGTTCTTTTGTTCTGGGCACACTCAGATTTCCTGCTATATTAGAGACTCTAAAGGCAAGAGCGTGCTTCTCGCTCTAAAGCTGAGTGTGATCCATGGATGAGGACTATGCTGTGTGTTTCACTTCAGAAAAGGAGTTAAATCCCAGGCTCTGAGTCTCCCTACAAGCAAGATTTCATTTCAGGTAAGGGCAGTCACTTTTCAGCTCAAAAGAACTACAACTTTCACGAAGCTCACACGTTTCTCATCTTAACTGACAAGCATTGGATGTTAGAAGACCAGTGCATTCTATCAGTTTCAGAAGCAGAGTTGGACTATATAATGTCCGTATGTGTAGGAAACACCGTTCTTTTGTTCTGGGCACACTCACTTTTCCTGCTGTCTTAGAGACTCTAGAAAGCAAGAGTGTGCTTCTTGCTCTAAAGCAGAGTGTGATCCATGGATGAGAACTACGCTGTGTGTTTCACTTCAGAAATGGTGTTAAATCCCAGGCTCTGAGTCTTCCTCCAAGCAAGACTTCGTTTCAGGTAAGGGAAGTCACTTTTCAGCTCAAACGAACTACATCGTTCCAGAAGCTCACACGTTTCTCACCTTAACAGAAAAGCATTGGATGTTAGAGGACCAGTGCTTTGTATCAGTTTCAGAAGCAGAGTTGGACTATATAATGTCCGTATGTGTAGGAAACACCGTTCTTTTGTTTTCAGCAAAATCACGTTTACTGCTGTCTTAGAGACTCTAGAAAGCAAGAGTGTGCTTCTTGTTCTAAAGCAGAGAGTGATCAATGGATGATTACACTGCTGTGTGTTTTACTTCAGAAATGGAGTTAAATCCCAGGCTCTGAGTCTTCCTACAAGCAAGACTTCAATTCAGGTAAGGGCAGTCACTTTTCTGCTCAAACGAACTACTTCGTTCATGAAGCTCACACGTTTCCCATCTTAACTGACAATCTTTGGATGTTAGTTTGTCAGTGCTTTGTATCAGTTTCAGAAGAAGTTTTGGACTACATATAGTCCCTATGTGTAGGAAACACCGTTCTTTTTTTCTGGGCACACTCAATTTTCCTGCTGTCTTAGAGACTGTAGAAAGCAAGAGCGTGCTTCTCGCTCTAAAGCAGAGTGTGATCCATGGATGAGAACTATGCTGTGTGTTTGCCTTCAGAAATGGAGTTAAATCCCAGGCTCTGAGTCTTCCTACAAGCAAGACTTCAATTCAGATAAGGCAGTCACTTTTCTGCTAAAACGAACTACATCGTTCATGAAGCTCACACGTTTCCCATCTTAACTGACAAGCATTGGATGTTAGAGGGTCAGTGCTTTGTATCAGTTTCAGAAGCAGATTTGGACTAGATATGGTCCGTATGTGTAGGAAACTCCTTTCTTTTGTTCTCAGCAAAATCACGTTTCCTCCTGTCTTAGAGACGCTAAAAAGCAAGAGCGTGCTTCTTATTCTAAAGCAGAGTGTGATCAAAAGATGAGAACACTGCTGTGTGTTTCAATTCAGAAATGGAGTTAAATCCCTGGCTCTGAGTCTTCGTACAAGCAAGACTTCGTTTAAGGTAAGGGCAGTCACTTTTTTGCTCAAACGAACTACATCGTTCATGAAGCTCACACGGTTCCCATCTTAACTGACAAGCATTGGATGTTAGAGGACCAGTGCTTTGTATCAGTTTCAGAAGATGAGTTGGACTAGATATGGTCCGTATGTGTAGGAAACACCCTTCTTTTGTTCTCAGCACACTCACGTTTCCTGCTGTCTTAGAGACTCTAGAAAGCAAGAGCGTGCTTCTCGCTCTAAAGCAGAGTGTGATCCATGGAAGAGAACTATGCTGTGTGTTTCAATTCAGAAATGGAGTTAAATCCCATGCTCTGTGTCTTCCTACAAGCAAGACTTCGTTTCAGGTAAGTGTAGTCACTTTTCAGTTCAAAGGAACTACATCATTACGAAGATCACACGATTATCATTTTAACTCACTAGCATTGGATGTTAGAGGACCTGTGCATTGTATCAGTTTCAGAAGAAGTTTTGGACTACATATAGTCTGTATGTGTAGGAAACACCGTTCTTTTGTTCTGGGCACACTCAGATTTCCTGCTGTCTTAGAGACTCTAGAAAGCAAGAGCGTGCATCTCGCTCTAAAGCAGAGTGTGATCCATGGATGAGAACTATGCTGTGTGTTTCCCTTCAAAAATGGAGTTAAATCCCTTGCTCTGTGTTTTCCTACAGGCAAGACTTCGTTTCAGGTTAGGGCAGTCACTTTTCAGCTCAAACGAACTACATTGTTCACGAAGCTCACACGTTTCTCATCTTAACAGACAAGCATTGGATGTTAGAGGACCAGTGCTTTGTATCAGTTTAAGAAGCAGAGTTGGACTATATAATGTCCATATGTGTAGGAAACACCGTTCTTTTTTTCTCAGCAAAATCACGTTTCCTGCTTTCTTAGAGACTCTAGAAAGCAAGAGCGTGCTTCTTGTTCTAAAGCAGAGTGTGATCAATGGATGATTACACTGCTGTGTGTTTTACTTCAGAAATGGAGTTAAATCCCAGGCTCTGAGTCTTCCTACAAGCAAGACTTCAATTCAGGTAAGGGCAGTCACTTTTCTGCTCAAACGAACTCCATCGTTCATGAAGCTCACACGTTTCCCATCTTAACTGACAAGCATTGGATGTAGACGGTCAGTGCTTTGTATCAGTTTCAGAAGCAGATTTGGACGACGTATGGTCCCTATGTGTAGGAAACGCTGTTCCTTTGTTCTGGGCACACTCAGATTTCCTGCTGTATAAGAGATTCTAGAAAGCAAGAGTGTGCTTCTCGCTCTGAAGCAGAGCGTGATCCATGGATGAGAACTATGCTGTGTGTTTCCCTTCAGAAATGGACATATATCCCAGGCTCTGTGTCTTCCTACAAGCAAGACTTCTTTTCGGGTAAGGGCAGTCACTTTTCAGTTCAAAGGAACTGTATGATTCACAAAGCTCACACGTTTCTCATCTTAACAGAAAAGCATTGGATGTTAGAGGACCAGTGCTTTGTATCAGTTTAAGAAGCAGATTTGGACTAGATATGGTCCGTATGTGTAGGAAACACCGTTCTTTTGTTCTCAGCACACTCATGTTTCCTGCTGTCTTAGAGATTCTAGAAAGCAAGAGCGTGCTTCTCGTTCTAAGGCAGAGTGTGATCCATGGATGAAAACTATGCTGTGTGTTTCACTTCAGAAAAGGAGTAAAATCCCAGGCTCTGAGTCTCCCTACAAGCAAGACTTCGTTTCAGGTAAGGGCAGTCACTTTTATGCTCAAACGAACTACATCTTTCACGAAGCTCACACGTTTCTCATCTTAACTGACAAGTATTGGATGTTAGAGGACCAGTGCATTCTATCAGTTTCAGAAGAAGTTTTGGACTACATATAGTCTGTATGTGTAGGAAACACTGTTCTTTTGTTCTGGGCACACTCAGATTTCCTGCTGTCTTAGAGACTCTAGAAAGCAAGAGTGTGCTTCTGGCTCTAAAGCAGAGTGTGATCCATGGATGAGAACTATGCTGTGTGTTTCACTTCAGAAATGGAGTTAAATCCCAGACTCTGAGTCTTCCTCCAAGCAAGACTTCGTTTCAGGGAAGGGCAGTCACTTTTCTGCTCAAACGAACTACATCGTTCCAGAAGCTCACACGTTTCTCATCTTAACTGACAAGCATTGGATGTTAGAGGACCAGTGCTGTGTATCAGTTTCAGAAGCAGAGTTGGACTAGATATGGTCCATAAGTGTAGGAAACACCGTTCTTTTGTTCTCAGCACACTCACGTTTCCTGCTGTCTTAGAGACTCTAGAAAGCAAGAGCATGCATCTCGCTCTAAAGCAGAGTGTGATCCATGGATGAGAACTATGCTGTGTGTTTGCCTTCAGATATGGAGTTAAATCCCAGGCTCTGAGTCTTCCTACAAGCAAGACTTCGTTTCAGGTAAGGGCAGTCACTTTTCAGCTCAAACGAACTACATCGTTCACGAAGCTCACACGTTTCTCACCTTAACAGACAAGCATTGGATGTTAGAGGACCAGTGCATTCTATCTGTTTCAGAAGAAGTTTTGGACTACATATAGTCCGTATGTGTAGGAAACACCGTTCTTTTGTTCTGGGCACACTCAATTTTCCTGCTGTCTTAGAGACTGTAGAAAGCAAGAGCGTGCTTCTCGCTCTAAAGCAGAGTGTGATCCATGGATGAGAACTATGCTGTGTGTTTCCCTTAAAAATGGAGTTAAATCCCTTGCTCTGTGTCTTCCTACAGGCAAGACTTCGTTTCAGGTAAGGGCAGTCACTTTTCAGCAAAAAAGAACTACATTGTTCACGAAGCTCACACGTTTCTCATCTTAAGAGACAAGCATTGGATGTTAGAGGACCAGTGCTTTGTATCAGTTTAAGAAGCAGAGTTGGACTATATAATGTCCGTATGTGTAGGAAACACCGTTCTTTTGTTCTCAGCAAAATCACGTTTCCTGCTTTCTTAGAGACTCTAGAAAGCAAGAGCGTGCTTCTCGCTCTAAAGCAGAGTGTGATCCATGGATGAGAACTATGCTGTGTGTTTGCCTTCAGAAATGGAGTTAAATCCCAGGCTCTGCGTCTTCCTACAAGCAAGACTTCGTTTCAGGTAAGGGCAGTCACTTTTCAGCTCAAACGAACTACATCGTTCCAGAAGCTCAGACGTTTCTCACCTTAACAGACAAGCATTGGATGTTAGAGGACCATTGCTTTGTATCAGTTTCAGAAGCAGAGTTGGACTATATAATGTCCGTATGTGTAGGAAACACCGTTCTTTTGTTCTCAGCAAAATCACGTTTCCTGCTGTCTTAGAGACTCTAGAAAGCAAGAGTGTGCTTCTTGTTCTAAAGCAGAGTGTGATCAATGGATGATTACACTGCTGTGTGTTTTAATTCAGAAATGGAGTTAAATCTCAGGCTCTGAGTCTTCCTACAAGCAAGACTTCAAATCAGGTAAGGGCAGTCACTTTTCTGCTCAAACGAACTCCATCGTTCATGAAGCTCACACGTTTCCCATCTTAACTGACAATCTTTGGATGTTAGTTTGTCAGTGCTTTGTATCAGTTTCAGAAGCAGAGTTGGACTAGATATGGTCCGTATGTGTAGGTAACACCGTTCTTTTGTTCTCAGCACACTCACGTTTCCTGCTGTCTTAGAGACTCTAGAAAGCAAGAGCGTGTTTCTTGTTCTAAAGCAGAGTGTCATCAATGGATGAGAACACTGCTGTGTGTTTCACTTCAGAAATGGAGTTAAATCCCAGGCTCTGAGTCTTCCTACAAGCAAGACTTCGTTTAAGGTAAGGGCAGTCACTTTTCTGCTCAAACTAACTACATCGTTCATGAAGCTCACACCTTTCCCATCTTAACTGACAAGCATTGGATGTTAGAGGACCAGTGCTTTGTATGAGATTCAGACGCAGAGTTGGACTAGATATGGTCCGTATGTGTAGGAAACACCGTTCATTTTTTCTCAGCACACTCACGTTTCCTGCTGTGTTAGAGACTCTAGAAAGCAAGAGCGTGCTTCTCGCTCTAAAGCAGATTGTGATCCATGGATGAGAACTATGCTGTGTGTTTCCCTTCAGAAATGGAGTTAAATCCCAATCTCTGTGTCTTCCTACAAGCAAGACTTCAATTCAGGTAAGGGCAGTCACTTTTCAGCTCAAACGAACTACATCGTTCACTGAGCTCACACATTTCTCATCTTAACAGACAAGCATTGGATGTTAGAGGACCAGTGCTTTGTATCAGTTTAAGAAGCAGAGTTGGATTAGATATGGTCCGTATGTGTAGGAAACACCGTTCTTTTGTTCTCAGCACACTCACGTTTCCTGCTGTCTTAGAGACTCTAGAAAGCAAGAGCGTAGTTCTTGTTCTAAAGCAGAGTTTCATCAATGGATGAGAACACTGCTGTGTGTTTCACTTCAGAAATGGAGTTAAATCCCAGGCTCTGAGTCTTTCTACAAGCAAGACTTCATTTCAGGTAAGGGCAGTCACTTTTCTGCTCAAACGAACTACATCGTTAACGAAGATCACACGATTCTCATCTTAACTGACAAGCATTGAATGTTAGAGGACCAGTGCATTCTATCTGTTTCAGAAGAAGTTTTGGACTACATATAGTCCCGATGTGTAGGAAACACCGTTCTTTTGTTCTGGGCACACTCACTTTTCCTGCTGTCTTAGAGACTCTAGAAAGCAAGAGCGTGCTTCTCGCTCTAAAGCAGAGTGTGATCCATGGATGAGAACTATGCTGTGTTTTTGCCTTCAGAAATGGAGTTAAATCCCAGGCTCTGTGTCTTCCTACAAGCAAGACTTCGTTTCAGGTAAGGGCAGTCACTTTTCAGCTCAAACGAACTACATCGTTCCAGAAGCTCAGACGTTTCTCACCTTAACAGACAAGCATTGGATGTTAGAGGACCATTGCTTTGTATCAGTTTCAGAAGCAGAGTTGGACTATATAATGTCCGTATGTGTAGGAAACACCGTTCTTTTGTTCTCAGCAAAATCACGTTTCCTGCTGTCTTAGAGACTCTAGAAAGCAAGAGTGTGCTTCTTGTTCTAAAGCAGAGTGTGATCAATGGATGATTACACTGCTGTGTGTTTTACTTCAGAAATGGAGTTAAATCTCAGGCTCTGAGTCTTCTTACAAGCAAGACTTCAAATCAGGTAAGGGCAGTCACTTTTCTGCTCAAACGAACTCCATCGTTCATGAAGCTCACACGTTTCCCATCTTAACTGACAATCTTTGGATGTTAGTTTGTCAGTGCTTTGTATCAGTTTCAGAAGCAGAGTTGGACTAGATATGGTCCGTATGTGTAGGTAACACCGTTCTTTTGTTCTCAGCACACTCACGTTTCCTGCTGTCTTAGAGACTCTAGAAAGCAAGAGCGTGCTTCTTGTTCTAAAGCAGAGTGTCATCAATGGATGAGAACACTGTTGTGTGTTTCACTTCAGAAATGGAGTTAAATCCCAGGCTCTGAGTCTTCAAACAAGCAAGACTTCATTTAAGGTAAGGGCAGTCACTTTTCTGCTCAAACTAACTACATCATTCATGAAGCTCACACCTTTCCCATCTTAAGTGACAAGCATTGGATGTTAGAGGACCAGTGCCTTGTATGAGATTCGGACGCAGAGTTGGACTAGATATGGTCCGTATGTGTAGGAAACACCGTTCTTTTTTTCTCAGCACACTCACGTTTCCTGCTGTGTTAGAGACTCTAGAAAGCAAGAGCGTGCTTCTCGCTCTAAAGCAGATTGTGATCCATGGATGAGAACTATGCTGTGTGTTTCCCTTCAGAAATGGAGTTAAATCCCAATCTCTGTGTCTTCCTACAAACAAGACTTCAATTCAGGTAAGGGCAGTTACTTTTCAGCTCAAACGAACTACATCGTTCACTGAGCTCACACATTTCTCATCTTAACAGACAAGCATTGGATGTTAGAGGACCAGTGCTTTGTATCAGTTTAAGAAGCAGAGTTGGATTAGATATGGTCCGTATGTGTAGGAAACACCGTTCTTTTGTTCTCAGCACACTCACGTTTCCTGCTGTCTTAGTGACTCTAGAAAGCAAGAGCGTGCTTCTTGTTCTAAAGCAGAGTTTCATCAATGGATGAGAACACTGCTGTGTGTTTCACTTCAGAAATGGAGTTAAATCCCAGGCTCTGAGTCTTTCTACAAGCAAGACTTCATTTCAGGTAAGGGCAGTCACTTTTCTGCTCAAACGAACTACATCGTTAACGAAGATCACACGATTCTCATCTTAACTGACAAGCATTGAATGTTAGAGGACCAGTGCATTATATCAGTTTCAGAGGCAGATTTGGACTACATATGGTCCGTATATGTAGGAAACACCGTTCTTTTGTTCTGGGCACACTCAGATTTCCTGCTATATTAGAGACTCTAAAGGCAAGAGCGTGCTTCTCGCTCTAAAGCTGAGTGTGATCCATGGATGAGGACTATGCTGTGTGTTTCACTTCAGAAAAGGAGTTAAATCCCAGGCTCTGAGTCTCCCTACAAGCAAGATTTCATTTCAGGTAAGGGCAGTCACTTTTCAGCTCAAAAGAACTACAACTTTCACGAAGCTCACACGTTTCTCATCTTAACTGACAAGCATTGGATGTTAGAAGACCAGTGCATTCTATCAGTTTCAGAAGAAGTTTTGGACTACATATAGTCCGTGTGTGTAGGAAACACCGTTCTTTTGTTCTGGGCACACTCACTTTTCCTGCTGTCTTAGAGACTCTAGAAAGCAAGAGTGTGCTTCTTGCTCTAAAGCAGAGTGTGATCCATGGATGAGAACTACGCTGTGTGTTTCACTTCAGAAATGGTGTTAAATCCCAGGCTCTGAGTCTTCCTCCAAGCAAGACTTCGTTTCAGGTAAGGGAAGTCACTTTTCAGCTCAAACGAACTACATCGTTCCAGAAGCTCACACGTTTCTCACCTTAACAGACAAGCATTGGATGTTAGAGGACCAGTGCTTTGTATCAGTTTCAGAAGCAGAGTTGGACTATATAATGTCCGTATGTGTAGGAAACACCGTTCTTTTGTTTTCAGCAAAATCACGTTTACTGCTGTCTTAGAGACTCTAGAAAGCAAGAGTGTGCTTCTTGTTCTAAAGCAGAGAGTGATCAATGGATGATTACACTGCTGTGTGTTTTACTTCAGAAATGGAGTTAAATCCCAGGCTCTGAGTCTTCCTACAAGCAAGACTTCAATTCAGGTAAGGGCAGTCACTTTTCTGCTCAAACGAACTACTTCGTTCATGAAGCTCACACGTTTCCCATCTTAACTGACAATCTTTGGATGTTAGTTTGTCAGTGCTTTGTATCAGTTTCAGAAGAAGTTTTGGACTACATATAGTCCCTATGTGTAGGAAACACCGTTCTTTTTTTCTGGGCACACTCAATTTTCCTGCTGTCTTAGAGACTGTAGAAAGCAAGAGCGTGCTTCTCGCTCTAAAGCAGAGTGTGATCCATGGATGAGAACTATGCTGTGTGTTTGCCTTCAGAAATGGAGTTAAATCCCAGGCTCTGAGTCTTCCTACAAGCAAGACTTCAATTCAGATAAGGCAGTCACTTTTCTGCTAAAACGAACTACATCGTTCATGAAGCTCACACGTTTCCCATCTTAACTGACAAGCATTGGATGTTAGAGGGTCAGTGCTTTGTATCAGTTTCAGAAGCAGATTTGGACTAGATATGGTCCGTATGTGTAGGAAACTCCTTTCTTTTGTTCTCAGCAAAATCACGTTTCCTCCTGTCTTAGAGACGCTAAAAAGCAAGAGCGTGCTTCTTATTCTAAAGCAGAGTGTGATCAAAAGATGAGAACACTGCTGTGTGTTTCAATTCAGAAATGGAGTTAAATCCCTGGCTCTGAGTCTTCGTACAAGCAAGACTTCGTTTAAGGTAAGGGCAGTCACTTTTTTGCTCAAACGAACCACATCATTCATGAAGCTCACACGTTTCCCATCTTAACTGACAAGCATTGGATGTTAGAGGACCAGTGCTTTGTATCAGTTTCAGAAGATGAGTTGGACTAGATATGGTCCGTATGTGTAGGAAACACCCTTCTTTTGTTCTCAGCACACTCACGTTTCCTGCTGTCTTAGAGACTCTAGAAATCAAGAGCGTCCTTCTCGCTCTAAAGCAGAGTGTGATCCATGGAAGAGAACTATGCTGTGTGCTTCAATTCAGAAATGGAGTTAAATCCCATGCTCTGTGTCTTCCTACAAGCAAGACTTCGTTTCAGGTAAGGGTAGTCACTTTTCAGTTCAAAGGAACTACATCATTACGAAGATCACACGATTATCATCTTAACTCACTAGCATTGGATGTTAGAGGACCAGTGCATTGTATCAGTTTCAGAAGAAGTTTTGGACTACATATAGTCTGTATGTGTAGGAAACACCGTTCTTGTGTTCTGGGCACACTCAGATTTCCTGCTGTCTTAGAGACTCTAGAAAGCAAGAGCGTGCTTCTCGCTCTAAAGCAGAGTGTGATCCATGGATGAGAACTATGCTGTGTTTTTCCCTTCAAAAATTGAGTTAAATCCCTTGCTCTGTGTCTTCCTACAGGCAAGACTTCGTTTCAGGTAAGGGCAGTCACTTTTCAGCTTAAACCTACTACATTGTTCACGAAGCTCACACGTTTCTCATCTTAACAGACAAGCATTGGATGTTAGAGGACCAGTGCTTTGTATCAGTTTAAGAAGCAGAGTTGGACTATATAATGTCCGTATGTGTAGGAAACACCGTTCTTTTGTTCTCAGCAAAATCACGTTTCCTGCTTTCTTAGAGACTCTAGAAAGCAAGAGCGTGTTTCTTCTTCTAAAGCAGAGTGTGATCAATGGATGATTACACTGCTGTGTGTTTTACTTCAGAAATGGAGTTAAATCCCAGGCTCTGAGTCTTCCTACATGCAAGACTTCAATTCAGGTAAGGGCAGTCACTTTTCTGCTCAAACGAACTACATCGTTCATGAAGCTCACACGTTTCCCATCTTAACTGACAAGCATTGGATGTAGACGGTCAGTGCTTTGTATCAGTTTCAGAAGCAGATTTGGACGACATATGGTCCCTATGTGAAGGAAACACTGTTCTTTTGTTCTGGGCACACTCAGATTTATTGCTGTATAAGAGACTCTAGAAAGCAAGAGTGTGCTTCTCGCTCTAAAGCAGAGCGTGATCCATGGATGAAAACTATGCTGTGTGTTTCACTTCAGAAAAGGAGTAAAATCCCAGGCTCTGAGTCTCCCTACAAGCAAGACTTCGTTTCAGGTAAGGCCAGTCACTTTTCTGCTCAAACGAACTACATCTTTCACGAAGCTCACACGTTTCTCATCTTAACTGACAAGCATTGGATGTTAGAGGACCAGTGCATTCTATCAGTTTCAGAAGAAGTTTTGGACTACATATAGTCCGTATGTGTAGGAAACACCGTTCTTTTGTTCTGGGCACACTCAGATTTCCTGCTGTCTTAGAGACTCTAGAAAGCAAGAGAGTGCTTCTGGCTCTAAAGCAGAGTGTGATCCATGGATGAGAACTATGCTGTGTGTTTCACTTCAGAAATGGAGTTAAATCCCAGGCTCTGCGTCTTCCTCCAAGCAAGACTTCGTTTCAGGGAAGGGCAGTCACTTTTCTGCTCAAACGAACTACATCGTTCCAGAAGCTCACACGTTTCTCATCTTAACTGACAAGCATTGGATGTTAGAGGACCAGTGCTGTGTATCAGTTTCAGAAGCAGAGTTGGACTAGATATGGTCCATAAGTGTAGGAAACACCGTTCTTTTGTTCTCAGCACACTCACGTTTCCTGCTGTCTTAGAGACTCTAGAAAGCAAGAGCGTGCATCTCGCTCTAAAGCAGAGTGTGATCCATGGATGAGAACTATGCTGTGTGTTTGCCTTCATAAATGGAGTTAAATCCCAGGCTCTGAGTCTTCCTACAAGCAAGACTTCGTTTCAGGTAAGGGCAGTCACTTTTCAGCTCAAACGAACTACATCGTTCACGAATCTCACACGTTTCTCACCTTAACAGACAAGCATTGGATGTTAGAGGACCAGTGCATTCTATCTGTTTCATAAGAAGTTTTGGACTACATATAGTCCGTATGTGTAGGAAACACCGTTCTTTTGTTCTGGGCACACTCAATTTTCCTGCTATCTTAGAGACTGTAGAAAGCAAGAGCGTGCTTCTCGCTCTAAAGCAGAGTGTGATCCATGGATGAGAACTATGCTGTGTGTTTGCCTTCAGAAATCGAGTTAAATCCCAGGCTCTGAGTCTTCCTACAAGCAAGACTTCAATTCAGGTAAGGCAGTCACTTTTCTGCTCAAATGAACTACATCGTTCATGAAGCTCACACGTTTCCCATCTTAACTGACAAGCATTGGATGTTAGAGGGTCAGTGCTTTGTATCAGTTTCAGAAGCAGATTTGGACTAGATATGGTCCGTATGTGTAGGAAACTCCTTTCTTTTGTTCTCAGCAAAATAACGTTTCCTCCTGTCTTAGAGACTCTAAAAAGCAAGAGCGTCCTTCTTATTCTAAAGCAGAGAGTGATCAATGGATGAGAACACTGCTTTGTGTTTCAATTCAGAAATGGAGTTAAATCCCTGGCTCTGAGTCTTCGTACAAGCAAGACTTCGTTTAAGGTAAGGGCAGTCACTTTTTTGCTCAAACGAACTACATTGTTCATGAAGCTCACACGTTTCCCATCTTAACTGACAAGCATTGGATGTTAGAGGACCAGTGCTTTGTATCAGTTTCAGAAGATGAGTTGGACTAGATATGGTCCGTATGTGTAGGAAACACCCTTCTTTTGTTCTCAGCACACTGACGATTCCTGCTGTCTTAGAGACTGTAGAAAGCAAGAGCGTGCTTCTCGCTCTAAAGCAGAGTGTGATCCATGGATGAGAACTATGCTGTGTGTTTGCCTTCAGAAATGGAGTTAAATCCCAGGCTCTGCGTCTTCCTACAAGCAAGACTTCGTTTCAGGTAAGGGCAGTCACTTTTCAGCTCAAACGAACTACATCGTTCCAGAAGCTCAGACGTTTCTCACCTTAACAGACAAGCATTGGATGTTAGAGGACCATTGCTTTGTATCAGTTTCAGAAGCAGAGTTGGACTATATAATGTCCGTATGTGTAGGAAACACCGTTCTTTTGTTCTCAGCAAAATCACGTTTCCTGCTGTCTTAGAGACTCTAGAAAGCAAGAGTGTGCTTCTTGTTCTAAAGCAGAGTGTGATCAATGGATGATTACACTGCTGTGTGTTTTAATTCAGAAATGGAGTTAAATCTCAGGCTCTGAGTCTTCCTACAAGCAAGACTTCAAATCAGGTAAGGGCAGTCACTTTTCTGCTCAAACGAACTCCATCGTTCATGAAGCTCACACGTTTCCCATCTTAACTGACAATCTTTGGATGTTAGTTTGTCAGTGCTTTGTATCAGTTTCAGAAGCAGAGTTGGACTAGATATGGTCCGTATGTGTAGGTAACACCGTTCTTTTGTTCTCAGCACACTCACGTTTCCTGCTGTCTTAGAGACTCTAGAAAGCAAGAGCGTGTTTCTTGTTCTAAAGCAGAGTGTCATCAATGGATGAGAACACTGCTGTGTGTTTCACTTCAGAAATGGAGTTAAATCCCAGGCTCTGAGTCTTCCTACAAGCAAGACTTCGTTTAAGGTAAGGGCAGTCACTTTTCTGCTCAAACTAACTACATCGTTCATGAAGCTCACACCTTTCCCATCTTAACTGACAAGCATTGGATGTTAGAGGACCAGTGCTTTGTATGAGATTCAGACGCAGAGTTGGACTAGATATGGTCCATATGTGTAGGAAACACCGTTCATTTTTTCTCAGCACACTCACGTTTCCTGCTGTGTTAGAGACTCTAGAAAGCAAGAGCGTGCTTCTCGCTCTAAAGCAGATTGTGATCCATGGATGAGAACTATGCTGTGTGTTTCCCTTCAGAAATGGAGTTAAATCCCAATCTCTGTGTCTTCCTACAAGCAAGACTTCAATTCAGGTAAGGGCAGTCACTTTTCAGCTCAAACGAACTACATCGTTCACTGAGCTCACACATTTCTCATCTTAACAGACAAGCATTGGATGTTAGAGGACCAGTGCTTTGTATCAGTTTAAGAAGCAGAGTTGGATTAGATATGGTCCGTATGTGTAGGAAACACCGTTCTTTTGTTCTCAGCACACTCACGTTTCCTGCTGTCTTAGAGACTCTAGAAAGCAAGAGCGTAGTTCTTGTTCTAAAGCAGAGTTTCATCAATGGATGAGAACACTGCTGTGTGTTTCACTTCAGAAATGGAGTTAAATCCCAGGCTCTGAGTCTTTCTACAAGCAAGACTTCATTTCAGGTAAGGGCAGTCACTTTTCTGCTCAAACGAACTACATCGTTAACGAAGATCACACGATTCTCATCTTAACTGACAAGCATTGAATGTTAGAGGACCAGTGCATTCTATCTGTTTCAGAAGAAGTTTTGGACTACATATAGTCCCGATGTGTAGGAAACACCGTTCTTTTGTTCTGGGCACACTCACTTTTCCTGCTGTCTTAGAGACTCTAGAAAGCAAGAGCGTGCTTCTCGCTCTAAAGCAGAGTGTGATCCATGGATGAGAACTATGCTGTGTTTTTGCCTTCAGAAATGGAGTTAAATCCCAGGCTCTGTGTCTTCCTACAAGCAAGACTTCGTTTCAGGTAAGGGCAGTCACTTTTCAGCTCAAACGAACTACATCGTTCCAGAAGCTCAGACGTTTCTCACCTTAACAGACAAGCATTGGATGTTAGAGGACCATTGCTTTGTATCAGTTTCAGAAGCAGAGTTGGACTATATAATGTCCGTATGTGTAGGAAACACCGTTCTTTTGTTCTCAGCAAAATCACGTTTCCTGCTGTCTTAGAGACTCTAGAAAGCAAGAGTGTGCTTCTTGTTCTAAAGCAGAGTGTGATCAATGGATGATTACACTGCTGTGTGTTTTACTTCAGAAATGGAGTTAAATCTCAGGCTCTGAGTCTTCCTACAAGCAAGACTTCAAATCAGGTAAGGGCAGTCACTTTTCTGCTCAAACGAACTCCATCGTTCATGAAGCTCACACGTTTCCCATCTTAACTGACAATCTTTGGATGTTAGTTTGTCAGTGCTTTGTATCAGTTTCAGAAGCAGAGTTGGACTAGATATGGTCCGTATGTGTAGGTAACACCGTTCTTTTGTTCTCAGCACACTCACGTTTCCTGCTGTCTTAGAGACTCTAGAAAGCAAGAGCGTGCTTCTTGTTCTAAAGCAGAGTGTCATCAATGGATGAGAACACTGTTGTGTGTTTCACTTCAGAAATGGAGTTAAATCCCAGGCTCTGAGTCTTCAAACAAGCAAGACTTCATTTAAGGTAAGGGCAGTCACTTTTCTGCTCAAACTAACTACATCATTCATGAAGCTCACACCTTTCCCATCTTAAGTGACAAGCATTGGATGTTAGAGGACCAGTGCCTTGTATGAGATTCGGACGCAGAGTTGGACTAGATATGGTCCGTATGTGTAGGAAACACCGTTCTTTTTTTCTCAGCACACTCACGTTTCCTGCTGTGTTAGAGACTCTAGAAAGCAAGAGCGTGCTTCTCGCTCTAAAGCAGATTGTGATCCATGGATGAGAACTATGCTGTGTGTTTCCCTTCAGAAATGGAGTTAAATCCCAATCTCTGTGTCTTCCTACAAAGAAGACTTCAATTCAGGTAAGGGCAGTTACTTTTCAGCTCAAACGAACTACATCGTTCACTGAGCTCACACATTTCTCATCTTAACAGACAAGCATTGGATGTTAGAGGACCAGTGCTTTGTATCAGTTTAAGAAGCAGAGTTGGATTAGATATGGTCCGTATGTGTAGGAAACACCGTTCTTTTGTTCTCAGCACACTCACGTTTCCTGCTGTCTTAGTGACTCTAGAAAGCAAGAGCGTGCTTCTTGTTCTAAAGCAGAGTTTCATCAATGGATGAGAACACTGCTGTGTGTTTCACTTCAGAAATGGAGTTAAATCCCAGGCTCTGAGTCTTTCTACAAGCAAGACTTCATTTCAGGTAAGGGCAGTCACTTTTCTGCTCAAACGAACTACATCGTTAACGAAGATCACACGATTCTCATCTTAACTGACAAGCATTGAATGTTAGAGGACCAGTGCATTATATCAGTTTCAGAGGCAGATTTGGACTACATATGGTCCGTATATGTAGGAAACACCGTTCTTTTGTTCTGGGCACACTCAGATTTCCTGCTATATTAGAGACTCTAAAGGCAAGAGCGTGCTTCTCGCTCTAAAGCTGAGTGTGATCCATGGATGAGGACTATGCTGTGTGTTTCACTTCAGAAAAGGAGTTAAATCCCAGGCTCTGAGTCTCCCTACAAGCAAGATTTCATTTCAGGTAAGGGCAGTCACTTTTCAGCTCAAAAGAACTACAACTTTCACGAAGCTCACACGTTTCTCATCTTAACTGACAAGCATTGGATGTTAGAAGACCAGTGCATTCTATCAGTTTCAGAAGAAGTTTTGGACTACATATAGTCCGTGTGTGTAGGAAACACCGTTCTTTTGTTCTGGGCACACTCACTTTTCCTGCTGTCTTAGAGACTCTAGAAAGCAAGAGTGTGCTTCTTGCTCTAAAGCAGAGTGTGATCCATGGATGAGAACTACGCTGTGTGTTTCACTTCAGAAATGGTGTTAAATCCCAGGCTCTGAGTCTTCCTCCAAGCAAGACTTCGTTTCAGGTAAGGGAAGTCACTTTTCAGCTCAAACGAACTACATCGTTCCAGAAGCTCACACGTTTCTCACCTTAACAGACAAGCATTGGATGTTAGAGGACCAGTGCTTTGTATCAGTTTCAGAAGCAGAGTTGGACTATATAATGTCCGTATGTGTAGGAAACACCGTTCTTTTGTTTTCAGCAAAATCACGTTTACTGCTGTCTTAGAGACTCTAGAAAGCAAGAGTGTGCTTCTTGTTCTAAAGCAGAGAGTGATCAATGGATGATTACACTGCTGTGTGTTTTACTTCAGAAATGGAGTTAAATCCCAGGCTCTGAGTCTTCCTACAAGCAAGACTTCAATTCAGGTAAGGGCAGTCACTTTTCTGCTCAAACGAACTACTTCGTTCATGAAGCTCACACGTTTCCCATCTTAACTGACAATCTTTGGATGTTAGTTTGTCAGTGCTTTGTATCAGTTTCAGAAGAAGTTTTGGACTACATATAGTCCCTATGTGTAGGAAACACCGTTCTTTTTTTCTGGGCACACTCAATTTTCCTGCTGTCTTAGAGACTGTAGAAAGCAAGAGCGTGCTTCTCGCTCTAAAGCAGAGTGTGATCCATGGATGAGAACTATGCTGTGTGTTTGCCTTCAGAAATGGAGTTAAATCCCAGGCTCTGAGTCTTCCTACAAGCAAGACTTCAATTCAGATAAGGCAGTCACTTTTCTGCTAAAACGAACTACATCGTTCATGAAGCTCACACGTTTCCCATCTTAACTGACAAGCATTGGATGTTAGAGGGTCAGTGCTTTGTATCAGTTTCAGAAGCAGATTTGGACTAGATATGGTCCGTATGTGTAGGAAACTCCTTTCTTTTGTTCTCAGCAAAATCACGTTTCCTCCTGTCTTAGAGACGCTAAAAAGCAAGAGCGTGCTTCTTATTCTAAAGCAGAGTGTGATCAAAAGATGAGAACACTGCTGTGTGTTTCAATTCAGAAATGGAGTTAAATCCCTGGCTCTGAGTCTTCGTACAAGCAAGACTTCGTTTAAGGTAAGGGCAGTCACTTTTTTGCTCAAACGAACCACATCATTCATGAAGCTCACACGTTTCCCATCTTAACTGACAAGCATTGGATGTTAGAGGACCAGTGCTTTGTATCAGTTTCAGAAGATGAGTTGGACTAGATATGGTCCGTATGTGTAGGAAACACCCTTCTTTTGTTCTCAGCACACTCACGTTTCCTGCTGTCTTAGAGACTCTAGAAATCAAGAGCGTCCTTCTCGCTCTAAAGCAGAGTGTGATCCATGGAAGAGAACTATGCTGTGTGCTTCAATTCAGAAATGGAGTTAAATCCCATGCTCTGTGTCTTCCTACAAGCAAGACTTCGTTTCAGGTAAGGGTAGTCACTTTTCAGTTCAAAGGAACTACATCATTACGAAGATCACACGATTATCATCTTAACTCACTAGCATTGGATGTTAGAGGACCAGTGCATTGTATCAGTTTCAGAAGAAGTTTTGGACTACATATAGTCTGTATGTGTAGGAAACACCGTTCTTGTGTTCTGGGCACACTCAGATTTCCTGCTGTCTTAGAGACTCTAGAAAGCAAGAGCGTGCTTCTCGCTCTAAAGCAGAGTGTGATCCATGGATGAGAACTATGCTGTGTTTTTCCCTTCAAAAATTGAGTTAAATCCCTTGCTCTGTGTCTTCCTACAGGCAAGACTTCGTTTCAGGTAAGGGCAGTCACTTTTCAGCTTAAACCTACTACATTGTTCACGAAGCTCACACGTTTCTCATCTTAACAGACAAGCATTGGATGTTAGAGGACCAGTGCTTTGTATCAGTTTAAGAAGCAGAGTTGGACTATATAATGTCCGTATGTGTAGGAAACACCGTTCTTTTGTTCTCAGCAAAATCACGTTTCCTGCTTTCTTAGAGACTCTAGAAAGCAAGAGCGTGTTTCTTCTTCTAAAGCAGAGTGTGATCAATGGATGATTACACTGCTGTGTGTTTTACTTCAGAAATGGAGTTAAATCCCAGGCTCTGAGTCTTCCTACATGCAAGACTTCAATTCAGGTAAGGGCAGTCACTTTTCTGCTCAAACGAACTACATCGTTCATGAAGCTCACACGTTTCCCATCTTAACTGACAAGCATTGGATGTAGACGGTCAGTGCTTTGTATCAGTTTCAGAAGCAGATTTGGACGACATATGGTCCCTATGTGAAGGAAACACTGTTCTTTTGTTCTGGGCACACTCAGATTTATTGCTGTATAAGAGACTCTAGAAAGCAAGAGTGTGCTTCTCGCTCTAAAGCAGAGCGTGATCCATGGATGAAAACTATGCTGTGTGTTTCACTTCAGAAAAGGAGTAAAATCCCAGGCTCTGAGTCTCCCTACAAGCAAGACTTCGTTTCAGGTAAGGCCAGTCACTTTTCTGCTCAAACGAACTACATCTTTCACGAAGCTCACACGTTTCTCATCTTAACTGACAAGCATTGGATGTTAGAGGACCAGTGCATTCTATCAGTTTCAGAAGAAGTTTTGGACTACATATAGTCCGTATGTGTAGGAAACACCGTTCTTTTGTTCTGGGCACACTCAGATTTCCTGCTGTCTTAGAGACTCTAGAAAGCAAGAGAGTGCTTCTGGCTCTAAAGCAGAGTGTGATCCATGGATGAGAACTATGCTGTGTGTTTCACTTCAGAAATGGAGTTAAATCCCAGGCTCTGCGTCTTCCTCCAAGCAAGACTTCGTTTCAGGGAAGGGCAGTCACTTTTCTGCTCAAACGAACTACATCGTTCCAGAAGCTCACACGTTTCTCATCTTAACTGACAAGCATTGGATGTTAGAGGACCAGTGCTGTGTATCAGTTTCAGAAGCAGAGTTGGACTAGATATGGTCCATAAGTGTAGGAAACACCGTTCTTTTGTTCTCAGCACACTCACGTTTCCTGCTGTCTTAGAGACTCTAGAAAGCAAGAGCGTGCATCTCGCTCTAAAGCAGAGTGTGATCCATGGATGAGAACTATGCTGTGTGTTTGCCTTCATAAATGGAGTTAAATCCCAGGCTCTGAGTCTTCCTACAAGCAAGACTTCGTTTCAGGTAAGGGCAGTCACTTTTCAGCTCAAACGAACTACATCGTTCACGAATCTCACACGTTTCTCACCTTAACAGACAAGCATTGGATGTTAGAGGACCAGTGCATTCTATCTGTTTCATAAGAAGTTTTGGACTACATATAGTCCGTATGTGTAGGAAACACCGTTCTTTTGTTCTGGGCACACTCAATTTTCCTGCTATCTTAGAGACTGTAGAAAGCAAGAGCGTGCTTCTCGCTCTAAAGCAGAGTGTGATCCATGGATGAGAACTATGCTGTGTGTTTGCCTTCAGAAATCGAGTTAAATCCCAGGCTCTGAGTCTTCCTACAAGCAAGACTTCAATTCAGGTAAGGCAGTCACTTTTCTGCTCAAATGAACTACATCGTTCATGAAGCTCACACGTTTCCCATCTTAACTGACAAGCATTGGATGTTAGAGGGTCAGTGCTTTGTATCAGTTTCAGAAGCAGATTTGGACTAGATATGGTCCGTATGTGTAGGAAACTCCTTTCTTTTGTTCTCAGCAAAATAACGTTTCCTCCTGTCTTAGAGACTCTAAAAAGCAAGAGCGTCCTTCTTATTCTAAAGCAGAGAGTGATCAATGGATGAGAACACTGCTTTGTGTTTCAATTCAGAAATGGAGTTAAATCCCTGGCTCTGAGTCTTCGTACAAGCAAGACTTCGTTTAAGGTAAGGGCAGTCACTTTTTTGCTCAAACGAACTACATTGTTCATGAAGCTCACACGTTTCCCATCTTAACTGACAAGCATTGGATGTTAGAGGACCAGTGCTTTGTATCAGTTTCAGAAGATGAGTTGGACTAGATATGGTCCGTATGTGTAGGAAACACCCTTCTTTTGTTCTCAGCACACTCACATTTCCTGCTGTCTTAGAGACTCTAGAAAGCAAGAGCGTGCTTCTCGCTCTAAAGCAGAGTGTGATCCATGGAAGAGAACTATGCTGTGTGTTTCAATTCAGAAATGGAGTTAAATCCCATGCTCTGTGTCTTCCTACAAGCAAGACTTCGTTTCAGGTAAGGGTAGTCACTTTTCAGTTCAAAGGAACTACATCATTAACGAAGATCACACGATTATCATCTTAACTGACTAGTATTGGATGTTAGAGGACCAGTGCATTGTATCAGTTTCAGAAGCAGAGTTGGACTAGATATGGTCCATAAGTGTAGGAAACACCGTTTTTTTGTTCTCAGCACACTCACGTTTCCTGCTGTCTTAGAGACTCTAGAAAGCAAGAGCGTGCTTCTCGCTCTAAAGCAGAGTGTGATCCATGGATGAGAACTATGCTGTGTGTTTGCCTTCAGAAATGGAGTTAAATCCCAGGCTCTGTGTCTTCCTACAAGCAAGACTTCGTTTCAGGTAAGGGCAGTCACTTTTCAGCTCAAACGAACTACATCGTTCACGAAGCTCACACGTTTCTCACCTTAACAGACAAGCATTGGATGTTAGAGGACCAGTGCTTTTTATTAGTTTCAGAAGCAGAGTTGGACTATATAATGTCCGTATGTGTAGGAAACACCGTTCTTTTGTTCTCAGCAAAATCACGTTTCCTGCTGTATTAGAGACTCTAGAAAGCAAGAGTGTGCTTCTTGTTCTAAAGCAGAGTGTGATCAATGGATGATTACACTGCTGTGTGTTTTACTTCAGAAATGGCGTTAAATCCAAGGCTCTGATCTTCCTACAAGCAAGACTTCAATTCATGTAAGGGCTGTCATTTTTCTGCTCAAAGGAACTACATCGTTCATGAAGCTCACACGTTTCCCATCTTTACTGACAAGCATTGGATGTTAGTGGGTCAGTGCTTTGTATCAGTTTCAGAAGCAGAGTTGGAATAGATATGGTCCATATGTGTAGGAAAAACCGATCTTTTGTTCTCAGCACACTCACGTTTCCTGCTGTCTTAGAGACTCTAGAAAGCAAGAGCGTGCTTCTCGCTCTAAAGCAGAGTGTGATCCATGGATGAGAACTATGCTGTGTGTTTGCCTTCAGAAATGGAGTTAAATCCCAGGCTCTGAGTCTTCCTTCAGGCAAGACTTCGTTTCAGGTAAGGGCAGTCACTTTTCAGCTCAAACGAACTACATTGTTCACGAAGCTCACACCTTTCTCATCTTAACAGACAAGCATTGGATGTTAGAGGACCAGTGCTTTGTATCAGTTTAAGAAGCAGAGTTGGACTATATAATGTCCGTATGTGTAGGAAACACCGTTCTTTTGTTCTCAGCAAAATCACGTTTCCTGCTTTCTTAGAGACTCTAGAAAGCAAGAGCGTGCTTCTTGTTCTAAAGCAGAGTGTGATCAATGGATGATTACACTGCTGTGTGTTTTACTTCAGAAATGGAGTTAAATCCCAGGCTCTGAGTCTTCCTACAAGCAAGACTTCAATTCAGGTAAGGGCAGTCACTTTTCTGCTGAAACGAACTACATCGTTCATGAAGCTCACACGTTTCCCATCTTAACTGACAAGCATTGGATGTAGATGGTCAGTGCTTTGTATCAGTTTCAGAAGCAGATTTGGACTACAAATGGTCCCTGTGTGTAGGAAACACTGTTCTTTTGTTCTGGGCACACTCAGAATTCCTGCTGTATAAGAGACTCTAGAAAGCAAGAGTGTGCTTCTAGCTCTAAAGCAGAGCGTGATCCATGGATGAGAACTATGCTGTGTGTTTCCCTTCAGAAATGGACATATATCCCAGGCTTTGTGTCTTCCTACACGCAAGACTTCTTTTCGGGTAAGGGCAGTCACTTTTCAGTTCAAAGGAACTATATCATTCACAAAGCTCACACGTTTCTCATCTTAACAGAAAAGCATTGGATGTTAGAGGACCAGTGCTTTGTATCAGTTTCAGAAGCAGATTTGGACTAGATATGGTCCGTATGTGTAGGAAACACCGTTCTTTTGTTCTCAGCACACTCATGTTTCCTGCTGTCTTAGAGACTCTAGAAAGCAAGAGCGTGCTTCTCGTTCTAAAGCAGAGTGTGATCCATGGATGAAAACTATGCTGTGTGTTTCACTTCAGAAAAGGAGTAAAATCCCAGGCTCTGAGTCTCCCTACAAGCAAGACTTCGTTTCAGGTAAGGGCAGTCACTTTTCTGCTCAAACGAACTACATCTTTCACGAAGCTCACACGTTTCTCATCTTAACTGACAAGCATTGGATGTTAGAGGACCAGTGCATTCTATCAGTTTCAGAAGAAGTTTTGGACTACATATAGTCTGTATGTGTAGGAAACACCGTTCTTTTGTTCTGGGCACACTCAGATTTCCTGCTGACTTAGAGACTCTAGAAAGCAAGAGTGTGCTTCTGGCTCTAAAGCAGAGTGTGATCCATGGATGAGAACTATGCTGTGTGTTTCACTTCAGAAATGGAGTTAAATCCCAGGCTCTGAGTCTTCCTCCAAGCAAGACTTCGTTTCAGGGAAGGGCAGTCACTTTTCTGCTCAAACGAACTACATCGTTCCAGAAGCTCACACGTTTCCCATCTTAACTGACAAGCATGGGATGTTAGAGACTCAGTGCTTTGTATCAGTTTCAGAAGCAGATTTGGACTAGATATGGTCCGTATGTGTAGGAAACTCCGTTCTTTTGTTCTCAGCAAAATCACTTTTCCTCCTGTCTTAGAGACTCTAAAAAGCAAGAGCGTGCTTCTTATTCTAAAGCAGAGTGTGATCAATGGATGAGAACACTGCTGTGTGTTTCAATTCAGAAATGGAGTTAAATCCCAGGCTCTGAGTCTTCGTACAAGCAAGACTTCGTTTAAGGTAAGGGCAGTCACTTTTTTGCTCAGACGAACTACATCGTTCATGAAGCTCACACGTTTCCCATCTTAACTGACAAGCATTGGATGTTAGAGGACCAGGTCTTTGTATCAGTTTCAGAAGATGAGTTGGACTAGATATGGTCCGTATGTTTAGGAAACACCGTTCTTTTGTTCTCAGCACACTCACGTTTCCTGCTGTCTTAGAGACTCTAGAAAGCAAGAGCGTGCTTTTCGCTCTAAAGCAGAGTGTGATCCATGGATGAGAACTATGCCGTGTGTTTGCCTTCAGAAATGCAGGTAAATCCCAGGCTCTGAGTCTTCCTACAAGCAAGACTTCGTTTCAGGTAAGGACATTCGTTTTTCTGCTCAAACGAACTACATCGTTCACAGAGCTCACACGTTTCTCATCTTAACTGACAAGCATTGGATGTTAGAGGGTCAATGATTTATATCAGTTTCAGAAGGAGATTTGGACTGGATATGGTCCATATGTGTAGGAAACACCGTTCTATTGTTCTGGGCCCACTCAAATTTCCTGCAATCTTAGAGACTCTAGAAAGCAAGAGTGTGCTTCTCGGTCTGACCACAGTGTGATCCATGGATGAATACTATGCTGTGTGTTTCCCTTCATAAATGGAGTTAAATCCCAGGCTCTGTGTCTTCCTACAAGCAAGAATTCGTTTCAGGTAAGGGTAGTCACTTTTCAGTTCAAAGGAACTACATCGTTCATGAAGCTCACACGTTTCCCATCTTAACTGACAAGCATTGGATGTTAGAGGACCAGTGCTTTGTATGAGTTTCAGAAGCAGAGTTGGACTAGATATGGCCCATATGTGTAGGAAACACCGTTCTTTTGTTCTCAGCACCCTCATGTTTCTGCTGTGCTAGAGACTCTAGAAAGCAAGAGCGTGCTTCTTGCTCTAAAGCAGAGTGTGATCCATGGATGAGAACTATGCTGTGTGTTTCCCTTCAGAAATGGAGTTAAATCCCAATCTCTGTGTCTTCCTACAAGCAAGACTTCGTTTCAGGTAAGGGCACTCAATTTTCAGCTCAAAAGAACTACATCGTTCACTGAGCTCACACATTTCTCATCGTAACAGACAAGCATTGGATGTTAGAGGACCAGTGCTTTGAATCAGTTTAAGAAGCAGAGTTGGACTAGATATGGTCCGTATGTGTACGAAACACCGTTCTTTTGTTCTCAGCAAAATCACGTTTCCTGCTGTCTTAGAGAGTCTAGAAAGCAAGAGCGTGCTTCTTGTTCTAAAGCAGAGAGTCATCAATGGATGAGAACACTGCTGTGTGTTTCACTTCAGAAATGGAGTTAAATCCCAGGCTCTGAGTCTTCCTACAAGCAAGACTTCATTTCAGGTAAGGGCAGTCACTTTTCTGCTCAAACGAACTACATCGTTAACGAAGATCACACGATTATCATCTTAACTGACAAGCATTGGATGTTAGAGGACCTGTGCACTGTATCAGTTTCAGAAGAAGTTTTGGACTACATATAGTCCGTATGTGTAGGAAACACCGTTCTTTTGTTCTGGGCACACTCAGATTTCCTGCTTTCTTAGAGACTTTAGAAAGCAAGAACGTGTTTCTCGCTCTAAAGCAGAGTGTGATCCATGGATGAGAACTATGCTGTGTGTTTCCCTTCAGAAATGGAGTTAAATCCTTGCTCTGTGTCTTCCTACAGGCAAGACTTCAATTCATGTAAGGGCAGTCACTTTTCTGCTCAAACGAACTACATCGTTCATGAACCTCACACGTTTCCCATCTTAACTGACAAGCATTGGATGTTAGACGGTCAGTGCTTTGTGTCAGTTTCAGAAGCAGATTTGGACTACATATGGTCCCTCTGTGTAGGAAACACCGTTCTTTTGTTCTGGGCACACTCAGATTTCCTGCTGTATTAGAGACTCTAGAAAGCAAGTGTGTGCTTCTCGCTCTAAAGCAGAGCGTGGTCCATGGATGAGAACTATGCTGTGTGTTTCCCTTCAGAAATGGACTTAAATCCCAGGCTCTGTGTCTTTCTACAAGCAAGACTTCTTTTCGGGTAAGGGCAGTCACTTTTCAGTTCAAAGTAACTATATCATTCACAAAGCTCACACGTTTCTCATCTTAACTGACCAGCATTGGATGTTAGAGGACCAGTGCATTCTATCAGTTTCAGAAGAAGTTTTGGACTACATATAGTCCGTATGTGTAGGAAACACCGTTCTTTTGTTCTGGGCACACTCAGATTTCCTGCTGTCTTAGAGACTCTAGAAAGCAAGAGTGTGCTTCTTGCTCTAAAGCAGAGTGTGATCCATGGATGAGAAGTATGCTGTGTGTTTCACTTCGGAATTGGAGTTAAATCCCAGGTTCTGAGTCTTCCTCCAAGCAAGACTGCATTTCAGGTAAGGGCAGTCACTTTTCTGCTCAAACGAACTACATCGTTCCAGAAGCTCACACGTTTCTCATCTTAACTGACAAGCATTGGATGTTAGAGGACCAGTGCTGTGTATCAGTTTCAGAAGCAGAGTTGGACTAGATATGGTCCATAAGTGTAGGAAACACCGTTCTTTTCTTCTCAGCACACTCACGTTTCCTGCTGTCTTAGAGAATCTAGAAAGCAAGAGCGTGCTTCTCGCTCTAAAGCAGAGTGTGATCCATGGATGAGAACTATGCTGTGTGTTTGCCTTCAGAAATGGAGTTAAATCCCAGGCTCTGAGTCTTCCTACAAGCAAGACTTCGTTTCAGGTAAGGGCAGTCACTTTTCAGCTCAAACGAACTACATCGTTCACGAAGCTCACACGTTTCTCACCTTAACAGACAAGCATTGGATGTTAGAGGACCAGTGCTTTTTATCAGTTTCAGAAGCAGAGTTGGAGTATATAATGTCTGTATGTGTAGGAAACACCGTTCTTTTGTTCTCAGCAAAATCACGTTTCCTGCTGTATTAGAGACTATAGAAAGCAAGAGTGTGCTTCTCGCTCTAAAGCAGAGCGTGATCCATGGATGAGAACTACGCTGTGTGTTTCCCTTCAGAAATGGACTTAAATCCCAGGCTCTGTGTCTTCCTACAAGCAAGACTTCTTTTCGGGTAAGGGCAGTCACTTTTCAGTTCAAAGGAATTATATCATTCTCAAAGCTCACACGTTCCTCATCTTAACAGAAAAGCATTGGATGTTAGTGGACCAGTGCTTTGTATCAGTTTAAGAAGCAGATTTGGACTAGATATGGTCCATATGTGTAGGAAACACCGTTCTTTTGTTCTCAGCACACTCACGTTTCCTGCTGTCTTAGAGACTCTAGAAAACAAGAGCGTGCTTCTCGTTCTAAAGCAGAGTGTGATCCATGGATGGAAACTATGCTGTGTGTTTCACTTCAGAAAAGGAGTTAAATCCCAGGCTCTGAGTCTCCCTACAAGCAAGACTTCGTTTCAGGTAAGGGCAGTCCCTTTTCTGCTCAAAAGAACTACATCTTTCACGAAGCTCACACGTTTCTCATCTTAACTGACAAGCATTGGATATTAGAGGACCAGTGCATTCTATCAGTTTCAGAAGATGTTTTGGACTACATATAGTCCGTATGTGTAGGAAACACCGTTCTTTTGTTCTGGGCACACTCAGATTTCCTGCTGTCTTAGAGACTCTAGAAAGCAAGAGTGTGCTTCTTGCTCTAAAGCAGAGTGTGATCCATGGATGAGAACTATGCTGTGTGTTTCACTTCGGAATTGGAGTTAAATCCCAGGCTCTGAGTCTTCCTCCAAGCAAGACTTCGTTTCAGGTAAGGGGAGTCACTTATCTGCTCAAACAAACTACATCGTTCCAGAAGCTCACACGTTTCCCATCTTAACTGACAAGCATTGGATGTTAGACGGTCAGTGCTTTGTGTCAGTTTCAGAAGCAGATTTGGACTACATATGGTCCCTATGTGTAGGAAACACCGTTCTTTTGTTCTGGGCACACTCAGATTTCCTGCTGTATTAGAGACTCTAGAAAGCAAGAGTGTGCTTCTCGCTCTAAAGCAGAGCGTGGTCCATGGATGAGAACTATGCTGTGTGTTTCCCTTCAGAAATGGACTTAAATCCCAGGCTCTGTGTCTTCCTACAAGCAAGACTTCTTTTCGGGTAAGGGCAGTCACTTTTCAGTTCAAAGGAACTATATCATTCACAAAGCTCACACGTTTCTCATCTTAACTGACAAGCATTGGATGTTAGAGGACCAGTGCTTTGTATCAGTTTAAGAAGCAGATTTGGACTAGATATGGTCCGTATGTGTAGGAAACACCGTTCTTTTGTTCTCAGCACACTCACGTTTCCTGCTGTCTTAGAGACTCTAGAAAGCAAGAGCGTGCTTCTCGTTCTAAAGCAGAGTGTATTCCATGGGTGAAAACTATGCTGTGTGTTTCACTTCAGAACAGGAGTTAAATCCCAGGCTCTGAGTCTCCCTACAAGCAAGGCTTCGTTTCAGGTAAGGGCAGTCACTTTTCTGCTCAAACGAACTACATCTTTCACGAAGCTCACACGTTTCTCATCTTAACTGACAAGCATTGGATGTTAGAGGACCAGTGCATTCTATCAGTTTCAGAAGAAGTTTTGGACTACATATAGTCCGTATGTGTAGGAAACACCGTTCTTTTGTTCTGGGCACACTCAGATTTCCTGCTGTCTTAGAGACTCTAGAAAGCAAGAGTGTGCTTCTTGCTCTAAAGCAGAGTGTGATCCATGGATGAGAACTATGCTGTGTGTTTCACTTCGGAATTGGAGTTAAATCCCAGGTTCTGAGTCTTCCTCCAAGCAAGACTTCGTTTCAGGTAAGGGCAGTCACTTTTCTGCTCAAACGAACTACATCGTTCCAGAAGCACACACGTTTCTCATCTTAACTGACAAGCATTGGATGTTAGAGGACCAGTGCTGTGTATCAGTTTCAGAAGCAGAGTTGGACTAGATATGTTCCATAAGTGTAGGAAACACCGTTCTTTTGTTCTCAGCACACTCACGTTTCCTGCTGTCTTAGAGAATCTAGAAAGCAAGAGCGTGCTTCTCGCTCTAAAGAAGAGTGTGATCCATGGATGAGAACTATGCTGTGTGTTTGCCTTCAGAAATGGAGTTAAATCCCAGGCTCTGAGTCTTCCTACAAGCAAGACTTCAAATCAGGTAAGGGCAGTCACTTTTCTGCTCAAACGAACTACATCTTTCACGAAGCTCACACGTTTCTCATCTTAACTGACAAGCATTGGATATTAGAGGACCAGTGCATTCTATCAGTTTCAGAAGAAGTTTTGGACTACATATAGTCCGTATGTGTAGGAAACACCGTTCTTTTGTTCTGGGCACACTCAGATTTCCTGCTGTCTTAGAGACTCTAGAAAGCAAGAGTGTGCTTCTTGCTCTAAAGCAGAGTGTGATCCATGGATGAGAACTATGCTGTGTGTTTCACTTCGGAATTGGAGTTAAATCCCAGGCTCTGAGTCTTCCTCCAAGCAAGACTTCGTTTCAGGTAAGGGGAGTCACTTTTCTGCTCAAACGAACTACATCGTTCCAGAAGCTCACACGTTTCTCATCTTAACTGACAAGCATTGGATGTTAGAGCTCCAGTGCTGTGTATCAGTTTCAGAAGCAGAGTTGGACTAGATATGGTCCATAAGTGTAGGAAACACCGTTCTTTTGTTCTCAGCACACTCATGTTTCCTGCTGTCTTAGAGACTCTAGAAAGCAAGAGCGTGCTTCTCGCTCTAAAGCAGAGTGTGATCCATGGATGAGAACTATGCTGTGTGTTTGCGTTCAGAAATGGAGTTAAATCCCAGGCTCTGAGTCTTCCTACAAGCAAGACTTCGTTTCAGGTAAGGGCAGTCACTTTTCAGCTCAAACGAACTACATCGTTCACGAAGCTCACACGTTTCTCACCTTAACAGACAAGCATTGGATGTTAGAGGACCAGTGCTTTGTATCAGTTTCAGAAGCAGAGTTGGAGTATATAATGTCCGTATGTGTAGGAAACACCGTTCTTTTGTTCTAAGCAAAATCACGTTTCCTGCTGTATTAGAGACTCTAGAAAGCAAGAGTGTGCTTCTTGCTCTAAAGCAGAGTGTGATCCATGGATGAGAACTATGCTGTGTGTTTCACTTCGGAATTGGAGTTAAATCCCAGGTTCTGAGTCTTCCTCCAAGCAAGACTTCGTTTCAGGTAAGGGCAGTCACTTTTCTGCTCAAACGAACTAAATCGTTCCAGAAGCTCACACGTTTCTCATCTTAACTGACAAGCATTGGATGTTAGAGGACCAGTGCTGTGTATCAGTTTCAGAAGCAGAGTTGGACTAGATATGTTCCATAAGTGTAGGAAACACCGTTCTTTTGTTCTCAGCACACTCACGTTTCCTGCTGTCTTAGAGAATCTAGAAAGCAAGAGCGTGCTTCTCGCTCTAAAGAAGAGTGTGATCCATGGATGAGAACTATGCTGTGTGTTTGCCTTCAGAAATGGAGTTAAATCCCAGGCTCTGAGTCTTCCTACAAGCAAGACTTCGTTTCAGGTAAGGGCAGTCACTTTTCAGCTCAAATGAACTACATCGTTCACGAAGCTCACACGTTTCTCACCTTAACAGACAAGCATTGGATGTTAGAGGACCAGTGCTTTGTATCAGTTTCAGAAGCAGAGTTGGACTATATAATGTCCGTATGTGTAGGAAACACCGTTCTTTTGTTCTCAGCAAAATCACGTTTCCTGCAGTATTAGAGACTATAGAAAGCAAGAGTGTGCTTCTCGCTCTAAAGCAGAGCGTGATCCATGGATGAGAACTACGCTGTGTGTTTCCCTTCAGAAATGGCCTTAAATCCCAGGCTCTGTGTCTTCCTACAAGCAAGACTTCTTTTCGGGTAAGGGCAGTCACTTTTCAGTTCAAAGGAACTATATCATTCTCAAAGCTCACACGTTTCTCATCTTAACAGAAAAGCATTGGATGTTAGAGGACCAGTGCTTTGTATCAGTTTAAGAAGCAGATTTGGACTAGATATGGTCCGTATGTGTAGGAAACACCGTTCTTTTTTTCTCAGCACACTCACGTTTCCTGCTGTCTTAGAGACTCTAGAAAGCAAGAGCGTGCTTCTCGTTCTAAAGCAGAGTGTGATCCATGGATGAAAACTATGCTGTGTGTTTCACTTCAGAAAAGGAGTTAAATCCCAGGCTCTGAGTCTCCCTACAAGCAAGACTTCGTTTCAGGTAAGGGCAGTCACTTTTCTGCTCAAAAGAACTACATCTTTCACGAAGCTCACACGTTTCTCATCTTAACTGACAAGCATTGGATATTAGAGGACCAGTGCATTCTATCAGTTTCAGAAGAAGTTTTGGACTACATATAGTCCGTATGTGTAGGAAACACCGTTCTTTTGTTCTGGCCACACTCAGATTTCCTGCTGTCTTAGAGACTCTAGAAAGCAAGAGTGTGCTTCTTGCTCTAAAGCAGAGTGTGATCCATGGATGAGAACTATGCTGTGTGTTTCACTTCGGAATTGGAGTTAAATCCCAGGCTCTGAGTCTTCCTCCAAGCAAGACTTCGTTTCAGGTAAGGGGAGTCACTTTTCTGCTCAAACGAACTACATCGTTCCAGAAGCTCACACGTTTCTCATCTTAACTGACAAGCATTGGATGTTAGAGCTCCAGTGCTGTGTATCAGTTTCAGAAGCAGAGTTGGACTAGATATGGTCCATAAGTGTAGGAAACACCGTTCTTTTGTTCTCAGCACACTCACGTTTCCTGCTGTCTTAGAGACTCTAGAAAGCAAGAGCGTGCTTCTCGCTCTAAAGCAGAGTGTGATCCATGGATGAGAACTATGCTGTGTGTTTGCGTTCAGAAATGGAGTTAAATCCCAGGCTCTGAGTCTTCCTACAAGCAAGACTTCGTTTCAGGTAAGGGCAGTCACTTTTCAGCTCAAACGAACTACATCGTTCACGAAGCTCACACGTTTCTCACCTTAACAGACAAGCATTGGATGATAGAGGACCAGTGCTTTGTATCAGTTTCAGAAGCAGAGTTGGAGTATATAATGTCCGTATGTGTAGGAAACACCGTTCTTTTGTTCTAAGCAAAATCACGTTTCCTGCTGTATTAGAGACTCTAGAAAGCAAGAGTGTGCTTCTTGCTCTAAAGCAGAGTGTGATCCATGGATGAGAACTATGCTGTGTGTTTCACTTCGGAATTGGAGTTAAATCCCAGGTTCTGAGTCTTCCTCCAAGCAAGACTTCGTTTCAGGTAAGGGCAGTCACTTTTCTGCTCAAACGAACTAAATCGTTCCAGAAGCTCACACGTTTCTCATCTTAACTGACAAGCATTGGATGTTAGAGGACCAGTGCTGTGTATCAGTTTCAGAAGCAGAGTTGGACTAGATATGTTCCATAAGTGTAGGAAACACCGTTCTTTTGTTCTCATCACACTCACGTTTCCTGCTGTCTTAGAGAATCTAGAAAGCAAGAGCGTGCTTCTCGCTCTAAAGAAGAGTGTGATCCATGGATGAGAACTATGCTGTGTGTTTGCCTTCAGAAATGGAGTTAAATCCCAGGCTCTGAGTCTTCCTACAAGCAAGACTTCGTTTCAGGTAAGGGCAGTCACTTTTCAGCTCAAATGAACTACATCGTTCACGAAGCTCACACGTTTCTCACCTTAACAGACAAGCATTGGATGTTAGAGGACCAGTGCTTTGTATCAGTTTCAGAAGCAGAGTTGGACTATATAATGTCCGTATGTGTAGGAAACACCGTTCTTTTGTTCTCAGCAAAATCACGTTTCCTGCTGTATTAGAGACTATAGAAAGCAAGAGTGTGCTTCTCGCTCTAAAGCAGAGCGTGATCCATGGATGAGAACTACGCTGTGTGTTTCCCTTCAGAAATGGACTTAAATCCCAGGCTCTGTGTCTTCCTACAAGCAAGACTTCTTTTCGGGTAAGGGCAGTCACTTTTCAGTTCAAAGGAACTATATCATTCTCAAAGCTCACACGTTTCTCATCTTAACAGAAAAGCATTGGATGTTAGAGGACCAGTGCTTTGTATCAGTTTAAGAAGCAGATTTGGACTAGATATGGTCCGTATGTGTAGGAAACACCGTTCTTTTGTTCTCAGCACACTCACGTTTCCTGCTGTCTTAGAGACTCTAGAAAGCAAGAGCGTGCTTCTCGTTCTAAAGCAGAGTGTGATCCATGGATGAAAACTATGCTGTGTGTTTCACTTCAGAAAAGGAGTTAAATCCCAGGCTCTGAGTCTCCCTACAAGCAAGACTTCGTTTCAGGTAAGGGCAGTCACTTTTCTGCTCAAAAGAACTACATCTTTCACGAAGCTCACACGTTTCTCATCTTAACTGACAAGCATTGGATATTAGAGGACCAGTGCATTCTATCAGTTTCAGAAGAAGTTTTGGACTACATATAGTCCGTATGTGTAGGAAACACCGTTCTTTTGTTCTGGGCACACTCAGATTTCCTGCTGTCTTAGAGACTCTAGAAAGCAAGAGTGTGCTTCTTGCTCTAAAGCAGAGTGTGATCCATGGATGAGAACTATGCTGTGTGTTTCACTTCGGAATTGGAGTTAAATCCCAGGCTCTGAGTCTTCCTCCAAGCAAGACTTCGTTTCAGGTAAGGGGAGTCACTTTTCTGCTTAAACGAACTACATCGTTCCAGAAGCTCACACGTTTCTCATCTTAACTGACAAGCATTGGATGTTAGAGCTCCAGTGCTGTGTATCAGTTTCAGAAGCAGAGTTGGACTAGATATGGTCCATAAGTGTAGGAAACACCGTTCTTTTGTTCTCAGCACACTCACGTTTCCTGCTGTCTTAGAGACTCTAGAAAGCAAGAGCGTGCTTCTCGCTCTAAAGCAGAGTGTGATCCATGGATGAGAACTATGCTGTGTGTTTCACTTCGGAATTGGAGTTAAATCCCAGGTTCTGAGTCTTCCTCCAAGCAAGACTTCGTTTCAGGTAAGGGCAGTCACTTTTCTGCTCAAACGAACTACATCGTTCCAGAAGCTCACACGTTTCTCATCTTAACTGACAAGCATTGGATGTTAGAGGACCAGTGCTGTGTATCAGTTTCAGAAGCAGAGTTGGACTAGATATGTTCCATAAGTGTAGGAAACACCGTTCTTTTGTTCTCAGCACACTCACGTTTCCTGCTGTCTTAGAGAATCTAGAAAGCAAGAGCGTGCTTCTCGCTCTAAAGAAGAGTGTGATCCATGGAGGAGAACTATGCTGTGTGTTTGCCTTCAGAAATGGAGTTAAATCCCAGGCTCTGAGTCTTCCTACAAGCAAGACTTCGTTTCAGGTAAGGGCAGTCACTTTTCAGCTCAAATGAACTACATCGTTCACGAAGCTCACACGTTTCTCACCTTAACAGACAAGCATTGGATGTTAGAGGACCAGTGCTTTGTATCAGTTTCAGAAGCAGAGTTGGACTATATAATGTCCGTATGTGTAGGAAACACCGTTCTTTTGTTCTCAGCAAAATCACGTTTCCTGCTGTATTAGAGACTATAGAAAGCAAGAGTGTGCTTCTCGCTCTAAAGCAGAGCGTGATCCATGGATGAGAACTACGCTGTGTGTTTCCCTTCAGAAATGGACTTAAATCCCAGGCTCTGTGTCTTCCTACAAGCAAGACTTCTTTTCGGGTAAGGGCAGTCACTTTTCAGTTCAAAGGAACTATATCATTCTCAAAGCTCACACGTTTCTCATATTAACAGAAAAGCATTGGATGTTAGAGGACCAGTGCTTTGTATCAGTTTAAGAAGCAGATTTGGACTAGATATGGTCCATATGTGTAGGAAACACCGTTCTTTTGTTCTCAGCACACTCACGTTTCCTGCTGTCTTAGAGACTCTAGAAAGCAAGAGCGTGCTTCTCGTTCTAAAGCAGAGTGTGATCCATGGATGAAAACTATGCTGTGTGTTTCACTTCAGAAAAGGAGTTAAATCCCAGGCTCTGAGTCTCCCTACAAGCAAGACTTCGTTTCAGGTAAGGGCAGTCACTTTTCTGCTCAAAAGAACTACATCTTTCACGAAGCTCACACGTTTCTCATCTTAACTGACAAGCATTGGATATTAGAGGACCAGTGCATTCTATCAGTTTCAGAAGAAGTTTTGGACTACATATAGTCCGTATGTGTAGGAAACACCGTTCTTTTGTTCTGGGCACACTCAGATTTCCTGCTGTCTTAGAGACTCTAGAAAGCAAGAGTGTGCTTCTTGCTCTAAAGCAGAGTGTGATCCATGGATGAGAACTATGCTGTGTGTTTCACTTCGGAATTGGAGTTAAATCCCAGGCTCTGAGTCTTCCTCCAAGCAAGACTTCGTTTCAGTTAAGGGGAGTCACTTTTCTGCTTAAACGAACTACATCGTTCCAGAAGCTCACACGTTTCTCATCTTAACTGACAAGCATTGGATGTTAGAGCTCCAGTGCTGTGTATCAGTTTCAGAAGCAGAGTTGGACTAGATATGGTCCATAAGTGTAGGAAACACCGTTCTTTTGTTCTCAGCACACTCACGTTTCCTGCTGTCTTAGAGACTCTAGAAAGCAAGAGCGTGCTTCTCGCTCTAAAGCAGAGTGTGATCCATGGATGAGAACTATGCTGTGTGTTTGCGTTCAGAAATGGAGTTAAATCCCAGGCTCTGAGTCTTCCTACAAGCAAGACTTCGTTTCAGGTAAGGGCAGTCACTTTTCAGCTCAAACGAACTACATCGTTCACGAAGCTCACACGTTTCTCACCTTAACAGACAAGCATTGGATGTTAGAGGACCAGTGCTTTGTATCAGTTTCAGAAGCAGAGTTGGAGTATATAATGTCCGTATGTGTAGGAAACACCGTTCTTTTGTTCTAAGCAAAATCACGTTTCCTGCTGTATTAGAGACTCTAGAAAGCAAGAGTGTGCTTCTTGCTCTAAAGCAGAGTGTGATCCATGGATGAGAACTATGCTGTGTGTTTCACTTCGGAATTGGAGTTAAATCCCAGGTTCTGAGTCTTCCTCCAAGCAAGACTTCGTTTCAGGTAAGGGCAGTCACTTTTCTGCTCAAACGAACTACATCGTTCCAGAAGCTCACACGTTTCTCATCTTAACTGACAAGCATTGGATGTTAGAGGACCAGTGCTGTGTATCAGTTTCAGAAGCAGAGTTGGACTAGATATGTTCCATAAGTGTAGGAAACACCGTTCTTTTGTTCTCAGCACACTCACGTTTCCTGCTGTCTTAGAGAATCTAGAAAGCAAGAGCGTGCTTCTCGCTCTAAAGAAGAGTGTGATCCATGGAGGAGAACTATGCTGTGTGTTTGCCTTCAGAAATGGAGTTAAATCCCAGGCTCTGAGTCTTCCTACAAGCAAGACTTCGTTTCAGGTAAGGGCAGTCACTTTTCAGCTCAAATGAACTACATCGTTCACGAAGCTCACACGTTTCTCACCTTAACAGACAAGCATTGGATGTTAGAGGACCAGTGCTTTGTATCAGTTTCAGAAGCAGAGTTGGACTATATAATGTCCGTATGTGTAGGAAACACCGTTCTTTTGTTCTCAGCAAAATCACGTTTCCTGCTGTATTAGAGACTATAGAAAGCAAGAGTGTGCTTCTCGCTCTAAAGCAGAGCGTGATCCATGGATGAGAACTACGCTGTGTGTTTCCCTTCAGAAATGGACTTAAATCCCAGGCTCTGTGTCTTCCTACAAGCAAGACTTCTTTTCGGGTAAGGGCAGTCACTTTTCAGTTCAAAGGAACTATATCATTCTCAAAGCTCACACGTTTCTCATCTTAACAGAAAAGCATTGGATGTTAGAGGACCAGTGCTTTGTATCAGTTTAAGAAGCAGATTTGGACTAGATATGGTCCATATGTGTAGGAAACACCGTTCTTTTGTTCTCAGCACACTCACGTTTCCTGCTGTCTTAGAGACTCTAGAAAGCAAGAGCGTGCTTCTCGTTCTAAAGCAGAGTGTGATCCATGGATGAAAACTATGCTGTGTGTTTCACTTCAGAAAAGGAGTTAAATCCCAGGCTCTGAGTCTCCCTACAAGCAAGACTTCGTTTCAGGTAAGGGCAGTCACTTTTCTGCTCAAAAGAACTACATCTTTCACGAAGCTCACACGTTTCTCATCTTAACTGACAAGCATTGGATATTAGAGGACCAGTGCACTCTATCAGTTTCAGAAGAAGTTTTGGACTACATATAGTCCGTATGTGTAGGAAACACCGTTCTTTTGTTCTGGGCACACTCAGATTTCCTGCTGTCTTAGAGACTCTAGAAAGCAAGAGTGTGCTTCTTGCTCTAAAGCAGAGTGTGATCCATGGATGAGAACTATGCTGTGTGTTTCACTTCGGAATTGGAGTTAAATCCCAGGCTCTGAGTCTTCCTCCAAGCAAGACTTGGTTTCAGGTAAGGGGAGTCACTTTTCTGCTCAAACGAACTACATCGTTCCAGAAGCTCACACGTTTCTCATCTTAACTGACAAGCATTGGATGTTAGAGCTCCAGTGCTGTGTATCAGTTTCAGAAGCAGAGTTGGACTAGATATGGTCCATAAGTGTAGGAAACACCGTTCTTTTGCTCTCAGCACACTCACGTTTCCTGCTGTCTAAGAGACTCTAGAAAGCAAGAGCGTGCTTCTCGCTCTAAAGCAGAGTGTGATCCATGGATGAGAACTATGCTGTGTGTTTGCCTTCAGAAATGGAGTTAAATCCCAGGCTCTGAGTCTTCCTACAAGCAAGACTTCGTTTCAGGTAAGGGCAGTCACTTTTCAGCTCAAACGAACTACATCGTTCACGAAGCTCACACGTTTCTCACCTTAACAGACAAGCATTGGATGTTAGAGGACCAGTGCTGTGTATCAGTTTCAGAAGCAGAGTTGGACTAGATATGGTCCATAAGTGTAGGAAACACCGTTCTTTTGTTCTAAGCAAAATCACGTTTCCTGCTGTATTAGAGACTCTAGAAAGCAAGAGTGTGCTTCTTGTTCTAAAGCAGAGGGTGATCAATGGATGATTACACTGCTGTGTGTTTTACTTCAGAAATGGAGTTAAATCCCAGGCTCTGAGTCTTCCTTCAAGCAAGACTTCAATTCAGGTAAGGGCAGTCACTTTTCTGCTCAAACGAACTACATCGTTCATGAAGCTCACACGTTTCTCATCTTAACGGACAAGCATAGGATGTTAGAGGACCAGTGCTGTGTATCAGTTTAAGAAGCAGATTTGGACTAGATATGGTCAGTCTGTGTAGGAAACACCGTTTTTTTTCTCAGCACACTCACGTTTCCTGCTGTCTTAGAGACTCTAGAAAGCAAGAGCGTGCTTCTCCTTCTAAAGCAGAGTGTGATCCATGGATGAGAACTATGCTGTGTGTTTCACTTCAGAAAAGGAGTTAAATCGCAGGCTCTGAGTCTCCCTACAAGCAAGACTTCGTTTCAGGTAAGGGCAATCACTTTTCTGCTCAAACGAACTACATCTTTCACGAAGCTCACACGTTTCTCATCTTAACTGACAAGCATTGGATGTTAGAGGACCAGTGCATTCTATCAGTTTCAGAAGAAATTTTGGACTACATATAGTCCGTATGTGTAGGAAACACCGTTCTTTTGTTCTGGGCTCACTCAGATTTCCTTCTGTCTTAGAGACTCTAGAAAGCAAGAGTGTGCTACTTGCTCTAAAGCAGAGTGTGATCCATGGATGAGAACTATGCTGTGTGTTTCCCTTCAGAAATGGACTTAAATCCCAGGCTCTGTGTCTTCCTACAAGCAAGACTTCTTTTCAGGTAAGAGCAGTCACTTTTCAGTTCAAAACAACTATATCGTTCACAAAGCTCACACGATTCTCATCTTAACAGACAAGCATTGGATGTTAGAGGACCAGTGCTTTGTATCAGTTTCAAAGCAGAGTTGGAGTATATAATGTCCGTATGTGTAGGAAACACCGTTCTTTGTTCTAAGCAAAATCACGTTTCCTGCTGTATTAGAGACTCTAGAAAGCAAGAGTGTGCTTCTTGTTCTAAAGCAGAGTGTGATCAATCGATGATTACACTGCTGTGTGTTTTACTTCAGAAATGGAGTTAAATCCCAGGCTCTGAGTCTTCCTACAAGCAAGACTTCAATTCAGGTAAGGGCAGTCACTTTTCTGCTCAAACGAACTACATCGTTCATGAAGCTCACACGTTTCTCATCTTAACAGACAAGCATAGGATGTTAGAGGACCAGTGCTTTGTATCAGTTTCAGAAGAAGTTTTTGACTACATATAGTCTGTATGTGTAGGAAACACCGTTCTTTTGTTCTGGGTACACTCAGATTTCCTGCTGTCTTAGAGACTCTAGAAAGCAAGAGTGTGCTTCTGGCTCTAAAGCAGAGTGTGATCCATGGATGAGAACTATGCTGTGTGTTTCACTTCAGAAATGGAGTTAAATCCCAGGCTCTGAGTCTTCCTCCAAGCAAGACTTCGTTTCAGGGAAGGGCAGTCACTTTTCAGTTCAAAACAACTATATCGTTCACAAAGCTCACACGATTCTCATCTTAACAGACAAGCATTGGATGTTAGAGGACCAGTGCTTTGTATCAGTTTCAAAGCAGAGTTGGAGTATATAATGTCCGTATGTGTAGGAAACACCGTTCTTTTGTTCTAAGCAAAATCACGTTTCCTGCTGTATTAGAGACTCTAGAAAGCAAGAGTGTGCTTCTTGTTCTAAAGCAGAGTGTGATCAATGGATGATTACACTGCTGTGTGTTTTACTTCAGAAATGGAGTTAAATCCCAGGCTCTGAGTCTTCCTACAAGCAAGACTTCAATTCAGGTAAGGGCAGTCACTTTTCTGCTCAAACGAACTACATCGTTCATGAAGCTCACACGTTTCCCATCTTAACTGACAAGCATTGGATGTTAGAGGGTCAGTGCTTTGTATCAGTTTTAGAAGCAGATTTGGACTATATATGGTCCGTATGTGTAGGAAACACCGTTCTTTTGTTCTGGGCACACTCAGATATCCTGCTGTCTTAGAGACTCTAGAAATAAAGAGTGTGCTTCTTGCTCTAAAGCAGAGTGTGATCCATGGATGAGAACTATGCTGTGTGTTTCACTTCAGCAATGGAGTAAATCCCAGGCTCTGAGTCTTCCCACAAGCAAGACTTCATTTCAGGTAAGGGCAGTCACTTTTCTGCTCAAACAAACTACATCGTTCACGAAGCTCACACGTTTCTCATCTTAACAGACAAGCATTGGATGTTAGAGGACCAGTGCTTTGTATCAGTTTCAGAAGCAGAGTTGGACTATATAATGTCCGTATATGTAGGAAACACCGTTCTTTTGTTCTCAGCAAAATCACGTTTCCTGCTGTCTTAGAGACTCTAGAAAGCAAGAGCGTGCTTCTTGTTCTAAAGCAGAGTGTGATCAATGGATGATTACACTGCTGTGTGTTTTACTTCAGAAATGGAGTTAAATCCCAGCCTCTGAGTCATCCTACAAACAAGACTTCAAATCAGGTAAGGGCAGTCACTTTTCTGCTCAAACGAACTACATCGTTCACTGAGCTCACACGTTTTCATCTTAACTGACAAGCATTGAATGTTAGAGGACCAGTGCTTTGTATCAGTTTAAGAAGCAGATTTGGACTAGATATGGTCCATATGTGTAGGAAACACCGTTCTTTTGTTCTCAGCACACTCACGTTTCCTGCTGTCTTAGAGACTCTAGAAAGCAAGAGCGTGCTTCTCGTTCTAAAGCAGAGTGTGATCCATGGATGAAAACTATGCTGTGTGTTTCACTTCAGAAAAGGAGTTAAATCCCAGGCTCTGAGTCTCCCTACAAGCAAGACTTCGTTTCAGGTAAGGGCAGTCACTTTTCTGCTCAAAAGAACTACATCTTTCACGAAGCTCACACGTTTCTCATCTTAACTGACAAGCATTGGATATTAGAGGACCAGTGCATTCTATCAGTTTCAGAAGAAGTTTTGGACTACATATAGTCCGTATGTGTAGGAAACACCGTTCTTGTGTTCTGGGCACACTCAGATTTCCTGCTGTCTTAGAGACTCTAGAAAGCAAGAGTGTGCTTCTTGCTCTAAAGCAGAGTGTGATCCATGGATGAGAACTATGCTGTGTGTTTCACTTCGGAATTGGAGTTAAATCCCAGGTTCTGAGTCTTCCTCCAAGCAAGACTTCGTTTCAGGTAAGGGCAGTCACTTTTCTGCTCAAACGAACTACATCGTTCCAGAAGCTCACACGTTTCTCATCTTAACTGACAAGCATTGGATGTTAGAGGACCAGTGCTGTGTATCAGTTTCAGAAGCAGAGTTGGACTAGATATGTTCCATAAGTGTAGGAAACACCGTTCTTTTGTTCTCAGCACACTCACGTTTCCTGCTGTCTTAGAGAATCTAGAAAGCAAGAGCGTGCTTCTCGCTCTAAAGAAGAGTGTGATCCATGGAGGAGAACTATGCTGTGTGTTTGCCTTCAGAAATGGAGTTAAATCCCAGGCTCTGAGTCTTCCTACAAGCAAGACTTCGTTTCAGGTAAGGGCAGTCACTTTTCAGCTCAAATGAACTACATCGTTCACGAAGCTCACACGTTTCTCACCTTAACAGACAAGCATTGGATGTTAGAGGACCAGTGCTTTGTATCAGTTTCAGAAGCAGAGTTGGACTATATAATGTCCGTATGTGTAGGAAACACCGTTCTTTTGTTCTCAGCAAAATCACGTTTCCTGCTGTATTAGAGACTATAGAAAGCAAGAGTGTGCTTCTCGCTCTAAAGCAGAGCGTGATCCATGGATGAGAACTACGCTGTGTGTTTCCCTTCAGAAATGGACTTAAATCCCAGGCTCTGTGTCTTCCTACAAGCAAGACTTCTTTTCGGGTAAGGGCAGTCACTTTTCAGTTCAAAGGAACTATATCATTCTCAAAGCTCACACGTTTCTCATCTTAACAGAAAAGCATTGGATGTTAGAGGACCAGTGCTTTGTATCAGTTTAAGAAGCAGATTTGGACTAGATATGGTCCATATGTGTAGGAAACACCGTTCTTTTGTTCTCAGCACACTCACGTTTCCTGCTGTCTTAGAGACTCTAGAAAGCAAGAGCGTGCTTCTCGTTCTAAAGCAGAGTGTGATCCATGGATGAAAACTATGCTGTGTGTTTCACTTCAGAAAAGGAGTTAAATCCCAGGCTCTGAGTCTCCCTACAAGCAAGACTTCGTTTCAGGTAAGGGCAGTCACTTTTCTGCTCAAAAGAACTACATCTTTCACGAAGCTCACACGTTTCTCATCTTAACTGACAAGCATTGGATATTAGAGGACCAGTGCATTCTATCAGTTTCAGAAGAAGTTTTGGACTACATATAGTCCGTATGTGTAGGAAACACCGTTCTTTTGTTCTGGGCACACTCAGATTTCCTGCTGTCTTAGAGACTCTAGAAAGCAAGAGTGTGCTTCTTGCTCTAAAGCAGAGTGTGATCCATGGATGAGAACTATGCTGTGTGTTTCACTTCGGAATTGGAGTTAAATCCCAGGCTCTGAGTCTTCCTCCAAGCAAGACTTGGTTTCAGGTAAGGGGAGTCACTTTTCTGCTCAAACGAACTACATCGTTCCAGAAGCTCACACGTTTCTCATCTTAACTGACAAGCATTGGATGTTAGAGCTCCAGTGCTGTGTATCAGTTTCAGAAGCAGAGTTGGACTAGATATGGTCCATAAGTGTAAGAAACACCGTTCTTTTGCTCTCAGCACACTCACGTTTCCTGCTGTCTAAGAGACTCTAGAAAGCAAGAGCGTGCTTCTCGCTCTAAAGCAGAGTGTGATCCATGGATGAGAACTATGCTGTGTGTTTGCCTTCAGAAATGGAGTTAAATCCCAGGCTCTGAGTCTTCCTACAAGCAAGACTTCGTTTCAGGTAAGGGCAGTCACTTTTCAGCTCAAACGAACTACATCGTTCACGAAGCTCACACGTTTCTCACCTTAACAGACAAGCATTGGATGTTAGAGGACCAGTTCTGTGTATCAGTTTCAGAAGCAGAGTTGGACTAGATATGGTCCATAAGTGTAGGAAACACCGTTCTTTTGTTCTAAGCAAAATCACGTTTCCTGCTGTATTAGAGACTCTAGAAAGCAAGAGTGTGCTTCTTGTTCTAAAGCAGAGGGTGATCAATGGATGATTACACTGCTGTGTGTTTTACTTCAGAAATGGAGTTAAATCCCAGGCTCTGAGTCTTCCTTCAAGCAAGACTTCAATTCAGGTAAGGGCAGTCACTTTTCTGCTCAAACGAACTACATCGTTCATGAAGCTCACACGTTTCTCATCTTAACGGACAAGCATAGGATGTTAGAGGACCAGTGCTGTGTATCAGTTTAAGAAGCAGATTTGGACTAGATATGGTCAGTCTGTGTAGGAAACACCGTTTTTTTTCTCAGCACACTCACGTTTCCTGCTGTCTTAGAGACTCTAGAAAGCAAGAGCGTGCTTCTCCTTCTAAAGCAGAGTGTGATCCATGGATGAGAACTATGCTGTGTGTTTCACTTCAGAAAAGGAGTTAAATCGCAGGCTCTGAGTCTCCCTACAAGCAAGACTTCGTTTCAGGTAAGGGCAATCACTTTTCTGCTCAAACGAACTACATCTTTCACGAAGCTCACACGTTTCTCATCTTAACTGACAAGCATTGGATGTTAGAGGACCAGTGCATTCTATCAGTTTCAGAAGAAATTTTGGACTACATATAGTCCGTATGTGTAGGAAACACCGTTCTTTTGTTCTGGGCTCACTCAGATTTCCTTCTGTCTTAGAGACTCTAGAAAGCAAGAGTGTGCTACTTGCTCTAAAGCAGAGTGTGATCCATGGATGAGAACTATGCTGTGTGTTTCCCTTCAGAAATGGACTTAAATCCCAGGCTCTGTGTCTTCCTACAAGCAAGACTTCTTTTCAGGTAAGAGCAGTCACTTTTCAGTTCAAAACAACTATATCGTTCACAAAGCTCACACGATTCTCATCTTAACAGACAAGCATTGGATGTTAGAGGACCAGTGCTTTGTATCAGTTTCAAAGCAGAGTTGGAGTATATAATGTCCGTATGTGTAGGAAACACCGTTCTTTGTTCTAAGCAAAATCACGTTTCCTGCTGTATTAGAGACTCTAGAAAGCAAGAGTGTGCTTCTTGTTCTAAAGCAGAGTGTGATCAATCGATGATTACACTGCTGTGTGTTTTACTTCAGAAATGGAGTTAAATCCCAGGCTCTGAGTCTTCCTACAAGCAAGACTTCAATTCAGGTAAGGGCAGTCACTTTTCTGCTCAAACGAACTACATCGTTCATGAAGCTCACACGTTTCTCATCTTAACAGACAAGCATAGGATGTTAGAGGACCAGTGCTTTGTATCAGTTTCAGAAGAAGTTTTTGACTACATATAGTCTGTATGTGTAGGAAACACCGTTCTTTTGTTCTGGGTACACTCAGATTTCCTGCTGTCTTAGAGACTCTAGAAAGCAAGAGTGTGCTTCTGGCTCTAAAGCAGAGTGTGATCCATGGATGAGAACTATGCTGTGTGTTTCACTTCAGAAATGGAGTTAAATCCCAGGCTCTGAGTCTTCCTCCAAGCAAGACTTCTTTTCAGGGAAGGGCAGTCACTTTTCAGTTCAAAACAACTATATCGTTCACAAAGCTCACACGATTCTCATCTTAACAGACAAGCATTGGATGTTAGAGGACCAGTGCTTTGTATCAGTTTCAAAGCAGAGTTGGAGTATATAATGTCCGTATGTGTAGGAAACACCGTTCTTTTGTTCTAAGCAAAATCACGTTTCCTGCTGTATTAGAGACTCTAGAAAGCAAGAGTGTGCTTCTTGTTCTAAAGCAGAGTGTGATCAATGGATGATTACACTGCTGTGTGTTTTACTTCAGAAATGGAGTTAAATCCCAGGCTCTGAGTCTTCCTACAAGCAAGACTTCAATTCAGGTAAGGGCAGTCACTTTTCTGCTCAAACGAACTACATCGTTCATGAAGCTCACACGTTTCCCATCTTAACTGACAAGCATTGGATGTTAGAGGGTCAGTGCTTTGTATCAGTTTTAGAAGCAGATTTGGACTACATATGGTCCGTATGTGTAGGAAACACCGTTCTTTTGTTCTGGGCACACTCAGATATCCTGCTGTCTTAGAGACTCTAGAAATAAAGAGTGTGCTTCTTGCTCTAAAGCAGAGTGTGATCCATGGATGAGAACTATGCTGTGTGTTTCACTTCAGCAATGGAGTAAATCCCAGGCTCTGAGTCTTCCCACAAGCAAGACTTCATTTCAGGTAAGGGCAGTCACTTTTCTGCTCAAACAAACTACATCGTTCACGAAGCTCACACGTTTCTCATCTTAACAGACAAGCATTGGATGTTAGAGGACCAGTGCTTTGTATCAGTTTCAGAAGCAGAGTTGGACTATATAATGTCCGTATATGTAGGAAACACCGTTCTTTTGTTCTCAGCAAAATCACGTTTCCTGCTGTCTTAGAGACTCCAGAAAGCAAGAGCGTGCTTCTTGTTCTAAAGCAGAGTGTGATCAATGGATGATTACACTGCTGTGTGTTTTACTTCAGAAATGGAGTTAAATCCCAGCCTCTGAGTCATCCTACAAACAAGACTTCAAATCAGGTAAGGGCAGTCACTTTTCTGCTCAAACGAACTACATCGTTCACTGAGCTCACACGTTTTCATCTTAACTGACAAGCATTGGATGTTAGAGGACCAGTGCTTTGTATCAGTTTCAGAAGCAGAGTTGGACTACATATGATCCATATGTGTAGGAAACCCCGATCTTTTGTTCTGGGCACACTCACGTTTCCTGCTGTCTTAGAGACTCTAGAAAGCAAGAACGTGCTTCTCGCTCTAAATCAGAGTGTGATCCATGGATGAGAACTATGCTGTGTGTTTCCCTTCAGAAATGGACTTAAATCCAAGGCTCTGTGTCTCCCAACAAGCAAGAATTCTTTTCAGGTAAGAGCAGTCACTTTTCAGTTCAAAGGAACTTTATCGTTCACAAAGCTCACACGTTTCTCATCTTAACAGACAAGCATTGGATGTTAGAGGACCAGTGCTTTGTATCATTTTAAGAAGCAGATTTGGACTAGATATGGTCCGTATGTGTAGGAAACACTGTTCTTTTTTTCTCAGCACACTCACGTTTCCTGCTTTCTTAGAGACTCTAGAAAGCAAGAGCGTGCTTCTCGTTCTAAAGCAGAGTGTGATCCATGGATGAAAACTATGCTGTGTGTTTCACATCAGAAAAGGAGTTAAATCCCAGGCTCTGAGTCTCCCTACAAGCAAGACTTCGTTTCAGGTGAGGCCAGTCACTTTTCTGCTCAAACGAACTACATCGTTCACAAAGCTCACACGTTTCTCATCTTAACTGACAAGCATTGGATGTTAGAGGACCAGTGCATTCAATCAGTTTCAGAAGAAGTTTTGGACTACATATAGTCCTTATGTGTAGGAAACACTGTTCTTTTGTTCTGGGCACACTCAGATATCCTGCTGTCTTAGAGATTCTAGAAAGCAAGAGTGTGCTTCTTGCTCTAAAGCAGAGTGCGATCAATGGATGAGAACTACGCTCTGTATTTCACTTCAGAAATGGAGTTAAATCCCAGGCTCTGAGTCTTCCTCCAAGCAAGACTTCGTTTCAGGTAATGGCAGTCACTTTTCTGCTCAAACGAACTACATCTTTCACGAAGCTCACACGTTTCTCATCTTAACTGTCAAGCATTGGATGTTAGAGGACCAGTCCATTGTATCAGTTTCAGAAGAAGAGTTGGACTAGATATGGTCCGTATGTGTAGGAAACACCGTTCTTTTGGTCTCAGTACACTGAAGTTTCTTGCTGTCTTAGAGACTCTAGAAAGCAAGAGCATGCTTCTCGCTCTAAAGCAGAGTGTGATCCATGGATGAGAACTATTCTGTGTGTTTGCCTTCAGAAATGGAGTTAAATCCCAGGCTCTGAGTCTTCCTACAAGCAAGACTTCGTTTCAGGTAAGGGCATTCACTTTTCAGCTCAAACGAACTACATCGTTCACGAAGCTCACACGTTTCTCACCTTAACAGACAAGCATTGGTTGTTAGAGGACCAGCTCTTTGTATCAGTTTCAGAAGCAGAGTTGGACAATATAAGGTCCGTATGTGTAGGAAACACCGTTCTTTTGTTCTCAGCAAAATCACGTTTCCTGCTGTCTTAGAGAGTCTAGAAAGCAATAGCTTGCTTCTTGTTCTAAAGCAGAGTGTGATCAATGGATGATTACACTGCCGTGTGTTTTACTTCAGAAATGGAGTTAAATCCCAGGTCTGAGTCTTCCTACAAGCAAGACTTCGATTCAGGTAAGGGCAGTCACTTTTCTGCTCAAACGACCTACAACGTTCATGAAGCTCACACATTTCCCATCTTAACTGACAAGCATTCCATGTTAGAGGACCAGTGCAATGTATCAGTTTCAAAATAAGATTTGGACTACATATAGTCAGTATGTGTAGGAAACACCGTTCTTTTGTTCTGGGCACACTCAGATTTCCTGCTGTCTTAGGGACTCTAGAAATCAAGAGTGTGCTTCTTGCTCTAAAGCAGAGTGTGATCCATGGATGAGAACTATGCTGTGTGTTTCACTTCAGCAATGGAGTAAATCCCAGGCTCTGAGTCTTCCCACAAGCAAGACTTCGTTTCAGGTAAGGGCAGTCACTTTTCTGCTCAAACGAACTACATCGTTCACGAAGCTCACACGTTTCTCATCTTAACAGACAAGCATTGGATGTTAGAGGACCAGTGCTTTGTATCAGTTTCAGAAGCAGAGTTGGACTATATAATGTCCGTATATGTAGGAAACACCGTTCTTTTGTTCTCAGCAAAATCACGTTTCCTCCTGTCTTAGAGACTCTAGAAAGCAAGAGCGTGCTTCTTGTTCTAAAGCAGAGTGTGATCAATGGATGATTACACTGCTGTGTGTTTTACTTCAGAAATGGAGTTAAATCCCAGGCTCTGTGTCTCCCAACAAGCAAGACTTCTTTTCAGGTAAGGGCAGTCACTTTTCAGTTCAAAGGAACTATATCGTTCACAAAGCTCAAACGTTTCTCATCTTAACAGACAAGCATTGGATGTTAGAGGACCAGTGCTTTGTATCATTTTAAGAAGCAGATTTGGACTAGATATGGTCCGTATGTGTAGGAAACACTGTTCTTTTTTTCTCAGCACACTCACGTTTCCTGCTTTCTTAGAGACTCTAGAAAGCAAGAGCGTGCTTCTCGTTCTAAAGCAGAGTGTGATCCATGGATGAAAACTATGCTGTGTGTTTCCCTTCAGAAATGGACTTAAATCCCAGGCTCTGTGTCTCCCAACAAGCAAGACTTCTTTTCAGGTAAGAGCAGTCACTTTTCAGTTCAAAGGAACTATATCGTTCACAAAGCTCACACGTTTCTCATCTTAACAGACAAGCATTGGATGTTAGAGGACCAGTGCTTTGTATCATTTTAAGAAGCAGATTTGGACTAGATATGGTCCGTATGTGTAGGAAACACTGTTCTTTTTTTCTCAGCACACTCACGTTTCCTGCTTTCTTAGAGACTCTAGAAAGCAAGAGCGTGCTTCTCGTTCTAAAGCAGAGTGTGATCCATGGATGAAAACTATGCTGTGTGTTTCACTTCAGAAAAGGACTAAATCCCAGGCTCTGAGTCTCCCTACAAGCAAGACTTCGTTTCAGGTGAGGCCAGTCACTTTTCTGCTCAAACGAACTACATCGTTCATGAAGCTCACACGTTTCTCATCTTAACTGTCAAGCATTGGATGTTAGAGGACCAGTCCATTGTATCAGTTTCAGAAGAAGAGTTGGACTAGATATGGTCCGTATGTGTAGGAAACACCGTTCTTTTGGTCTCAGTACACTGAAGTTTCCTACTGTCTTAGAGACTCTAGAAAGCATGAGCATGCTTCTCGCTCTAACGAAGAGTGTGATCCATGGATGAGAACTATTCTGTGTGTTTGCCTTCAGAAATGGAGTTAAATCCCAGGCTCTGAGTCTTCCTACAAGCAAGACTTCGTTTCAGGTAAGGGCATTCACTTTTCAGCTCAAACGAACAACATCGTTCACGAAGCTCACACGTTTCTCACATTAACAGACAAGCATTGGATGTTAGAGGACCAGTTCTTTGTATCAGTTTCAGAAGCAGAGTTGGACTATATAAGGTCCGTATGTGTAGGAAACACCGTTCTTTTGTTCTCAGCAAAATCACGTTTCCTGCTGTCTTAGAGAGTCTAGAAAGCAATAGCTTGCTTCTTGTTCTAAAGCAGAGTGTGATCAATGGATGATTACACTGCCGTGTGTTTTACTTCAGAAATGGAGTTAAATCCCAGGCTCTGAGTCTTCCTACAAGCAAGACTTCGATTCAGGTAAGGGCAGTCACTTTTCTGCTCAAACGACCTACAACGTTCATGAAGCTCACACATTTCCCATCTTAACTGACAAGCATTGGATGTTAGAGGGTCAGTGCTTTGTATCAGTTTTAGAAGCAGATTTGGACTAGATATGGTCCGTATGTGTAGGAAACACCGTTCTTTTGTTCTGGGCACACTCAGATATCCTTCTGTCTTAGAGATTCTAGAAGGAGGAGTGTGCTTCTTGCTCTAAAGCAGAGTGCGATCAATGGATGAGAACTACGCTCTGTGTTTCACTTCAGAAATGGAGTTAAATCCCAGGCTCTGAGTCTTCCTCCAAGCAAGACTTCGTTTCAGGTAATGGCAGTCACTTTTCTGCTCAAACGAACTACATCTTTCACGAAGCTCACACGTTTCTCATCTTAACTGTCAAGCATTGGATGTTAGAGGACCAGTAATTTGTATCAGTTTCAGAAGAAGAGTTGGACTAGATATGGTCCGTATGTGTAGGAAAAACCGTTCTTTTGGTCTCAGTACACTGAAGTTTCCTGCTGTCTTAGAGACTCTAGAAAGCAAGAGCATGCTTCTCGCTCTAAAGCAGAGTGTGATCCATGGATGAGAACTATTCTGTGTGTTTGCCTTCAGAAATGGAGTTAAATCCCAGGCTCTGAGTCTTCCTACAAGCAAGACTTCGTTTCAGGTAAGGGCATTCACTTTTCAGCTCAAACGAACTACATCGTTCACGAAGCTCACACGTTTCTCACCTTAACAGACAAGCATTGGATGTTAGAGGACCAGTTCTTTGTATCAGTTTCAGAAGCAGAGTTGGACTATATAAGGTCCGTATGTGTAGGAAACACCGTTCTTTTGTTCTCAGCAAAATCACGTTTCCTGCTGTCTTAGAGAGTCTAGAAAGCAATAGCTTACTTCTTGTTCTAAAGCAGAGTGTGATCAATGGATGATTACACAGCCGTGTGTTTTACTTCAGAAATGGAGTTAAATCCCAGGCTCTGATTCTTCCTACAAGCAAGACTTCGATTCAGGTAAGGGCAGTCACTTTTCTGCTCAAACGACCTACAACGTTCATGAAGATCACACGTTTCCCATCTTAACTGACAAGCATTGGATGTTAGAGGGTCAGTGCTTTGTATCGGTTTTAGAAGCAGATTTGGAGTACATATGGTCCGTATGTGTAGGAAACACCGTTCTTTTATTCTGGGCACACTCAGATTTCCTGCTGTATTAGAGACTCTAGAAAGCAAGAGTGTGCTTCTCGCTCTAAAGCAGAGTGTGATCCATGGATGAGAACTATGCTGTGTGTTTCCCTTCAGAAATGGAGTTAAATCCCATGCTCTGTGTCTCCCAACAAGCAAGACTTCGTTTCAGGTAAGTGCAGTCACTTTTCTGCTCAAAGGAACTACATCGTTCACGAAGCTCACAGGTTTCTCACCTTAACTGACAAGCATTGGATGTTAGAGGACCAGTGCTTTGTATCAGTTTAAGAAGCAGAGTTGGACTAGATATGGATCGTATGTGTAGGAAACACCTTTCTTTTGTTCTCAGCACACTCACGTTTCCTGCTGTCTTAGAGACTTTAGAAAGCAAGAGCGTGCTTCTCGCTCTAAAGCAGAGTGTGATCCATGGATGAGAACTATGCTGTTTGTTTCCCTTCAGAAATGGAGTTAAAAACCCTTGCTCTGTGTCTTCCTACAGGCAAGACTTCGTTTCAGGTAAGGGCAGTCACTTTTAAGCTCATACGAACTACATCGTTCACGAAGCTCACACGTTTCTCATCTTAACAGGCAAGCATTGGATGTTAGAGGACAAGTGCTTTGTATCAGTTTCAGAAGCAGAGTTGGACTATATAATGTCCGTATGTGTAGGAAACACCGTTCTTTGTCTCAGCAAAATCACGTTTCCTGCTGTCTTAGAGACTATAGAAAACAGGAGCGTGCTTCTTGTTCTAAAGCAGAGTGTGATCAATGGATGATTACACTGCTGTGTGTTTTACTTCAGAAATGGAGTTAAATCCCAGGCTCTGAGTCATCCTACATGCAAGACTTCATTTCAGGTAAGGGCAGTCACTTTTCTGCTCAAACGAACTACATCTTTCACGAAGCTCACACGTTTCTCATCTTAACTGACAAGCATTGGATGTTAGAGGACCAGTGCATTCAATCAGTTTCAGAATAACTTTTGGATTACATATAGTCCGTATGTGTAAGAAACACCGTTCTTTTGTTCTGGGCACACTCAGATTTCCTGCTGTCTTAGAGACTCTAGAAAGCAAGAGTGTGCTCCTTGCTCTAAAGGAGAGTGTGATCCATGGATGAGAACTACGCTGTGTGTTTCACTTCAGAAATGGAGTTAAATCCCAGGCTCTGATTCTTCCTCCAAACAAGACTTCGTTTCAGGTAATGGCAGTCACTTTTCTGCTCAAACGAACTACATCGTTCACGAAGCTCACACGTTTCTCATCTTAAGTGACAAGCATTGGATGTTAGAGGACCAGTGCTTTGTATCAGTTTCAGAAGAAGAGTTGGACTAGATATGGTCCGTATGTGTAGGAAACACCGTTCTTTTATTTTGGGCACACTCAGATTTCCTGCTATATTAGAGACTCTAGAAAGCAAGAGTGTGCTTCTCGCTCTAAAGCAGAGTGTTATCCATGGATGAGAACTATGCTGTGTGTTTCCCTTTAGAAATGGAGTTAAATCCCAGGCTCTGAGTCTTCCTACAAGCAAGACTTCGATTCAGGTAAGGGCAGTCAATTTTCAGCTAAAATGAACTACATCGTTCACTGAGCTCACACGTTTCTCATCTTAACTGACAAGCATTGGATGTTAGAGGGTCAGTGCTTTGTATCAGTTTCAGAAGCAGAGTTGGACTACATATGATCCATATGTGTAGGAAACCCCGAACTTTTGTTATGGGCACACTCTCGTTTCCTGCTGTCTTAGAGACTCTAGAAAGCAAGAATGTGCTTCTCGCTCTAAAGCAGATTGTGATCCATAGATGAGACTATACTGTGTGTTTCACTTCAGAAATGGAGTTAAATCCCATGCTCTGTGTCTCCCAACAAGCAAGACTTCGTTTCAGGTAAGTGTAGTCACTTTTCTGCTCAAAGGAACTACATCGTTCAGGAAGCTCACACGTTTCTCATCTTAACAGACAAGCATTGGATGTTAGAGGACCAGTGCTTTGTATCAGTTTCAGAAGCAGAGTTGGACTAGATATGGTCCGTATGTGTAGGAAACACCGTTCTTTTGTACTGGGCACACTCAGATTTCCTGCTATATTAGAGACTCTAATAGCAAGAGCGTGCTTCTCGCTCTAAAGCAGAGTGTGATCCATGGATGAGAACTTTGCTCTGTGTTTCTCTTAAGAAATGGAGTTAAATCCCAGGCTCTGTGTCTTACTACAAGCAAGACTTCGTTTCAGGTAAGGGCAGTCACTTTTCAGTTCAAAGGAACTACATCATTCAGAAAGCTCACACGTTTCTCATCTTAACTGACAAGCAGTGGATGTTAGAGGACCAGTGCTTTGTATCAGTTTCAGAAGCAGAGTTGAACTAGATATGGTCCATATGTGTAGGAAACACCGTTCTTTTATTCTCAGCACACACACGTTTCCTGCTGTCTTAGAGACTCTAGAAAGCAAGAGCGTGCTTCTAGTTCTAAAGCAGAGTGTGATCAATGGATGATTACACTGCTGTGTTTCACTTCAGAAATGGAGTTAAATCCCAGGCTCTGAGTCTTCCTACAAGCAAGACTTCCATTCAGGTAAGGGCAGTCACTTTTCTGCTCAAACGAACTACATCGTTCACAGAGCTCACACGTTTCTCATCTTAACTGACAAGCATTGGATGTTAGAGGGTCAGTGCTTTGTATGAGTTTCAGAAGCAGATTTGGACTACTTATGGTCTGTATATGTAGGAAACACCGTTCTTTAGTTCTGGGCACACTCAGATTACCTGCTATATTAGAGACTATAAAAGCAAGTGCATGCTTCTCGCTCCAAAGCAGAGTGTGATCCATGGATGAGAACTATGCTGTGTGTTTCCCTTCAGAAATGGAGTTAAATCCCAGGCTCTGTGTCTTTCTACAAGCAAGACTTCGTTTCAGGTAAGGGCAGTCACTTTTCAGTTCAAAGGAACTACATCATTCACAAAGCTCACACGTTTCTCATCTTAACTGACAAACATTGGATGTTAGAGGACCAATGCTTTGTATCAGTTTCACAAGCAGATTTGGACTGTATATGGTCCATATGTGTAGGAAACACCATTCTATTGTTCTGGGCACACTCAGATTTCCTGCTGTCTTAGAGACTCTAGAAAGCAAGAGTGTGCCTCTCGCTCTAACCAGAGTGTGATCCATGGATGAATACTATGCTGTGTGTTTCCCTTCAGAAATGGAGTTAAATCCCAGGCTCTGTATTTTACTACAAGCAAGACTTCTTTTCAGGTAAGGGCAGTCACTTTTCAGTTCAAAGGAACTACATCATTCACAAAGCTCACACGTTTCTCCTCTTAACTGACAAACATTGGATGTTAGAGGACCAGTGCTTTGTATCAGTTTCAGAAGCAGATTTGGACTGGATATGGTCCATATGTGTAGGAAACACCGTTCTTTTGTTCTCAGCACACTCACGTTTCCTGCTGTCTTAGACAATCTAGAAAGCAAGAGCGTACTTCTTGTTCTTAAGCAGAGTGTCATCAATGGATGAGAACATTGCTGTGAGTTTCAATTCAGAAATGGAGTTAAATCCCAGGCTCTGAGTCTTCCTACAACAAGACTTCATTTCAGGTAAGGGCAGTCACTTTTCTGCTCAAACGAACTACATCATTCACGAAGATCACAAGATTCTCATCTTAACTGACAAGCATTGGATGTTAGAGGGTCAGTGCATTGTATCTGTATTAGAAGCAGATTTGGACTACATATGGTCCGTATATGTAGGAAACACCATTCTTTTGTTCTGGGCACACTCAGATTTCCTGCTATATTAGAGACTCTAATAGCAACAGCGTACTTCTCGCTCTAAAGCAGAGTGTAATCCATAGATGAGAACTTTGCTGTGTGTTTCTCTTAAGAAGTGGAGTTAAATCCCAGGTTCTGTGTCTTACTACAAGCAAGACTTCGTTTCAGGTAAGGGCAGTCACTTTTCAGTTCAAAGGAACTACATCATTCACAAAGCTCACACGTTTCTCATCTTAACTGACAAGCATTGGATGTTAGAGGACCAGTGCTTTGTATCAGTTTCAGAAGCAGAGTTGAACTTGATATGGTCCATATGTGTAGGAATCACCGTTCTTTTGTTCTCAGAACACACACGTTTCCTGCTGTCTTAGAGAATCTAGAAAGCAAGAGCGTGCTTCTTGTTCTAAAGCAGAGTGTGATCAATGGATGATTACACTGTTGTGTTTCACTTCAGAAATGGAGTTAAATCCCAGGCTCTGAGTCTTCCTACAAGCAAGACTTCCATTCAGGTAAGGGCAGTCACATTTCTGCTCAAAGGAACTACATCGTTCACAGAGCTCACACGTTTCTCATCTAAAATGACAAGCATTGGATATTAGAGGGTCAGTGCTTTGTATGAGTTTCAGAAGCAGATTTAGACTACTTATGGTCTGTATATGTAGGAAACACCGTTCTTTAGTTCTGGGCACACTCAGATTACCTGCTATATTAGAGACTATAAAAGCAAGTGCATGCTTCTCGCTCTAAAGCAGAGTGTGATCCATGGATGAGAACTATGCTGTGTGTTTCCCTTCAGAAATGGAGTTAAATCCCAGGCTCTGTGTCTTCCTACAAGCAAGACTTCGTTTCAGGTAAGGGCAGTCACTTTTCAGTTCAAAGGAAGTACATCATTCACAAAGCTCAGACGTTTCTCATCTTAACTGACAAACATTGGATGTTAGAGGACCAGTGCTTTGTATCAGTTTCAGAAGCAGATTTGGACTGTATATGGTCCATATGTGTAGGAAACACCGTTCTATTGTTCTGGGCACACTCAGATTTCCTGCTGTCTTAGAGACTCTAGAAAGCAAGAGAGTGCCTCTCGCTCTAACCAGAGTGTGATCCATGGATGAATACTATGCTGTGTGTTTCCCTTCAGAAATGGAATTAAATTCCAGGCTCTGTGTCTTACTACAAGCAAGAATTCGTTTCAGGTAAGGACAGTCACTTTTTAGTTCAAAGGATCTACATCATTCACAAAGCTCACACGTTTCTCATCTTAACTGACAAACATTGGATGTTAGAGGACCAGTGCTTTGTATCAGTTTCAGAAGCAGAGTTGGACTAGATATGGTCCGTATGTGTAGGAAACACCGTTCTTTTGTTCTCAGCACACTCACGATTCCTGCTGTCTTAGAGACTATAGAAAGCAAGAGGGTGCTTCTTGTTCTAAAGCAGAGTGTGATCCATGGATGAGAACACTGCTGTGTGTTTCAATTCAGAAATGGAGTTAAATCCCAGGCTCTGAGTCTTCCTACAAGCAAGACCTCGTTTAAGGTAAGGGCAGTCACTTTTCTGCTCAAACGAACTACATCGTTCATGAAGCTCACACGTTTCCCATCTTAACTGACCACCATTGGATGTTAGAGGTTCAGTGCTTTGTATCAGTATCAGAAGCAGATTTGGACTACATATGGTCCGTATATGTAGGAAACACCGTTCTTTTGTTCTGGGCACACTCAGATTTCCTGCTATATTAGAGACTCTAATAGCAAGAGCGTGCTTCTCGCTCTAAAGCAGAGTGTGATCCATGGAAGAGAACTTTGCTGTGTGTTTCTCTTAAGAAATGGAGTTAAATCCCAGGCTCTGTGTCTTACTACAAGCAAGACTTCGTTTCAGGTAAGGGCAGTCACTTTTCAGTTCAAAGGAACTACATCATTCACAAAGCTCACACGTTTCTCATCTTAACTGACAAGCATTGGATGTTAGAGGACCAGTGCTTTGTATCAGTTTCAGAAGCAGAGTTGAACTAGATATGGTCCATATGTGTAGGAAACACCGTTCTTTTATTCTCAGCACACACACGTAACCTGCTGTCTTAGAGAATCTAGAAAGCAAGAGCGTGCTTCTTGTTCTAAAGCAGAGTGTGATCAATGGATGATTACACTGCTGTGTTTCACTTCAGAAATGGAGTTAAATCCCAGGCTCTGAGTCTTCCTACAAGCAAGACTTCCATTCAGGTAAGGGCAGTCACTTTTCTGCTCAAACGAACTACATCGTTCACAGAGCTCACACGTTTCTCATCTTAACTGACAAGCATTGGATGTTAGAGGACCAGTGCTTTGTATCAGTTTCAGAAGCAGAGTTGAACTAGATATGGTCCATATGTGTAGGAAACACCGTTCTTTTATTCTCAGCACACACACGTTTCCTGCTGTCTTAGAGACTCTAGAAAGCAAGAGCGTGCTTCTTGTTCTAAAGCAGAGTGTGATCAATGGATGATTACACTGCTGTGTTTCACTTCAGAAATGGAGTTAAATCCCAGGCTCTGAGTCTTCCTACAAGCAAGACTTCCATTCAGGTAAGGGCAGTCACTTTTCTGCTCAAACGAACTACATCGTTCACAGAGCTCACACGTTTCTCATCTTAACTGACAAGCATTGGATGTTAGAGGGTCAGTGCTTTGTATGAGTTTCAGAAGCAGATTTGGACTACTTATGGTCTGTATATGTAGGAAACACCGTTCTTTAGTTCTGGGCACACTCAGATTACCTGCTATATTAGAGACTATAAAAGCAAGTGCATGCTTCTCGCTCCAAAGCAGAGTGTGATCCATGGATGAGAAGTATGCTGTGTGTTTCCCTTCAGAAATGGAGTTAAATCCCAGGCTCTGTGTCTTCCTACAAGCAAGACTTCGTTTCAGGTAAGGGCAGTCACTTTTCAGTTCAAAGGAACTACATCATTCACAAAGCTCACACGTTTCTCATCTTAACTGACAAACATTGGATGTTAGAGGACCAGTGCTTTGTATCAGTTTCAGAAGCAGATTTGGACTGTATATGGTCCATATGTGTAGGAAACACCGTTCTATTGTTCTGGGCACACTCAGATTTCCTGCTGTCTTAGAGACTCTAGAAAGCAAGAGTGTGCCTCTCGCTCTAACCAGAGTGTGATCCATGGATGAATACTATGCTGTGTGTTTCCCTTCAGAAATGGAGTTAAATCCCAGGCTCTGTATTTTACTACAAGCAAGACTTCGTTTCAGGTAAGGGCAGTCACTTTTCAGTTCAAAGGAACTACATCATTCACAAAGCTCACACGTTTCTCATCTTAACTGACAAACATTGGATGTTAGAGGACCAGTGCTTTGTATCAGTTTCAGAAGCAGATTTGGACTGGATATGGTCCATATGTGTAGGAAACACCGTTCTTTTGTTCTCAGCACACTCACGTTTCCTGCTGTCTTAGAGACTCTAGAAAGCAAGAGCGTGCTTCTTGTTCTAAAGCAGAGTGTGACCCATGGATGAGTACTCTGCTGTGTGTTTCCCTTCAGAAATGGAGTTAAATCCCAGGCCCTGAGTCTTCCTACAACAAGACTTCATTTCAGGTAAGGGCAGTCACTTTTCTGCTCAAACGAACTACATCGTTCACGAAGATCACAAGATTCTCATCTTAACTGACAAGCATTCGATGTTAGAGGGTCAGTGCATTGTATCTGTATTAGAAGCAGATTTGGACTACATATGGTCCGTATATGTAGGAAACACCATTCTTTTGTTCTGGGCACACTCAGATTTCCTGCTATATTAGAGACTCTAATAGCAACAGCGTACTTCTCGCTCTAAAGCAGAGTGTGATCCATAGATGAGAACTTTGCTGTGTGTTTCTCTTAAGAAGTGGAGTTAAATCCCAGGCTCTGTGTCTTACTACAAGCAAGACTTCATTTCAGGTAAGGGCAGTCACATTTTTTAGCTCAAATGAACTACATCGTTCACTGAGCTCACGCGTTTCTCATCTTAACTGACAAGCATTGGATGTTAGAGGGTCAGTGCTTTGTATCAGTTTCAGAAGCAGAGTTGGACTACATATGATCCATATGTGTAGGAAACGCCGATCTTTTGTTCTGGGCCCACTCACGTTTCCTGCTGTCTTAGATACTCTAGAAAGCAAGAACGTGCTTCTCGCTCTAAAGCAGATTGTGATCCATAGATGAGACTATACTGTGTGTTTCACTTCAGAAATGGAGTTAAATCCCATGCTCTGTGTCTCCCAACAAGCAAGACTTCGTTTCAGGTAAGTGTAGTCACTTTTCTGCTCAAAGGAACTACATCGTTCAGGAAGCTCACACGTTTCTCATCTTAACTGAAAAGCATTGGATGTTTTAGGACCAGTGCATTGTATCAGTTTCAGAAGCAGAGTTGGACTAGATATGTTCCGTATGTGTAGGAAACACCGTTCTTTTGTTCTCAGCACACTCACGTTTCCTGCTGTCTTAGAGACTTTAGAAAGCAAGAGCATGCTTCTCGCTCTAAAGCAGAGTGTGATCCATGGATGAAAACTATGCTGTGTGTTTCCCTTCAGAAACGGAGTTAAATCCCAGGCTCTGTGTCTTCCAACAGCAAGACTTGGTTTCAGGTAAGGGCAGTCACTTTTCAGCTCAAACGAACTACATCTTTCACGGAGCTCACACGTTTCTCATCTTAACAGACAAGCATTGGATGTTAGAGGACAAGTGCTTTGTATCAGTTTCAGAAGCAGAGTTGGACTAGATATGGTCCGTATGTGTAGGAAACACCGTTCTTTTGTTCTCAGCACACTCACGTTTCCTGCTGTCTTAGAGACTAGGGAAAGCAAGAGCGTGCTTCTCGCTCTAAAGCAGAGTGTGATCCATGGATCAGAACTATGCTGTGTGTTTACCTTCAGATATGGAGTTAAATCCCAGGCTCTGAGTCTTCCTACAAGCAAGACTTCATTTCAGGTAAGGCAGTAACTTTTCTCCTCAAACGAACTACATCGTTAACAAAGATCACACGATTCTCATCTTAACTGACAAGCATTGTATGTTAGAGGGTCAGTGCATTGTATCAGTATCAGAAGCAGATTTGGACTACATATAGTCCGTATATGTAGGAAACACCGTTCTATTGTTCTGGGCACACTCAGATTACCTTCTATATTAGAGACTATAAAAGCAAGTGCATGCTTCTCGCTCCAAAGCAGAGTGTGATCCATGGATGAGAACTATGCTGTGTGTTTCCCTTCAGAATTGGAGTTAAATCCCAGGCTCAGTGTCTTACTACAAGCAAGACTTCGTTTCAGGTAAGGGCAGTCACTTTTCAGTTCAAAGGAACTACATCATTCACAAAGCTCACACGTTTCTCATCTTAACTGACAAACATTGGATGTTAGAGGACCAGTGCTTTGTATCAGTTTCAGAAGCAGATTTGGACTGGATATGGTCCATATGTGTAGGAAACACCGTTCTTTTGTTCTGGGCACACTCAGATTTCCTGCTATATTAGAGACTCTAATAGCAAGAGCGTGCTACTCGCTCTAAAGCAGAGTGTGATCCATACATGAGAACTTTGCTGTGTGTTTCTCTTAAGAAGTGGAGTTAAATCCCAGGCTCTGTGTCTTACTACAAGCAAGACTTCGTTTCAGGTCAGGGCAGTCACTTTTCAGTTCAAAGGAACTACATCATTCACAAAGCTCACACGTTTCTCATCTTAACTGACAAGCATTGGATGTTAAAGGACCAGTGCTTTGTATCAGTTTCAGAAGCAGAGTTGAACTAGATATGGTCCATATGTGTAGGAAACACCGTTCTTTTGTTCTCAGCACACACACGTTTCCTGCTGTCTTAGAGACTCTAGAAAGCAAGAGCGTGCTTCTTGTTCTAAAGCAGAGTGTGATCAATGGATGATTACACTGCTGTGTTTCACTTCAGAAATGGAGTTAAATCCCGGGCTCTGAGTCTTCCTAAAAGCAAGACTTCCATTCAGGTAAGGGCAGTCACTTTTCTGCTCAAACGAACTACATCGTTCACAGAGCTCACACGTTTCTTATCTTAACTGACAAGCATTGGATGTTAGAGGGTCAGTGCTTTGTATGAGTTTCAGAAGCAGATTTGGACTACTTATGGTCTGTATATGTAGGAAACACCGTTCTTTAGTTCTGGGCACACTCATATTACCTGCTATATTAGAGACTATAAAAGCAAGTGCATGCTTCTCGCTCTAAAGCAGAGTGTGATCCATGGATGAGAACTATGCTGTGTGTTTCCCTTCAGAAATGGAGTTAAATCCCAGGCTCTGTGTCTTCCTACAAGCAAGACTTCGTTTCAGGTAAGGGCAGTCACTTTTCAGTTCAAAGGAACTACATCATTCACAAAGCTCACACGTTTCTCATCTTAACTGACAAACATTGGATGTTACAGGACCAGTGCTTTGTATCAGTTTCAGAAGCAGAGTTGTACTAGATATGGTCCGTATGTATAGGAAACACCGTTCTTTTGTTCTCAGCACACTCACGATTCCTGCTGTCTTAGAGACTATAGAAAGCAAGAGCGTGCTTCTTGTTCTAAAGCAGAGTGTGATCAATGGATGAGAACACTGCTGTGTGTTTCAATTCAGAAATGGAGTTAAATCCCAGGCTCTGAGTCTTCCTACAAGCAAGACCTCGTTTAAGGTAAGGGCAGTCACTTTTCTGCTCAAACGAACTACATCGTTCACGAAGATCACAAGATTCTCATCTTAACTGACAAACATTGGATGTTAGAGGACCAGTGCTTTGTATCAGTTTCAGAAGCAGATTTGGACTGTATATGGTCCATATGTGTAGGAAACACCGTTCTATTGTTCTGGGCACACTCAGATTTCCTGCTGTCTTAGAGACTCTAGAAAGCAAGAGCTTGCTTCTCGCTCTAAAGCAGATTGTGATCTATGGATGAGAACTATGCTGTGTATTTCCCTTCAGAAATGGAGTTAAATCCCAGGCTCTGAGTCTTTCTACAAGCAAGACTTCGTTTCAGGTAAGGGCAGTCACTTTTCTGCTCAAACGAACTACATCGTTCACGAAGATCACAAGATTCTCATCTTAACTGACAAACATTGGATGTTAGAGGACCAGTGCTTTGTATCAGTTTCAGAAGCAGATTTGGACTGTACATGGTCCATATGTGTAGGAAACACCGTTCTATTGTTCTGGGCACACTCAGATTTCCTGCTGTCTTAGAGACTCTAGAAAGCAAGAGTGTGCCTCTCGCTCTAACCAGAGTGTGATCCATGGATGAATACTATGCTGTGTGTTTCCCTTCAGAAATGGAATTAAATTCCAGGCTCTGTGTCTTCCTACAAGCAAGACTTCGTTTCAGGTAAGTGCAGTCACTTTTTAGTTCAAAGGAACAACATCATTCACAAAGCTCACACGTTTCTCATCTTAACTGACAAACATTGGATGTTAGAGGTCCAGTGCTTTGTATCAGTTTAAGAAGCAGAGTTGGACTAGATATGGTCCGTCTGTGTAGGAAACACCGTTCTTTTGTTCTCAGCACACTCACGTTTCCTGCTGTCTTAGAGACTCTAGAAAGCAAGAGCGTGCTTCTTGTTCTAAAGCAGAGTGTCATCAATGGATAAGAACACTGCTGTGTGTTTCACTTCAGAAATGGAGTTAAATCCCAGGCTCTGAGTCTTTCTACAAGCAAGACTTCATTTCAGGTAAGGACAGTCACTTTTCTGCTCAAACGAACTACATCGTTAACGAAGATCACACGATTCTAATCTTAACTGACAAGCCGTGGATGTTAGAGGACCAGTGCATTGTATCAGTTTCAGAAGAAGATTTGGACTACATATGGTCCGTATATGTAGGAAACACCGTTCTTTTGTTCTAGGCACACTCAGATTTCCTGCTATATTAGAGACTCTAAAAGCAAGAGCGTGCTTCTCGCTCTAAAGCAGAGTGTGATCCATGGATGAGAACTATGCTGTGTGTTTCCCTTCAGAAATGGAGTTAAATCCCTATCTCTGTGTCTTCCTACAAGCAAGACTTCGTTTCAGGTAAGGGCAGTCACTTTTCAGCTCAAATGACCTACATCGTTCACTGAGCTCACACATTTATCATCTTAACAGACAAGCATTGGATGTTAGAGGACCAGTGCATTGTATCAGATTCAGAAGCAGATTTGGACTACATATGGTCCGTGTATGTAGGAAACACCGTTCTTTTGTTCTGGGCACACTCAGATTTCCTGCTATATTAGAGACTCTAAAAGCAAGAGCGTGCTTCTCGCTCTAAAGCAGAGTGTGATCCATGGATGAGAACTATGCTGTGTTTTTCTCTTAAGAAATGGAGTTAAATCCCAGGCTCTGTGTCTTACTACAAGCAAGACTTCGTTTCAGGTAAGGGCAGTCACTTTTCAGTTCAAAGGAACTACATCAATCACAAAGCTCACACATTTCTCATCTTAACTGACAAGCATTGGATGTTAGAGGATCAGTGCTTTGTATCAGTTTAAGAAGCAGATTTGGACTAGATATGGTCCGTCTGTGTAGGAAACACTGTTCTTTTGTTCTCAGCACACTCACGTTTCCTGTTGTCTTTTAGACTCTAGAAAGCAAGAGCGTGCTTCTTGCTCTAAAGTAGAGTGTGATCCGTGGATGAAAACTATGCTGTGTGTTTCACTTCAGAAAAGGAGTTAAATCCCAGGCTCTGAGTCTCCCTACAAGCAAGACTTCGTTTCAGGTAAGGGCAGTCACTTTTCTGCTCAAATGAACTACATCTTTCACGAAGCACACACGTTTCTCATCTTAACTGACAAGCATTGGATGTTAGAGGACCAGTGCTTTGTATCAGTTTCCGAAGCAGAGTTGGACTAGATATGGTCCATATGTGTAGGAAACACCGTTCTTCTGTTCTCAGCAAAATCACGTTTCCTGCTGTCTTAGAGACTCTAGAAGCAAGAGCGTGCTTCTTGTTATAAAGCAGAGTGTGATCAATGGATGATTACACTGCTGTGTGTTTTACTTCAGAAATGGAGTTATATCCCAGGGTCTGAGTCTTCCTACAGGCAAGACTTCAATTCAGGTATGGGCAGTCACTTTTCTGCTCAAACGAACTACATCGTTCATGAAGCTCACACGTTTCAGATCTTAACTGACAAGCATTGGATGTTAGAGGACCAGTGCTTTGTATCAGTTTAAGAAGCAGTGTTGGACTAGATATGGGCCGTATGTGTAGGAAACACCGTTCTTTTGTTCTCAGCACACTCACGTTTCCTGCTGTCTTAGTGACTCTAGAAAGCAAGAGCGTGCTTCTTGTTCTAAAGCAGAGTGTCATCAATGGATGAGAACACTGCTGTGTGTTTCACTTCAGAAATGGAGTTAAATCCCAGGCTCTGAGTCTTCCTACAAGTAAGACTTTGTTACAGGTAAGGGCAGTCACTTTTCAGTTCAAAGGAACTACATTATTCTCAAAGCTCACACGTTTCTCATCTTAACTGACAAGCATTGGATGTTAGAGGACCAGTGCATTGTATCAGTTTCAGAAGCAGATTTGGACTACATATGGTCCGTATATGTAGGAAACACCGTTCTTTTATTCTGGGCACACTCAGATTTCCTGCTATATTAGAGACTCTAAAAGCAAGAGCGTGCTTCTCGCTCTAAAGCAGAGTATGATCCATGGATGAGAACTATGCTGTGTGTTTCTCTTAAGAAATGGAGTTAAATCCCAGGCTCTGAGTCTTCCTACAAGCAAGACTTCGTTTAAGGTAAGGGCAGTCACGTTTCTGCTCAAATGAACTACATCGTTCATGAAGCTCACACGTTTCCCATCTTAACAGACAAGCATTGGATGTTAGAGGACCAGTGCTTTGTATGAGTTTCAAAAGCAGAGTTGGACTAGATATGGTCCGTATGTGTAGGAAACACCGTTCTTTTGTTCTCAGCACACTCACGTTTCCTGCTGTGTTAGAGACTCTAGAAAGCAAGAGCGTGCCTCCCGCTCTAAAGCAGATTGTGATCAATGGATGAGAACTATGCTGTGTGTTTCCCTTCAGAAATGGAGTTAAATCCCAATCTCTGTGTCTTCCTACAAGGAAGACTTCGTTTCAGGTAATTGCAGTCCCTTTTCAGCTCAAACGAACTACATCGTTCACTGAGCTCACACATTTCTCATCTTAACAGACAAGCATTGGATGTTAGAGGACCAGTGCTTTGTAGCAGTTTCAGAAGCAGAGTTGCACTATATAATGTCCGTATGTGTAGGAAACACCGTTCTTTTGTTCTCAGGACACTCACGTTTCCTGCTGTCTTAGAGACTCTAGAAAGCAAGAGCGTGCTTCTTCTTCTAAAGCAGAGTATGATCCATGGATGAGAACTATGCTGTGTGTTTCTCTTAAGAAATGGAGTAAAATCCCAGGCTCTGTGTCTTACTACAAGCAAGACTTCGTTTCAGGTCAGGGCAGTCACTTTTCAGTTCAAAGGAACTACATCATTCACAAAGCTCACATGTTTCTCATCTTAACTGACAAGCATTGGATGTTAGAGGACCAGTGCTTTGTATCAATTTCAGAAGCAGAGTGGAACTAGATATGGTCCGTATGTGTAGGAAACACCGTTCTTTTGTTCTCAGCACACTCACGTTTCCTGCTGTCTTAGAGACTCTAGAAAGCAAGAACGTGCTTCTCATTCTGAAGCAGAGTGTGATCCATGGATGAGAACTATGCTGTGTGTTTTACTTCAGAAATGGAGTTAAATCCCAGGCTCTGAGTCTTCCTACAAGCAAGACTTCAATTCAGGTAAGGCAGTCACTTTTCTGCTCAAACGAACTACATCGTTCATGAAGCTCACACGTTTCCCATCTTAACTGACAAGCATTGGATGTTAGAGGGTCAGTGCTTTGTATCAGTTTCAGAAGCAGAATTGGACTAGATATGGTCCGTATGTGTAGGAAACTCCGTTCTTTTGTTCTCAGCAAAATCACGTTTCCTCCTGTCTTAGAGACTCTAAAAAGCAAGAGCATGCTTCTTATTCTAAAGCAGAGTGTGATCAATGGATGAGAACACTTCTGTGTGTTTCAATTCAGAAATGGAGTTAAATCCCAGGCTCTGAGTCTTCCTACAAGCAAGACTTCGTTTCAGGTAAGAAGAGTCACTTTTCTGCTCAAACGAACTACATCGATCACAGAGCTCACACATTTCTCATCTAAACTGACAAACATTGGATGTTAGATGGTCAATGCTTTCTATGCGTTTCAGAAGCAGATTTGGACTGGATATGGTCCATATGTGTAGGAAACACCGTTCTATTGTTCTGGGCACACTCAAATTTCCTGCTGTCTTAGAGACTAGAAAACAAGAGTGTGCTTCTCGCTCTAACCACAGTGTGATCCATGGATGAATACTATGCTGTGTGTTTCCCTTCAGAAATGGAGTTAAATCCCAGGCTCTGTGTCTTCCTACATGCCAGACTTCGTTTCAGGTAAGGGTAGTCACTTTTCAGTTCAAAGGAACTACATCATTCACAAATCTCACACGTTTCTCATCTTACCTGACAAACATTGGATGTTAGAGGACCAGTGCTTTGTATCAGTTTCCGAAGCAGAGTTGGACTAGATATGGTCTGTATGTGTAGGAAACACCGTTCTTTTGTTCTCAGCAAAATCACGTTTCCTGCTGTCTTAGAGACTCTAGAAAGCAAGAGCGTGCTTCTTGTTCTAAAGCAGAGTGTGATCAATGGATGAGAACACTGCTGTGTGTTTCAATTCAGAAATGGAGTTAAATCCCAGGCTCTGAGTCTTCCTACAAGCAAGACTTCGTTTAAGGTAAGGGCAGTCACTTTTCTGCTCAAATGAACTACATTGTTCATGAAGCTCACACGTTTCCCATCTTAACAGACAAGCATTGGATGTTAGAGGACCAGTGCTTTGTATGAGTTTCAGAAGCAGAGTTGGACTAGATATGGTCCGTATGTGTAGGAAACACAGTTCTTTTGTTCTCAGCACACTCACGTTTCCTTCTGTGTTAGAGACTCTAGAAAGCAAGAGCGTGCTTCTCCTTCTAAACCAGAGTATGATCCATGGATGAAAACTATGCTGTGTGTTTCACTTCAGAAAAGGAGTTAAATCCCAGGCTCTGAGTCTCCCTACAAGCAAGACTTCGTTTCAGGTAAGGGCAGTCACTTTTCTGCTCAAAAGAACTACATCTTTCACGAAGCACACACGTTTCTCATCTTAACTGACAAGCATTAGATGTTAGAGGAACAGTGCATTCTATCTGTTTCAGAAGAAGTTTTGGACTACATATAGACCGTATGTGTAGGAAACACCGTTCTTTTGTTCTGGGCACACTCACGTTTCCTGCTGTCTTAGAGACTCTAGAAAGCAAGAGCGTGCTTCTCACTCTAAAGCAGAGTGTGATCCATGGATGAGAACTATGCTGTGTGTTTGCCTTCAGAAATGGAGTTAAATCCCAGGCTCTGAGTCTTCCTACAAGCAAGACTTCAATTCAAGTAAGGCAGTCACTTTACTGCTCAAACGAACTACATCGTTCATGAAGCTCACACGTTTCCCATCTTAACTGACAAGCATTGGATGTTAGAGGGTCAGTGCTTTGTATCAGTTTCAGAAGCAGATTTAGACTAGATATGGTCTGTATGTGTAGGAAACTCCGTTCTTTTGTTCTCAGCAAAATCACGTTTCCTCCTGTCATAGAGACTCTAAAAAGCAAGAGCTTGCTTCTTATTCAAAAGCAGAGTGTGATCAATGGATGAGAACACTGCTGTGTGTTTCAATTCAGAAATGGAGTTAAATCCCAGGCTCTGAGTCTTCGTACAAGCAAGACTTCGTTTAAGGTAAGGGCAGTCACTTTTTTGCTCAAACGAACTACATCGTTCATGAAGCTCACACTTTTCCCATCTTAACTGACAAGCATTGGATGTTAGAGGACCAGTGCTTTGTATCAGTTTCAGAAGATGAGTTGGACTAGATATGGTCTGTATGTGTAGGAAACACCGTTCTTTTGTTCTCAGCACACTCAGGTTTCATGCTGTCTTAGAGACTCTAGAAAGCAAGAGCGTGCTTCTCGCTCTAAAGCAGAGTGTAATCCATGGATGAGAACTATGCTGTGTGTTTGCCTTCAGAAATGAAGTTAAATCCCAGGCTCTGAGTCTTCCTACAAGCAAGACTTCGTTTCTGGTAAGGCCAGTCACTTTTCTGCTCAAACGAACTACGTCGTTCACAGAGCTCACACGTTTCTCATCTTAACTGACAAGCATTGGATTTTAGAGGGTCAATGCTTTATATCAGTTTCAGAAGCAGATTTGGACTGGATATGGTCCATATGTGTAGGAAACACCGTTCGATTCTTCTGGGCACACTCAAATTTCCTGCTGTCTTAGAGACTCTAGAAAGCAAGAGTGTGCTTCTCGCTCTAACCACAGTGTGATTCATGAATGAATACTATGCTGTGTGTTTCCCTTCAGAAATGGAGTTAAATCCCAGGTTCTGTGTCTTCCTACAAGCAAGACTTCGTTTCAGGTAAGGGCAGTCACTTTTCTGCTCAAAAGAACTACATCTTTCACGAAGCACACACGTTTCTCATCTTAACTGACAAGCATTAGATGTTAGAGGAACAGTGCATTCTATCTGTTTCAGAAGAAGTTTTGGACTACATATAGACCGTATGTGTAGGAAACACCGTTCTTTTGTTCTGGGCACACTCACGTTTCCTGCTGTCTTAGAGACTCTAGAAAGCAAGAGCGTGCTTCTCACTCTAAAGCAGAGTGTGATCCATGGATGAGAACTATGCTGTGTGTTTGCCTTCAGAAATGGAGTTAAATCCCAGGCTCTGAGTCTTCCTACAAGCAAGACTTCAATTCAAGTAAGGCAGTCACTTTTCTGCTCAAACGAACTACATCGTTCATGAAGCTCACACGTTTCCCATCTTAACTGACAAGCATTGGATGTTAGAGGGTCAGTGCTTTGTATCAGTTTCAGAAGCAGATTTAGACTAGATATGGTCTGTATGTGTAGGAAACTCCGTTCTTTTGTTCTCAGCAAAATCACGTTTCCTCCTGTCATAGAGACTCTAAAAAGCAAGAGCTTGCTTCTTATTCAAAAGCAGAGTGTGATCAATGGATGAGAACACTGCTGTGTGTTTCAATTCAGAAATGGAGTTAAATCCCAGGCTCTGAGTCTTCGTACAAGCAAGACTTCGTTTAAGGTAAGGGCAGTCACTTTTTTGCTCAAACGAACTACATCGTTCATGAAGCTCACACTTTTCCCATCTTAACTGACAAGCATTGGATGTTAGAGGACCAGTGCTTTGTATCAGTTTCAGAAGATGAGTTGGACTAGATATGGTCTGTATGTGTAGGAAACACCGTTCTTTTGTTCTCAGCACACTCAGGTTTCATGCTGTCTTAGAGACTCTAGAAAGCAAGAGCGTGCTTCTCGCTCTAAAGCAGAGTGTAATCCATGGATGAGAACTATGCTGTGTGTTTGCCTTCAGAAATGAAGTTAAATCCCAGGCTCTGAGTCTTCCTACAAGCAAGACTTCGTTTCTGGTAAGGCCAGTCACTTTTCTGCTCAAACGAACTACGTCGTTCACAGAGCTCACACGTTTCTCATCTTAACTGACAAGCATTGGATTTTAGAGGGTCAATGCTTTATATCAGTTTCAGAAGCAGATTTGGACTGGATATGGTCCATATGTGTAGGAAACACCGTTCGATTCTTCTGGGCACACTCAAATTTCCTGCTGTCTTAGAGACTCTAGAAAGCAAGAGTGTGCTTCTCGCTCTAACCACAGTGTGATCCATGAATGAATACTATGCTGTGTGTTTCCCTTCAGAAATGGAGTTAAATCCCAGGTTCTGTGTCTTCCTACAAGCAAGACTTCGTTTCAGGTAAGGGCAGTCACTTTTCTGCTCAAACGAACTACATCGTTCATGAACCTCACCCGTTTCCCATCTTAACTGACAAGCATTGGATGTTAGAGGACCAGTGCTTTGTATGAGTTTCAGAAGCAGAGTTGGACTAGATATGGTCCGTATGTGTAGGAAACACCGTTCTTTTGTTCTCAGCACACTCATGTTTCCTGCTGTGTTAGAGACTCTAGAAAGCAAGAGCGTGCTTCTCGCTAAAAGCAGATTGTGATCCATGGATGAGAACTATGCTGTGTGTTTCCCTTCAAAAATGGAGTTAAATCCCAATCTCTGTGTCTTCCTACAAGCAAGACTTCGTTTCAGGTAAGGGCAGTCAATTTGGAGCTCAAATGAACTACATCGTTCACTGAGCTCAACACATTTCTCATCTTAACACACAAGCATTGGATGTTAGAGGACCAGTGCTTTGTATCAGTTTCAGAAGCAGAGTTGGACTAGATATGGTCCGTATGTGTAGGAATCTCCGTTCTTTTATTCTCAGCAAAATCACGTTTCCTCCTATCTTAGAGACTCTAAAAAGCAAGAGCATGCTTCTTATTCTAAAGCAGAGTGTGATCAATGGATGAGAACACTGCTGTGTGTTTCAATTCAGAAATGGAGTCAAATCCCAGGCTCTGAGTTTTCCTACAAGCAAGACTTCGTTTCAGGTAAGGACAGTCACTTTTCTGCTCAAACGAACTACGTCGTTCACAGAGCTCACACGTTTCTCATCTTAACTGACAAGCATTGGATTTTAGAGGGTCAATGCTTTATATCAGTTTCAGAAGCAGATTTGGACTGGATATGGTCCATATGTGTAGGAAACACCGTTCTATTCTTCTGGGCACACTCAAATTTCCTGCTGTCTTAAAGACTCTAGAAAGCAAGAGTGTGCTTCTCGCTCTAACGCAGTGTGATCCATGAATGAATACTATGCTGTGTGTTTCCCTTCAGAAATGGAGTTAAATCCCAATCTCTGTGTCTTCCTACAAGCAAGACTTCGTTTCAGGTAAGGGCAGTCACTTTTCAGCTCAAACGAACTACATCGTTCACTGAGCTCACACATTTCTCATCTTAACAGACAAGCATTGGATGTTAGAGGACCAGTGCTTTGTATCAGTTTAAGAAGTAGAGTTGGACTAGATATGGTCCGTATGTGTAGGAAACACCCTTCTTTTATTCTCAGCACACTCAGGTTTCCTGCTGTCTTAGAGATTCTGGAAAGCAAGAGCGTGCTTCTTGTTATAAAGCAGAGTGTGATCAATGGATGATTACACTGCTGTGTGTTTTACTTCAGAAATGGAGTTAAATCCCAGGCTCTGAGTCTTCCTACAAGTAAGACTTCAATTCAGGTAAGGGCAGTCATTTTTCTGCTCAAACGAACTACATCGTTCATGAAGCTCACACGTTTCCCATCTTAACTGACAAGCATTGGATGTTAGAGGACCAGTGCTTTGTATGAGATTCAGACGCAGATTTGGACTAGATATGGTCCGTATGTGTAGGAAACACCGTTCTTTTGTTCTCAGCACACTGACGATTCCTGCTGTCTTAGAGACTATAAAAAGCAAGAGCGTGCTTCTTGTTCTAAAGCAGAGTGTGATCAATGGATGAGAACACTGCTGTGTGTTTCAATTCAGAAATGGAGTTAAATCCCAGGCTCTGAGTCTTCCTACAAGCAAGACCTCATTTAAGGTAAGGGCAGTCACTTTTCTGCTCAAACGAACTACATCGTTCATGAACCTCACCCGTTTCCCATCTTAACTGACAAGCATTGGATGTTAGAGGACCAGTGCTTTGTATGAGTTTCAGAAGCAGAGTTGGACTAGATATGGTCCGTATGTGTAGGAAACACCGTTCTTTTGTTCTCAGCACACTCATGTTTCCTGCTGTGTTAGAGACTCTAGAAAGCAAGAGCGTGCTTCTCGCTAAAAGCAGATTGTGATCCATGGATGAGAACTATGCTGTGTGTTTCCCTTCAAAAATGGAGTTAAATCCCAATCTCTGTGTCTTCCTACAAGCAAGACTTCGTTTCAGGTAAGGGCAGTCAATTTGGAGCTCAAATGAACTACATCGTTCACTGAGCTCAACACATTTCTCATCTTAACACACAAGCATTGGATGTTAGAGGACCAGTGCTTTGTATCAGTTTCAGAAGCAGAGTTGGACTAGATATGGTCCGTATGTGTAGGAAACTCCGTTCTTTTATTCTCAGCAAAATCACGTTTCCTCCTATCTTAGAGACTCTAAAAAGCAAGAGCATGCTTCTTATTCTAAAGCAGAGTGTGATCAATGGATGAGAACACTGCTGTGTGTTTCAATTCAGAAATGGAGTCAAATCCCAGGCTCTGAGTTTTCCTACAAGCAAGACTTCGTTTCAGGTAAGGACAGTCACTTTTCTGCTCAAACGAACTACGTCGTTCACAGAGCTCACACGTTTCTCATCTTAACTGACAAGCATTGGATTTTAGAGGGTCAATGCTTTATATCAGTTTCAGAAGCAGATTTGGACTGGATATGGTCCATATGTGTAGGAAACACCGTTCTATTCTTCTGGGCACACTCAAATTTCCTGCTGTCTTAAAGACTCTAGAAAGCAAGAGTGTGCTTCTCGCTCTAACGCAGTGTGATCCATGAATGAATACTATGCTGTGTGTTTCCCTTCAGAAATGGAGTTAAATCCCAATCTCTGTGTCTTCCTACAAGCAAGACTTCGTTTCAGGTAAGGGCAGTCACTTTTCAGCTCAAACGAACTACATCGTTCACTGAGCTCACACATTTCTCATCTTAACAGACAAGCATTGGAGGTTAGAGGACCAGTGCTTTGTATCAGTTTAAGAAGTAGAGTTGGACTAGATATGGTCCGTATGTGTAGGAAACACCCTTCTTTTATTCTCAGCACACTCAGGTTTCCTGCTGTCTTAGAGATTCTGGAAAGCAAGAGCGTGCTTCTTGTTATAAAGCAGAGTGTGATCAATGGATGATTACACTGCTGTGTGTTTTACTTCAGAAATGGAGTTAAATCCCAGGCTCTGAGTCTTCCTACAAGTAAGACTTCAATTCAGGTAAGGGCAGTCATTTTTCTGCTCAAACGAACTACATCGTTCATGAAGCTCACACGTTTCCCATCTTAACTGACAAGCATTGGATGTTAGAGGACCAGTGCTTTGTATGAGATTCAGACGCAGATTTGGACTAGATATGGTCCGTATGTGTAGGAAACACCGTTCTTTTGTTCTCAGCACACTGACGATTCCTGCTGTCTTAGAGACTATAGAAAGCAAGAGCGTGCTTCTTGTTCTAAAGCAGAGTGTGATCAATGGATGAGAACACTGCTGTGTGTTTCAATTCAGAAATGGAGTTAAATCCCAGGCTCTGAGTCTTCCTACAAGCAAGACCTCATTTAAGGTAAGGGCAGTCACTTTTCTGCTCAAACGAACTACATCGTTCATGAACCTCACCCGTTTCCCATCTTAACTGACAAGCATTGGATGTTAGAGGACCAGTGCTTTGTATGAGTTTCAGAAGCAGAGTTGGACTAGATATGGTCCGTATGTGTAGGAAACACCGTTCTTTTGTTCTCAGCACACTCATGTTTCCTGCTGTGTTAGAGACTCTAGAAAGCAAGAGCGTGCTTCTCGCTAAAAGCAGATTGTGATCCATGGATGAGAACTATGCTGTGTGTTTCCCTTCAAAAATGGAGTTAAATCCCAATCTCTGTGTCTTCCTACAAGCAAGACTTCGTTTCAGGTAAGGGCAGTCAATTTGGAGCTCAAATGAACTACATCGTTCACTGAGCTCAACACATTTCTCATCTTAACACACAAGCATTGGATGTTAGAGGACCAGTGCTTTGTATCAGTTTCAGAAGCAGAGTTGGACTAGATATGGTCCGTATGTGTAGGAAACTCCGTTCTTTTATTCTCAGCAAAATCACGTTTCCTCCTATCTTAGAGACTCTAAAAAGCAAGAGCATGCTTCTTATTCTAAAGCAGAGTGTGATCAATGGATGAGAACACTGCTGTGTGTTTCAATTCAGAAATGGAGTCAAATCCCAGGCTCTGAGTTTTCCTACAAGCAAGACTTCGTTTCAGGTAAGGACAGTCACTTTTCTGCTCAAACGAACTACGTCGTTCACAGAGCTCACACGTTTCTCATCTTAACTGACAAGCATTGGATTTTAGAGGGTCAATGCTTTATATCAGTTTCAGAAGCAGATTTGGACTGGATATGGTCCATATGTGTAGGAAACACCGTTCTATTCTTCTGGGCACACTCAAATTTCCTGCTGTCTTGAAGACTCTAGAAAGCAAGAGTGTGCTTCTCGCTCTAACGCAGTGTGATCCATGAATGAATACTATGCTGTGTGTTTCCCTTCAGAAATGGAGTTAAATCCCAATCTCTGTGTCTTCCTACAAGCAAGACTTCGTTTCAGGTAAGGGCAGTCACTTTTCAGCTCAAACGAACTACATCGTTCACTGAGCTCACACATTTCTCATCTTAACAGACAAGCATTGGATGTTAGAGGACCAGTGCTTTGTATCAGTTTAAGAAGTAGAGTTGGACTAGATATGGTCCGTATGTGTAGGAAACACCCTTCTTTTATTCTCAGCACACTCAGGATTCCTGCTGTCTTAGAGATTCTGGAAAGCAAGAGCGTGCTTCTTGTTATAAAGCAGAGTGTGATCAATGGATGATTACACTGCTGTGTGTTTTACTTCAGAAATGGAGTTAAATCCCAGGCTCTGAGTCTTCCTACAAGTAAGACTTCAATTCAGGTAAGGGCAGTCATTTTTCTGCTCAAACGAACTACATCGTTCATGAAGCTCACACGTTTCCCATCTTAACTGACAAGCATTGGATGTTAGAGGACCAGTGCTTTGTATGAGATTCAGACGCAGATTTGGACTAGATATGGTCCGTATGTGTAGGAAACACCGTTCTTTTGTTCTCAGCACACTGACGATTCCTGCTGTCTTAGAGACTATAGAAAGCAAGAGCGTGCTTCTTGTTCTAAAGCAGAGTGTGATCAATGGATGAGAACACTGCTGTGTGTTTCAATTCAGAAATGGAGTTAAATCCCAGGCTCTGAGTCTTCCTACAAGCAAGACCTCATTTAAGGTAAGGGCAGTCACTTTTCTGCTCAAACGAACTACATCGTTCATGAAGCTCACACGTCTCCCATCTTAACTGACAAGCATTGGATGTTAGAGGACCTTGCTTTCTATGAGGTTCAGAAGCAGAGTTGGACTAGATATGGTCCGTATGTGTAGGAAACACCGTTCTTTTGTTCTCGGCACACTCACGTTTCCTCCTGTCTTAGAGACTCTAGAAAGCAAGAGCGTGCTTCTCGCTCTAAAGCAGATTGTGATCTATGGATGAGAACTATGCTGTGTATTTCCCTTCAGAAATGGAGTTAAATCCCAATCTCTGTGTCTTCCTACAAGCAAGACTTCGTTTCAGGTAAGGGCAGTCACTTTTCAGCTCAAATGACCTACATCGTTCACTGAGCTCACACATTTATCATCTTAACAGACAAGCATTGGATGTTAGAGGACCAGTGCTTTGTATCAGTTTAAGAACCAGAGTTGGACTAGATATGGTCCCTATGTGTAGGAAACACCGTTCTTTTGTTCTCAGCACACTCACGTTTCCTGCTGTCTTAGACAATCTAGAAAGCAAGAGCGTGCTTCTTGTTCTTAAGCAGAGTGTCATCAAAGTATGAGAACACTGCTGTGTGTTTCACTTCAGAAATGGAGTTAAATCCCAGGCTCTGAGTCTTCCTACAACAAGACTTCATTTCAGGTAAGGGCAGTCACTTTTCTGCTCAAACGAACTACATCGTTCACGAAGATCACAAGATTCTCATCTTACCTGACAAGCATTGGATGTTAGAGGGTCAGTGCATTGTATCAGTATCAGAAGCAGATTTGGACTACATATGGTCCGTATATGTTGGAAACACCGTTCTTTTGTTCTGGGCACACTCAGATTTCCTGCTATATTAGAGACTCTAATAGCAAGAGCGTGCTTCTCGCTCTAAAGCAGAGTGTGATCCATACATGAGAACTTTGCTGTGTGTTTCCCTTCAGAAATGGAGTTAAATCCCAGGCTCTGTATTTCACTACAAGCAAGACTTCGTTTCAGGTAAGGGCAGTCACTTTTCAGTTCAAAGGAACTACATCATTCACAAAGCTCATACGTTTCTCATCTTAACTGACAAACATTGGATGTTAGAGGACCAGTGCTTTGTATCAGTTTCAGAAGCAGAGTTGGACTAGATATGGTCCGTATGTGTAGGAAACACCGTTCCTTTGTTCTCAGCACACTCACGATTCCTGCTGTCTTAGAGACTCTAGAAAGCAAGAGCGTGCTTCTTGTTCTAAAGCAGAGTGTGATCAATGGATGAGAACACTGCTGTGTGTTTCAATTCAGAAATGGAGTTAAATCCCAGGCTCTGAGTCTTCCTACAAGCAAGACCTCGTTTAAGGTAAGGGCAGTCACTTTTCTGTTCAAATGAACTACATCGTTCATGAGCTCACACATCTCCCATCTTAACTGACAAGCATTGGATGTTAGAGGACCAGTGCTTTGTATGAGGTTCAGAAGCAGAGTTGGACTAGATATGGTCCGTATGTGTAGGAAAAACCGTTCTTTGTTCTCAGCACACTCACGTTTACTGCTGTCTTAGACTCTAGAAAGCAAGAGCTTGCTTCTCGCTCTAAAGCAGATTGTGAACTAGGGATGAGAACTATGCTATGTGTTTCCCTTCAGAAATGGATTTAAATCCCAATCTCTGTGTCTTCCTACAAGCAAGACTTCGTTTCAGGTAAGGGCAGTCACTTTTCAGCTCAAATGACCTACATCGTTCACTGAGCTCACACATTTATCATCTTAACAGACAAGCATTGGATGTTAGAGGACCAGTGCTTTGTATCAGTTTAAGAAGCAGAGTTGGACTAGATATGGTCCGTCTGTGTAGGAAACACCGTTCTATTGTTCTCAGCACACTCATGTTTCCTGCTGTCTTAGAGACTCTAGAAAGCAAGAGTGTGCTTCTTGTTCTAAAGCAGAGTGTCATCAATGGATAAGAACACTGCTGTGTGTTTCACTTCAGAAATGGAGTTAAATCCCAGGCTCTGAGTCTTTCTACAAGCAAGACTTCATTTCAGGTAAGGACAGTCACTTTTCTGCTCAAACGAACTACATCGTTAACGAAGATCACACAATTCTAATCTTAACTGACAAGCATTGGATGTTAGAGGACCAGTGCATTGTATCAGTTTCAGAAGCAGATTTGGACTACATATGGTCCGTATATGTAGGAAACACCGTTCTTTTGTTCTAGGCACACTCAGATTTCCTGCTATATTAGAGACTCTAAAAGCAAGAGCGTGCTTCTCGCTCTAAAGCAGAGTGTGATCCATGGATGAGAACTATGCTGTGTGTTTCTCTTAAGAAATGGAGTTAAATCCCAGGCTCTGTGTCTTACTACAAGCAAGACTTTGTTTCAGGTAAGGGCAGTCACTTTTCAGTTCAAAGGAACTACATCATTCACAAAGCTCACACGTTTCCCATCTTAACTGACAAGCATTGGATGTTAGAGGACCAGTGCTTTGTATCAGTTTCAGAAGCAGAGTTGAACTAGATATGGTCCATATGTGTAGGAAACACCGTTCTTTTGTTCTCAGCAAAATCACGTTTCCTGCTGTCTTAGAGACTCTAGAAAGCAAGAGCGTGCTTCTTGTTATAAAGCAGAGTGTGATCAATGGATGATTACACTGCTGTGTTTCACTTCAGAAATGGAGTTAAATCCCAGGCTCTGAGTCTTCCTACAAGCAAGACTTCCATTCAGGTAAGGGCAGTCACTTTTCTGCTCAAACGAACTACATCGTTCACAGAGCTCACACGTTTCTCATCTTAACTAACAAGCATTGGATGTTAGAGGGTCAGTGCTTTGTATGAGTTTCAGAAGCAGATTTGGACTACTTATGGTCTGTATATGTAGGAAACACCGTTCTTTAGTTCTGGGCACACCCAGATTACCTGCTATATTAGAGACTATAAAAGCAAGTGCATGCTTCTCGCTCTAAAGCAGAGTGTGATCCATGGATGAGAACTATGCTGTGTGTTTCCCTTCAGAAATGGAGTTAAATCCCTATCTCTGTGTCTTCCTACAAGCAAGACTTCGTTTCAGGTAAGGGCAGTCACTTTTCTGCTCAAACGAACTACATCGTTCACAGAGCTCACACGTTCCTCATCTTAACTGACAAGCATTGGATGTTAGAGGACCAGTACTTTGTATCAGTTTCAGAAGCAGAGTTGAACTAGATATCGTCCATATGTGTAGGAAACACCGTTCTTTTGTTTTCAGCAAAATCACGTTTCCTGCTGTCTTAGAGACTCTAGAAAGCAAGAGCGTGCTTCTCGCTCTAAAGCAGATTGTGATCTATGGATGAGAACTATGCTGTGTATTTCCCTTCAGAAATGGAGTTAAATCCCAATCTCTGTGTATTCCTACAAGCAAGACTTCGTTTCAGGTAAGGGCAGTCACTTTTCAGCTCAAATGACCTACATCGTTCACTGAGCTCACACATTTATCATCTTAACAGACAAGCATTGGATGTTAGAGGACCAGTGCTTTGTATCAGTTTAAGAAGCAGAGTTGGACTAGATATGGTCCCTATGTGTAGGAAACACCGTTCTTTTGTTCTCAGCACACTCACGTTTCCTGCTGTCTTAGACAATCTAGAAAGCAAGAGCGTGCTTCTTGTTCTTAAGCAGAGTGTCATCAAAGTATGAGAACACTGCTGTGTGTTTCACTTCAGAAATGGAGTTAAATCCCAGGCTCTGAGTCTTCCTACAACAAGACTTCATTTCAGGTAAGGGCAGTCACTTTTCTGCTCAAACGAACTACATCGTTCACGAAGATCACAAGATTCTCATCTTACCTGACAAGCATTGGATGTTAGAGGGTCAGTGCATTGTATCAGTATCAGAAGCAGATTTGGACTACATATGGTCTGTATATGTTGGAAACACCGTTCTTTTGTTCTGGGCACACTCAGATTTCCTGCTATATTAGAGACTCTAATAGCAAGAGCGTGCTTCTCGCTCTAAAGCAGAGTGTGATCCATACATGAGAACTTTGCTGTGTGTTTCCCTTCAGAAATGGAGTTAAATCCCAGGCTCTGTATTTCACTACAAGCAAGACTTCGTTTCAGGTAAGGGCAGTCACTTTTCAGTTCAAAGGAACTACATCATTCACAAAGCTCATACGTTTCTCATCTTAACTGACAAACATTGGATGTTAGAGGACCAGTGCTTTGTATCAGTTTCAGAAGCAGAGTTGGACTAGATATGGTCCGTATGTGTAGGAAACACCGTTCCTTTGTTCTCAGCACACTCACGATTCCTGCTGTCTTAGAGACTCTAGAAAGCAAGAGCGTGCTTCTTGTTCTAAAGCAGAGTGTGATCAATGGATGAGAACACTGCTGTGTGTTTCAATTCAGAAATGGAGTTAAATCCCAGGCTCTGAGTCTTCCTACAAGCAAGACCTCGTTTAAGGTAAGGGCAGTCACTTTTCTGTTCAAATGAACTACATCGTTCATGAGCTCACACATCTCCCATCTTAACTGACAAGCATTGGATGTTAGAGGACCAGTGCTTTGTATGAGGTTCAGAAGCAGAGTTGGACTAGATATGGTCCGTATGTGTAGGAAAAACCGTTCTTTGTTCTCAGCACACTCACGTTTACTGCTGTCTTAGACTCTAGAAAGCAAGAGCTTGCTTCTCGCTCTAAAGCAGATTGTGAACTAGGGATGAGAACTATGCTATGTGTTTCCCTTCAGAAATGGATTTAAATCCCAATCTCTGTGTCTTCCTACAAGCAAGACTTCGTTTCAGGTAAGGGCAGTCACTTTTCAGCTCAAATGACCTACATCGTTCACTGAGCTCACACATTTATCATCTTAACAGACAAGCATTGGATGTTAGAGGACCAGTGCTTTGTATCAGTTTAAGAAGCAGAGTTGGACTAGATATGGTCTGTCTGTGTAGGAAACACCGTTCTTTTGTTCTCAGCACACTCACGTTTCCTGCTGTCTTAGAGACTCTAGAAAGCAAGAGTGTGCTTCTTGTTCTAAAGCAGAGTGTCATCAATGGATAAGAACACTGCTGTGTGTTTCACTTCAGAAATGGAGTTAAATCCCAGGCTCTGAGTCTTTCTACAAGCAAGACTTCATTTCAGGTAAGGACAGTCACTTTTCTGCTCAAACGAACTACATCGTTAACGAAGATCACACAATTCTAATCTTAACTGACAAGCATTGGATGTTAGAGGACCAGTGCATTGTATCAGTTTCAGAAGCAGATTTGGACTACATATGGTCCGTATATGTAGGAAACACCGTTCTTTTGTTCTAGGCACACTCAGATTTCCTGCTATATTAGAGACTCTAAAAGCAAGAGCGTGCTTCTCGCTCTAAAGCAGAGTGTGATCCATGGATGAGAACTATGCTGTGTGTTTCTCTTAAGAAATGGAGTTAAATCCCAGGCTCTGTGTCTTACTACAAGCAAGACTTTGTTTCAGGTAAGGGCAGTCACTTTTCAGTTCAAAGGAACTACATCATTCACAAAGCTCACACGTTTCCCATCTTAACTGACAAGCATTGGATGTTAGAGGACCAGTGCTTTGTATCAGTTTCAGAAGCAGAGTTGAACTAGATATCGTCCATATGTGTAGGAAACACCGTTCTTTTGTTCTCAGCAAAATCACGTTTCCTGCTGTCTTAGAGACTCTAGAAAGCAAGAGCGTGCTTCTTGTTATAAAGCAGAGTGTGATCAATGGATGATTACACTGCTGTGTTTCACTTCAGAAATGGAGTTAAATCCCAGGCTCTGAGTCTTCCTACAAGCAAGACTTCCATTCAGGTAAGGGCAGTCACTTTTCTGCTCAAACGAACTACATCGTTCACAGAGCTCACACGTTTCTCATCTTAACTAACAAGCATTGGATGTTAGAGGGTCAGTGCTTTGTATGAGTTTCAGAAGCAGATTTGGACTACTTATGGTCTGTATATGTAGGAAACACCGTTCTTTAGTTCTGGGCACACCCAGATTACCTGCTATATTAGAGACTATAAAAGCAAGTGCATGCTTCTCGCTCTAAAGCAGAGTGTGATCCATGGATGAGAACTATGCTGTGTGTTTCCCTTCAGAAATGGAGTTAAATCCCTATCTCTGTGTCTTCCTACAAGCAAGACTTCGTTTCAGGTAAGGGCAGTCACTTTTCTGCTCAAACGAACTACATCGTTCACAGAGCTCACACGTTTCTCATCTTAACTGACAAGCATTGGATGTTAGAGGACCAGTGCTTTGTATCAGTTTCAGAAGCAGAGTTGAACTAGATATCGTCCATATGTGTAGGAAACACCGTTCTTTTGTTCTCAGCAAAATCACGTTTCCTGCTGTCTTAGAGACTCTAGAAAGCAAGAGCATGCTTCTTGTTATAAAGCAGAGTGTGATCAATGGATGATTACACTGCTGTGTGTTTTACTTCAGAAATGGAGTTAAATCCCAGGCTCTGAGTCTTCCTACAGGCAAGACTTCAATTCAGGTAAGGGCAGTCACTATTCTGCTCAAACGAACAACATCGTTCATGAAGCTCACAAGTTTCTCATCTTAACAGACAAGCATTGGATGTTAGAGGATCAGTGCTTTGTATCAGTTTAAGAAGCAGATTTGGACTAGATATGGTCCGTCTGTGTAGGAAACACTGTTCTTTTGTTCTCAGCACACGCACGTTTCCTGTTGTCTTTTAGACTCTAGAAAGCAAGAGCGTGCTTCTTGCTCTAAAGTAGAGTGTGATCCATGGATGAAAACTATGCTGTGTGTTTCACTTCAGAAAAGGAGTAAAATCCCAGGCTCTGAGTCTCCCTACAAGCAAGACTTCGTTTCAGGTAAGGGCAGTCACTTTTCTGCTCAAATGAACTACATCTTTCACGAAGCACACACGTTTCTCATCTTAACTGACAAGCATTGGATGTTAGAGGACCAGTGCTTTGTATCAGTTTCAGAAGCAGAGTTGGACTAGATATGGTCCATATGTGTAGGAAACACCGTTCTTCTGTTCTCAGCAAAATCACGTTTCCTGCTGTCTTAGAGACTCTAGAAAGCAAGAGCGTGCTTCTTGTTATAAAGCAGAGTGTGATCAATGGATGATTACACTGCTGTGTGTTTTACTTCAGAAATGGAGTTATATCCCAGGGTCTGAGTCTTCCTACAGGCAAGACTTCAATTCAGGTATGGGCAGTCACTTTTCTGCTCAAACGAACTACATCGTTCATGAAGCTCACACGTTTCAGATCTTAACTGACAAGCATTGGATGTTAGAGGACCAGTGCTTTGTATCAGTTTAAGAAGCAGTGTTGGACTAGATATGGGCCGTATGTGTAGGAAACACCTTTCTTTTGTTCTCAGCACACTCACGTTTCCTGCTGTCTTAGTGACTCTAGAAAGCAAGAGCGTGCTTCTTGTTCTAAAGCAGAGTGTCATCAATGGATGAGAACACTGCTGTGTGTTTCACTTCAGAAATGGAGTTAAATCCCAGGCTCTGAGTCTTTCTACAAGCAAGACTTCATTTCAGGTAAGGACAGTCACTTTTCTGCTCAAAAGAACTACATCGTTAACGAAGATCACACGATTCTCATCTTAACTGACAAGCATTGGATGTTAGAGGACCAGTGCATTTTATGAGTTTCAGAAGCAGATTTGGACCACATATGGTCCGTATATGTAGGAAACACCGTTCTTTTGTTCTGGGCACACTCAGATTTCCTGGTATATTAGAGACTCTAAAAGCAAGAGCGTGCTTCTCGCTCTAAAGCAGAGTGTGATCCATGGATGAGAACTATGCTGTGTGTTTCTCTTAAGAAATGGAGTTAAATCCCAGGGTCTGTGTCTTACTACAAGCAAGACTTCGTTTCAGGTAAGGGCAGTCACTTTTCAGTTCAAAGGAACTACATCATTCACAAAGCTCAAAGGTTTCCCATCTTAACTGACAAGCATTGGATGTTAGAGGACCAGTGCTTTGTATGAGTTTAAGAAACAGAGTTGGACTAGATATGGTCCGTATGTGTAGGAAACACCGTTCTTTTGTTCTCAGCACACTCACGTTTCCTGCTGTCTTAGAGACTCTAGAAAGCAAGAGCGTGCTTCTTGTTCTAAAGCGGAGTGTGATCAATGGATGAGAACACTGCTGTGTGTTTCAATTCAGAAATGGAGTTAAATCCCAGGCTCTGAGTCTTCCTACAAGCAAGACTTCGTTTAAGGTAAGGGCAGTCACTTTTCTGCTCAAATGAACTACATCGTTCATGAAGCTCACACGTTTCCCATCTTAACAGACAAGCATTGGATGTTAGAGGACCAGTGCTTTGTATGAGTTTCAGAAGCAGAGTTGGACTAGATATGGTCCGTATGTGTAGGAAACACCGTTCTTTTGTTCTCAGCACACTCACGTTTCCTGATGTGTTAGAGACTCTAGAAAGCAAGAGCGTGCCTCCCGCTCTAAAGCAGATTGTGATCAATGGATGAGAACTATGCTGTGTGTTTCCCTTCAGAAATGGAGTTAAATCCCAATCTCTGTGTCTTCCTACAAGCAAGACTTCGTTTCAGGTAATTGCAGTCCCTTTTCAGCTCAAACGAACTACATCGTTCACTGAGCTCACACATTTCTCATCTTAACAGACAAGCATTGGATGTTAGAGGACCAGTGCTTTGTAGCAGTTTCAGAAGCAGAGTTGCACTATATAATGTCCGTATGTGTAGGAAACACCGTTCTTTTGTTCTCAGGACACTCACGTTTCCTGCTGTCTTAGAGACTCTAGAAAGCAAGAGCGTGCTTCTTCTTCTAAAGCAGAGTGTGATCAAGGGATGAGAACACTGCTGTGTGTTTCACTTCAGAAATGGAGTTAAATCCCAGGCTCTGAGTCTTCCTACAAGTAAGACTTCGTTACAGGTAAGGGCAGTCACTTTTCAGTTCAAAGGAACTACATTATTCTCAAAGCTCACACGTTTCTCATCTTAACTGACAAGCATTGGATGTTAGAGGACCAGTGCATTGTATCAGTTTCAGAAGCAGATTTGGACTACATATGGTCCGTATATGTAGGAAACACCGTTCTTTTATTCTGGGCTCACTCAGATTTCCTGCTATATTAGAGACTCTAAAAGCAAGAGCGTGCTTCTCGCTCTAAAGCAGAGTATGATCCATGGATGAGAACTATGCTGTGTGTTTCTCTTAAGAAATGGAGTTAAATCCCAGGCTCTGTGTCTTACTACAAGCAAGACTTCGTTTCAGGTCAGGGCAGTCACTTTTCAGTTCAAAGGAACTACATCATTCACAAAGCTCACATGTTTCTCATCTTAACTGACAAGCATTGGATGTTAGAGGACCAGTGCTTTGTATCAGTTTCAGAAGCAGAATGGAACACTATATGGTCCGTATGTGTAGGAAACACCGTTCTTTTGTTCTCAGCACACTCACGTTTCCTGCTGTCTTAGAGACTCTAGAAAGCAAGAACGTGCTTCTCATTCTGAAGCAGAGTGTGATCCATGGATGAGAACTATGCTGTGTGTTTTACTTCAGAAATGGAGTTAAATCCCAGGCTCTGAGTCTTCCTACAATCAAGACTTCAATTCAGGTAAGGCAGTCACTTTTCTGCTCAAACGAACTACATCGTTCATGAAGCTCACACGTTTCCCATCTTAACTGACAAGCATTGGATGTTAGAGGACCAGTGCTTTGTATCAGTTTCAGAAGCAGATTTGGACTAGATATGGTCCGTACGTGTAGGAAACTCCGTTCTTTTGTTCTCAGCAAAATCACGTTTCCTCCTGTCTTAGAGACTCTAAAAAGCAAGAGCATGCTTCTTATTCTAAAGCAGAGTGTGATCAATGGATGAGAACACTTCTGTGTGTTTCAATTCAGAAATGGAGTTAAATCCCAGGCTCTGAGTCTTCCTACAAGCAAGACTTCGTTTCAGGTAAGAAGAGTCACTTTTCTGCTCAAACGAACTACATCGATCACAGAGCTCACACATTTCTCATCTAAACTGACAAACATTGGATGTTAGATGGTCAATGCTTTCTATGCGTTTCAGAAGCAGATTTGGACTGGATATGGTCCATATGTGTAGGAAACACCGTTCTATTGTTCTGGGCACACTCAAATTTCCTGCTGTCTTAGAGACTAGAAAACAAGAGTGTGCTTCTCGCTCTAACCACAGTGTGATCCATGGATGAATACTATGCTGTGTGTTTCCCTTCAGAAATGGAGTTAAATCCCAGACTCTGTGTCTTCCTACATGCCAGACTTCATTTCAGGTAAGGGTAGTCACTTTTCAGTTCAAAGGAACTACATCATTCACAAAGCTCACACGTTTCTCATCTTACCTGACAAACATTGGATGTTAGAGGACCAGTGCTTTGTATCAGTTTCAGAAGCAGAGTTGGACTAGATATGGTCAGTATGTGTAGGAAACACCGTTCTTTTGTTCTCAGCACACTCACGTTTTCTGCTCTCTTAGAGACTCTAGAAAGCAAGAGCGTGCTTCTTGTTCTAAAGCAGAGTGTGATCAATGGATGAGAACACTGCTGTGTGTTTCAATTCAGAAATGGAGTTAAATCCCAGGCTCTGAGTCTTCCTACAAGCAAGACTTCGTTTAAGGTAAGGGCAGTCACTTTTCTGCTCAAATGAACTACATTGTTCATGAAGCTCACACGTTTCCCATCTTAACAGACAAGCATTGGATGTTAGAGGACCAGTGCTTTGTATGAGTTTCAGAAGCAGAGTTGGACTAGATATGGTCCGTATGTGTAGGAAACACAGTTCTTTTGTTCTCAGCACACTCACGTTTCCTTCTGTGTTAGAGACACTAGAAAGCAAGAGCGTGCTTCTCCTTCTAAAGCAGAGTATGATCCATGGATGAAAACTATGCTGTGTGTTTCACTTCAGTAAAGGAGTTAAATCCCAGGCTCTGAGTCTCCCTACAAGCAAGACTTCGTTTCAGGTAAGGGCAGTCACTTTTCTGCTCAAAAGAAATACATCTTTCACGAAGCACACACGTTTCTCATCTTAACTGACAAGCATTAGATGTTAGAGGAACAGTGCATTCTATCTGTTTCAGAAGAAGTTTTGGACTACATATAGACCGTATGTGTAGGAAACACCGTTCTTTTGTTCTGGGCACACTCACGTTTCCTGCTGTCTTAGAGACTCTAGAAAGCAAGAGCGTGCTTCTCGCTAAAAGCAGATTGTGATCCATGGATGAGAACTATGCTGTGTGTTTCCCTTCAAAAATGGAGTTAAATCCCAATCTCTGTGTCTTCCTACAAGCAAGACTTCGTTTCAGGTAAGGGCAGTCAATTTGGAGCTCAAATGAACTACATCGTTCACTGAGCTCAACACATTTCTCATCTTAACACACAAGCATTGGATGTTAGAGGACCAGTGCTTTGTATCAGTTTCAGAAGCAGAGTTGGACTAGATATGGTCCGTATGTGTAGGAAACTCCGTTCTTTTATTCTCAGCAAAATCACGTTTCCTCCTATCTTAGAGACTCTAAAAAGCAAGAGCATGCTTCTTATTCTAAAGCAGAGTGTGATCAATGGATGAGAACACTGCTGTGTGTTTCAATTCAGAAATGGAGTCAAATCCCAGGCTCTGAGTTTTCCTACAAGCAAGACTTCGTTTCAGGTAAGGACAGTCACTTTTCTGCTCAAACGAACTACGTCGTTCACAGAGCTCACACGTTTCTCATCTTAACTGACAAGCATTGGATTTTAGAGGGTCAATGCTTTATATCAGTTTCAGAAGCAGATTTGGACTGGATATGGTCCATATGTGTAGGAAACACCTTTCTATTCTTCTGGGCACACTCAAATTTCCTGCAGTCTTAAAGACTCTAGAAAGCAAGAGTGTGCTTCTCGCTCTAACACAGTGTGATCCATGAATGAATACTATGCTGTGTGTTTCCCTTCAGAAATGGAGTTAAATCCCAATCTCTGTGTCTTCCTACAAGCAAGACTTCGTTTCAGGTAAGGGCAGTCACTTTTCAGCTCAAACGAACTACATCTTTCACTGAGCTCACACATTTCTCATCTTAACAGACAAGCATTGGATGTTAGAGGACCAGTGCTTTGTATCAGTTTAAGAAGTAGAGTTGGACTAGATATGGTCCGTATGTGTAGGAAACACCCTTCTTTTATTCTCAGCACACTCAGGTTTCCTGCTGTCTTAGAGATTCTGGAAAGCAAGAGCGTGCTTCTTGTTATAAAGCAGAGTGTGATCAATGGATGATTACACTGCTGTGTGTTTTACTTCAGAAATGGAGTTAAATCCCAGGCTCTGAGTCTTCCTACAAGTAAGACTTCAATTCAGGTAAGGGCAGTCATTTTTCTGCTCAAACGAACTACATCGTTCATGAAGCTCACACGTTTCCCATCTTAACTGACAAGCATTGGATGTTAGAGGACCAGTGCTTTGTATGAGATTCAGACGCAGATTTGGACTAGATATGGTCCGTATGTGTAGGAAACACCGTTCTTTTGTTCTCAGCACACTGACGATTCCTGCTGTCTTAGAGACTATAGAAAGCAAGAGCGTGCTTCTTGTTCTAAAGCAGAGTGTGATCAATGGATGAGAACACTGCTGTGTGTTTCAATTCAGAAATGGAGTTAAATCCCAGGCTCTGAGTCTTCCTACAAGCAAGACCTCATTTAAGGTAAGGGCAGTCACTTTTCTGCTCAAACGAACTACATCGTTCATGAAGCTCACACGTCTCCCATCTTAACTGACAAGCATTGGATGTTAGAGGACCTTGCTTTGTATGAGGTTCAGAAGCAGAGTTGGACTAGATATGGTCCGTATGTGTAGGAAACACCGTTCTTTTGTTCTCGGCACACTCACGTTTCCTGCTTTCTTAGAGACTCTAGAAAGCAAGAGCGTGCTTCTCGCTCTAAAGCAGATTGTGATCTATGGATGAGAACTATGCTGTGTATTTCCCTTCAGAAATGGAGTTAAATCCCAATCTCTGTGTCTTCCTACAAGCAAGACTTTGTTTCAGGTAAGGGCAGTCACTTTTCAGCTCAAATGACCTACATCGTTCACTGAGCTCACACATTTATCATCTTAACAGACAAGCATTGGATGTTAGAGGACCAGTGGTTTGTATCAGTTTAAGAAGCAGAGTTGGACTAGATATGGTCCCTATGTGTAGGAAACACCGTTCTTTTGTTCTCAGCACACTCACGTTTCCTGCTGTCTTAGACAATCTAGAAAGCAAGAGCGTGCTTCTTGTTCTTAAGCAGAGTGTCATCAAAGTATGAGAACACTGCTGTGTGTTTCACTTCAGAAATGGAGTTAAATCCCAGGCTCTGAGTCTTCCTACAACAAGACTTCATTTCAGGTAAGGGCAGTCACTTTTCTGCTCAAACGAACTACATCGTTCACGAAGATCACAAGATTCTCATCTTACCTGACAAGCATTGGATGTTAGAGGGTCAGTGCATTGTATCAGTATCAGAAGCAGATTTGGACTACACATGGTCCGTATATGTTGGAAACACCGTTCTTTTGTTCTGGGAACACTCAGATTTCCTGCTATATTAGAGACTCTAATAGCAAGAGCGTGCTTCTCGCTCTAAAGCAGAGTGTGATCCATACATGAGAACTTTGCTGTGTGTTTCCCTTCAGAAATGGAGTTAAATCCCAGGCTCTGTATTTCACTACAAGCAAGACTTCGTTTCAGGTAAGGGCAGTCACTTTTCAGTTCAAAGGAACTACATCATTCACAAAGCTCATACGTTTCTCATCTTAACTGACAAACATTGGATGTTAGAGGACCAGTGCTTTGTATCAGTTTCAGAAGCAGAGTTGGACTAGATATGGTCCATATGTGTAGGAAACACCGTTCATTTGTTCTCAGCACACTCACGATTCCTGCTGTCTTAGAGACTCTAGAAAGCAAGAGCGTGCTTCTTGTTCTAAAGCAGAGTTTGATCAATGGATGAGAACACTGCTGTGTGTTTCAATTCAGAAATGGAGTTAAATCCCAGGCTCTGAGTCTTCCTACAAGCAAGACCTCGTTTAAGGTAAGGGCAGTCACTTTTCTGTTCAAATGAACTACATCGTTCATGAGCTCACACATCTCCCATCTTAACTGACAAGCATTGGATGTTAGAGGACCAGTGCTTTGTATGAGGTTCAGAAGCAGAGTTGGACTAGATATGGTCCGTATGTGTAGGAAAAACCGTTCTTTGTTCTCAGCACACTCACGTTTACTGCTGTCTTAGACTCTAGAAAGCAAGAGCTTGCTTCTCGCTCTAAAGCAGATTGTGAACTAGGCATGAGAACTATGCTATGTGTTTCCCTTCAGAAATGGATTTAAATCCCAATCTCTGTGTCTTCCTACAAGCAAGACTTCGTTTCAGGTAAGGGCAGTCACTTTTCAGCTCAAATGACCTACATCGTTCACTGAGCTCACACATTTATCATCTTAACAGACAAGCATTGGATGTTAGAGGACCAGTGCTTTGTATCAGTTTAAGAAGCAGAGTTGGACTAGATATGGTCCGTCTGTGTAGGAAACACCGTTCTTTTGTTCTCAGCACACTCATGTTTCCTGCTGTCTTAGAGACTCTAGAAAGCAAGAGCGTGCTTCTTGTTCTAAAGCAGAGTGTCATCAATGGATAAGAACACTGCTGTGTGTTTCACTTCAGAAATGGAGTTAAATCCCAGGCTCTGAGTCTTTCTACAAGCAAGACTTCATTTCAGGTAAGGACAGTCACTTTTCTGCTCAAACGAACTACATCGTTAACGAAGATCACACAATTCTAATCTTAACTGACAAGCATTGGATGTTAGAGGACCAGTGCATTGTATCAGTTTCAGAAGCAGATTTGGACTACATATGGTCCATATGTGTAGGAAACACCGTTCTTCTGTTCTCAGCAAAATCACGTTTCCTGCTGTCTTAGAGACTCTAGAAAGCAAGAGCGTGCTTCTTGTTATAAAGCAGAGTGTGATCAATGGATGATTACACTGCTGTGTGTTTTACTTCAGAAATGGAGTTATATCCCAGGGTCTGAGTCTTCCTACAGGCAAGACTTCAATTCAGGTATGGGCAGTCACTTTTCTGCTCAAACGAACTACATCGTTCATGAAGCCCACACGTTTCAGATCTTAACAGACAAGCATTGGATGTTAGAGGACCAGTGCTTTGTATCAGTTTAAGAAGCAGTGTTGGACTAGATATGGGCCGTATGTGTAGGAAACACCGTTCTTTTGTTCTCAGCACACTCACGTTTCCTGCTGTCTTAGTGACTCTAGAAAGCAAGAGCGTGCTTCTTGTTCTAAAGCAGAGTGTCATCAATGGATGAGAACACTGCTATGTGTTTCACTTCAGAAATGGAGTTAAATCCCAGGCTCTGAGTCTTTCTACAAGCAAGACTTCATTTCAGGTAAGGACAGTCACTTTTCTGCTCAAAAGAACTACATCGTTAACGAAGATCACACGATTCTCATCTTAACTGACAAGCATTGGATGTTAGAGGACCAGTGCATTGTATGAGTTTCAGAAGCAGATTTGGACCACATATGGTCCGTATATGTAGGAAACACCATCTTTTGTTCTGGGCACACTCAGATTTCCTGGTATATTAGAGACTCTAAAAGCAAGAGCGTGCTTCTCGCTCTAAAGCAGAGTGTGATCCATGGATGAGAACTATGCTGTGTGTTTCTCTTAAGAAATGGAGTTAAATCCCAGGGTCTGTGTCTTACTACAAGCAAGACTTCGTTTCAGGTAAGGGCAGTCACTTTTCAGTTCAAAGGAACTACATCATTCACAAAGCTCACACGTTTCCCATCTTAACTGACAAGCATTGGATGTTAGAGGACCAGTGCTTTGTATGAGTTTAAGAAACAGAGTTGGACTAGATATGGTCCGTATGTGTAGGAAACACCGTTCTTTTGTTCTCAGCACACTCACGTTTCCTGCTGTCTTAGAGACTCTAGAAAACAAGAGCGTGCTTCTTGTTCTAAAGCGGAGTGTGATCAATGGATGAGAACTATGCTGTGTGTTTCCCTTCAGAAATGTAGTTAAATCCCAATCTCTGTGTCTTCCTACAAGCAAGACTTCGTTTCAGGTAATTGCAGTCCCTTTTCAGCTCAAACGAACTACATCGTTCACTGAGCTCACACATTTCTCATCTTAACAGACAAGCATTGGATGTTAGAGGACCAGTGCTTTGTAGCAGTTTCCGAAGCAGAGTTGCACTATATAATGTCCGTATGTGTAGGAAACACCGTTCTTTTGTTCTCAGGACACTCACGTTTCCTGCTGTCTTAGAGACTCTAGAAAGCAAGAGCGTGCTTCTTCTTCTAAAGCAGAGTGTGATCAATGGATGAGAACACTGCTGTGTGTTTCACTTCAGAAATGGAGTTAAATCCCAGGCTCTGAGTCTTCCTACAAGTAAGACTTCGTTACAGGTAAGGGCAGTCACTTTTCAGTTCAAAGGAACTACATTATTCTCAAAGCTCACACGTTTCTCATCTTAACTGACAAGCATTGGATGTTAGAGGACCAGTGCATTGTATCAGTTTCAGAAGCAGATTTGGACTACATATGGTCCGTATATGTAGGAAACACCGTTCTTTTATTCTGGGCACACTCAGATTTCCTGCTATATTAGAGACTCTAAAAGCAAGAGCGTGCTTCTCGCTCTAAAGCAGAGTATGATCCATGGATGAGAACTATGCTGTGTGTTTCTCTTAAGAAATGGAGTTAAATCCCAGGCTCTGAGTCTTCCTACAAGCAAGACTTCGTTTAAGGTAAGGGCAGTCACTTTTCTGCTCAAATGTACTACATCGTTCATGAAGCTCACACGTTTCCCATCTTAACAGACAAGCATTGGATGTTAGAGGACCAGTGCTTTGTATGAGTTTCAGAAGCAGAGTTGGACTAGATATGGTCCGTATGTGTAGGAAACACCGTTCTTTTGTTCTCAGCACACTCACGTTTCCTGCTGTGTTAGAGACTCTAGAAAGCAAGAGCGTGCCTCCCGCTCTAAAGCAGATTGTGATCAATGGATGAGAACTATGCTGTGTGTTTCCCTTCAGAAATGTAGTTAAATCCAATCTCTGTGTCTTCCTACAAGCAAGACTTCGTTTCAGGTAATTGCAGTCCCTTTTCAGCTCAAACGAACTACATCGTTCACTGAGCTCACACATTTCTCATCTTAACAGACAAGCATTGGATGTTAGAGGACCAGTGCTTTGTAGCAGTTTCAGAAGCAGAGTTGCACTATATAATGTCCGTATGTGTAGGAAACACCGTTCTTTTGTTCTCAGGACACTCACGTTTCCTGCTGTCTTAGAGACTCTAGAAAGCAAGAGCGTGCTTCTTCTTCTAAAGCAGAGTGTGATCAATGGATGAGAACACTGCTGTGTGTTTCACTTCAGAAATGGAGTTAAATCCCAGACTCTGTGTCTTCCTACATGCAGGACTTCGTTTCAGGTAAGGGTAGTCACTTTTCAGTTCAAAGGAACTACATCATTCACAAAGCTCACACGTTTCTCATCTTACCTGACGAACATTGGATGTTAGAGGACCAGTGCTTTGTATCAGTTTCAGAAGCAGAGTTGGACTAGATATGGTCAGTATGTGTAGGAAACACCGTTCTTTTGTTCTCAGCACACTCACGTTTTCTGCTCTCTTAGAGACTCTAGAAAGCAAGAGCGTGCTTCTTGTTCTAAAGCAGAGTGTGATCAATGGATGAGAACACTGCTGTGTGTTTCAATTCAGAAATGGAGTTAAATCCCAGGCTCTGAGTCTTCCTACAAGCAAGACTTCGTTTAAGGTAAGGGCAGTCACTTTTCTGCTCAAATGAACTACATTGTTCATGAAGCTCACACGTTTCCCATCTTAACAGACAAGCATTGGATGTTAGAGGACCAGTGCTTTGTATGAGTTTCAGAAGCAGAGTTGGACTAGATATGGTCCGTATGTGTAGGAAACACAGTTCTTTTGTTCTCAGCACACTCACGTTTCCTTCTGTGTTAGAGACTCTAGAAAGCAAGAGCGTGCTTCTCCTTCTAAAGCAGAGTATGATCCATGGATGAAAACTATGCTGTGTGTTTCTCTTCAGAAAAGGAGTTAAATCCCAGGCTCTGAGTCTCCCTACAAGCAAGACTTCGTTTCAGGTAAGGGCAGTCACTTTTCTGCTCAAAAGAAATACATCTTTCACGAAGCACACACGTTTCTCATCTTAACTGACAAGCATTAGATGTTAGAGGAACAGTGCATTCTATCTGTTTCAGAAGAAGTTTTGGACTACATATAGACCGTATGTGTAGGAAACACCGTTCTTTTGTTCTGGGCACACTCACGTTTCCTGCTGTCTTAGAGACTCTAGAAAGCAAGAGCGTGCTTCTCGCTAAAAGCAGATTGTGATCCATGGATGAGAACTATGCTGTGTGTTTCCCTTCAAAAATGGAGTTAAATCCCAATCTCTGTGTCTTCCTACAAGCAAGACTTCGTTTCAGGTAAGGGCAGTCAATTTGGAGCTCAAATGAACTACATCGTTCACTGAGCTCAACACATTTCTCATCTTAACACACAAGCATTGGATGTTAGAGGACCAGTGCTTTGTATCAGTTTCAGAAGCAGAGTTGGACTAGATATGGTCCGTATGTGTAGGAAACTCCGTTCTTTTATTCTCAGCAAAATCACGTTTCCTCCTATCTTAGAGACTCTAAAAAGCAAGAGCATGCTTCTTATTCTAAAGCAGAGTGTGATCAATGGATGAGAACACTGCTGTGTGTTTCAATTCAGAAATGGAGTCAAATCCCAGGCTCTGAGTTTTCCTACAAGCAAGACTTCGTTTCAGGTAAGGACAGTCACTTTTCTGCTCAAACGAACTACGTCGTTCACAGAGCTCACACGTTTCTCATCTTAACTGACAAGCATTGGATTTTAGAGGGTCAATGCTTTATATCAGTTTCAGAAGCAGATTTGGACTGGATATGGTCCATATGTGTAGGAAACACCTTTCTATTCTTCTGGGCACACTCAAATTTCCTGCTGTCTTAAAGACTCTAGAAAGCAAGAGTGTGCTTCTCGCTCTAAGGCAGTGTGATCCATGAATGAATACTATGCTGTGTGTTTCCCTTCAGAAATGGAGTTAAATCCCAATCTCTGTGTCTTCCTACAAGCAAGACTTCGTTTCAGGTAAGGGCAGTCACTTTTCAGCTCAAACGAACTACATCTTTCACTGAGCTCACACATTTCTCATCTTAACAGACAAGCATTGGATGTTAGAGGACCAGTGCTTTGTATCAGTTTAAGAAGTAGAGTTGGACTAGATATGGTCCGTATGTGTAGGAAACACCCTTCTTTTATTCTCAGCACACTCAGGTTTCCTGCTGTCTTAGAGATTCTGGAAAGCAAGAGCGTGCTTCTTGTTATAAAGCAGAGTGTGATCAATGGATGATTACACTGCTGTGTGTTTTACTTCAGAAATGGAGTTAAATCCCAGGCTCTGAGTCTTCCTACAAGTAAGACTTCAATTCAGGTAAGGGCAGTCATTTTTCTGCTCAAACGAACTACATCGTTCATGAAGCTCACACGTTTCCCATCTTAACTGACAAGCATTGGATGTTAGAGGACCAGTGCTTTGTATGAGATTCAGACGCAGATTTGGACTAGATATGGTCCGTATGTGTAGGAAACACCGTTCTTTGTTCTCAGCACACTGACGATTCCTGCTGTCTTAGAGACTATAGAAAGCAAGAGCGTGCTTCTTGTTCTAAAGCAGAGTGTGATCAATGGATGAGAACACTGCTGTGTGTTTCAATTCAGAAATGGAGTTAAATCCCAGGCTCTGAGTCTTCCTACAAGCAAGACCTCATTTAAGGTAAGGGCAGTCACTTTTCTGCTCAAACGAACTACATCGTTCATGAAGCTCACACGTCTCCCATCTTAACTGACAAGCATTGGATGTTAGAGGACCTTGCTTTGTATGAGGTTCAGAAGCAGAGTTGGACTAGATATGGTCCGTATGTATAGGAAACACCGTTCTTTTGTTCTCGGCACACTCACGTTTCCTGCTTTCTTAGAGACTCTAGAAAGCAAGAGCGTGCTTCTCGCTCTAAAGCAGATTGTGATCTATGGATGAGAACTATGCTGTGTATTTCCCTTCAGAAATGGAGTTAAATCCCAATCTCTGTGTCTTCCTACAAGCAAGACTTTGTTTCAGGTAAGGGCAGTCACTTTTCAGCTCAAATGACCTACATCGTTCACTGAGCTCACACATTTATCATCTTAACAGACAAGCATTGGATGTTAGAGGACCAGTGGTTTGTATCAGTTTAAGAAGCAGAGTTGGACTAGATATGGTCCCTATGTGTAGGAAACACCGTTCTTTTGTTCTCAGCACACTCACGTTTCCTGCTGTCTTAGACAATCTAGAAAGCAAGAGCGTGCTTCTTGTTCTTAAGCAGAGTGTCATCAAAGTATGAGAACACTGCTGTGTGTTTCACTTCAGAAATGGAGTTAAATCCCAGGCTCTGAGTCTTCCTACAACAAGACTTCATTTCAGGTAAGGGCAGTCACTTTTCTGCTCAAACGAACTACATCGTTCACGAAGATCACAAGATTCTCATCTTACCTGACAAGCATTGGATGTTAGAGGGTCAGTGCATTGTATCAGTATCAGAAGCAGATTTGGACTACACATGGTCCGTATATGTTGGAAACACCGTTCTTTTGTTCTGGGAACACTCAGATTTCCTGCTATATTAGAGACTCTAATAGCAAGAGCGTGCTTCTCGCTCTAAAGCAGAGTGTGATCAATACATGAGAACTTTGCTGTGTGTTTCCCTTCAGAAATGGAGTTAAATCCCAGGCTCTGTATTTCACTACAAGCAAGACTTCGTTTCAGGTAAGGGCAGTCACTTTTCAGTTCAAAGGAACTACATCATTCACAAAGCTCATACGTTTCTCATCTTAACTGACAAACATTGGATGTTAGAGGACCAGTGCTTTGTATCAGTTTCAGAAGCAGAGTTGGACTAGATATGGTCCGTATGTGTAGGAAACACCGTTCATTTGTTCTCAGCACACTCACGATTCCTGCTGTCTTAGAGACTCTAGAAAGCAAGAGCGTGCTTCTTGTTCTAAAGCAGAGTGTGATCAATGGATGAGAACACTGCTGTGTGTTTCAATTCAGAAATGGAGTTAAATCCCAGGCTCTGAGTCTTCCTACAAGCAAGACCTCGTTTAAGGTAAGGGCAGTCACTTTTCTGTTCAAATGAACTACATCGTTCATGAGCTCACACATCTCCCATCTTAACTGACAAGCATTGGATGTTAGAGGACCAGTGCTTTGTATGAGATTCAGACGCAGATTTGGACTAGATATGGTCCGTATGAGTAGGAAACACCGTTCTTTGTTCTCAGCACACTGACGATTCCTGCTGTCTTAGAGACTATAGAAAGCAAGAGCGTGCTTCTTGTTCTAAAGCAGAGTGTGATCAATGGATGAGAACACTGCTGTGTGTTTCAATTCAGAAATGGAGTTAAATCCCAGGCTCTGAGTCTTCCTACAAGCAAGACCTCATTTAAGGTAAGGGCAGTCACTTTTCTGCTCAAACGAACTACATCGTTCATGAAGCTCACACGTCTCCCATCTTAACTGACAAGCATTGGATGTTAGAGGACCTTGCTTTGTATGAGGTTCAGAAGCAGAGTTGGACTAGATATGGTCCGTATGTATAGGAAACACCGTTCTTTTGTTCTCGGCACACTCACGTTTCCTGCTTTCTTAGAGACTCTAGAAAGCAAGAGCGTGCTTCTCGCTCTAAAGCAGATTGTGATCTATGGATGAGAACTATGCTGTGTATTTCCCTTCAGAAATGGAGTTAAATCCCAATCTCTGTGTCTTCCTACAAGCAAGACTTTGTTTCAGGTAAGGGCAGTCACTTTTCAGCTCAAATGACCTACATCGTTCACTGAGCTCACACATTTATCATCTTAACAGACAAGCATTGGATGTTAGAGGACCAGTGGTTTGTATCAGTTTAAGAAGCAGAGTTGGACTAGATATGGTCCCTATGTGTAGGAAACACCGTTCTTTTGTTCTCAGCACACTCACGTTTCCTGCTGTCTTAGACAATCTAGAAAGCAAGAGCGTGCTTCTTGTTCTTAAGCAGAGTGTCATCAAAGTATGAGAACACTGCTGTGTGTTTCACTTCAGAAATGGAGTTAAATCCCAGGCTCTGAGTCTTCCTACAACAAGACTTCATTTCAGGTAAGGGCAGTCACTTTTCTGCTCAAACGAACTACATCGTTCACGAAGATCACAAGATTCTCATCTTACCTGACAAGCATTGGATGTTAGAGGGTCAGTGCATTGTATCAGTATCAGAAGCAGATTTGGACTACACATGGTCCGTATATGTTGGAAACACCGTTCTTTTGTTCTGGGAACACTCAGATTTCCTGCTATATTAGAGACTCTAATAGCAAGAGCGTGCTTCTCGCTCTAAAGCAGAGTGTGATCAATACATGAGAACTTTGCTGTGTGTTTCCCTTCAGAAATGGAGTTAAATCCCAGGCTCTGTATTTCACTACAAGCAAGACTTCGTTTCAGGTAAGGGCAGTCACTTTTCAGTTCAAAGGAACTACATCATTCACAAAGCTCATACGTTTCTCATCTTAACTGACAAACATTGGATGTTAGAGGACCAGTGCTTTGTATCAGTTTCAGAAGCAGAGTTGGACTAGATATGGTCCGTATGTGTAGGAAACACCGTTCATTTGTTCTCAGCACACTCACGATTCCTGCTGTCTTAGAGACTCTAGAAAGCAAGAGCGTGCTTCTTGTTCTAAAGCAGAGTGTGATCAATGGATGAGAACACTGCTGTGTGTTTCAATTCAGAAATGGAGTTAAATCCCAGGCTCTGAGTCTTCCTACAAGCAAGACCTCGTTTAAGGTAAGGGCAGTCACTTTTCTGTTCAAATGAACTACATCGTTCATGAGCTCACACATCTCCCATCTTAACTGACAAGCATTGGATGTTAGAGGACCAGTGCTTTGTATGAGGTTCAGAAGCAGAGTTGGACTAGATATGGTCCGTATGTGTAGGAAAAACCGTTCTTTGTTCTCAGCACACTCACGTTTACTGCTGTCTTAGACTCTAGAAAGCAAGAGCTTGCTTCTCGCTCTAAAGCAGATTGTGAACTAGGCATGAGAACTATGCTATGTGTTTCCCTTCAGAAATGGATTTAAATCCCAATCTCTGTGTCTTCCTACAAGCAAGACTTCGTTTCAGGTAAGGGCAGTCACTTTTCAGCTCAAATGACCTACATCGTTCACTGAGCTCACACATTTATCATCTTAACAGACAAGCATTGGATGTTAGAGGACCAGTGCTTTGTATCAGTTTAAGAAGCAGAGTTGGACTAGATATGGTCCGTCTGTGTAGGAAACACCGTTCTTTTGTTCTCAGCACACTCATGTTTCCTGCTGTCTTAGAGACTCTAGAAAGCAAGAGCGTGCTTCTTGTTCTAAAGCAGAGTGTCATCAATGGATAAGAACACTACTGTGTGTTTCACTTCAGAAATGGAGTTAAATCCCAGGCTCTGAGTCTTTCTACAAGCAAGACTTCATTTCAGGTAAGGACAGTCACTTTTCTGCTCAAACGAACTACATCGTTAACGAAGATCACACAATTCTAATCTTAACTGACAAGCATTGGATGTTAGAGGACCAGTGCATTGTATCAGTTTCAGAAGCAGATTTGGACTACATATGGTCCGTATATGTAGGAAACACCGTTCTTTTGTTCTAGGCACACTCAGATTTCCTGCTATATTAGAGACTCTAAAAGCAAGAGCGTGCTTCTCGCTCTAAAGCAGAGTGTGATCCATGGATGAGAACTATGCTGTGTGTTTCTCTTAAGAAATGGAGTTAAATCCCAGGCTCTGTGTCTTACTACAAGCAAGACTTTGTTTCAGGTAAGGGCAGTCACTTTTCAGTTCAAAGGAACTACATCATTCACAAAGCTCACACGTTTCCCATCTTAACTGACAAGCATTGGATGTTAGAGGACCAGTGCTTTGTATCAGTTTCAGAAGCAGAGTTGAACTAGATATGGTCCGTATGTGTAGGAAACACCGTTCTTTTGTTCTCAGCAAAATCACGTTTCCTGCTGTCTTAGAGACTCTAGAAAGCAAGAGCGTGCTTCTTGTTATAAAGCAGAGTGTGATCAATGGATGATTACACTGCTGTGTTTCACTTCAGAAATGGAGTTAAATCCCAGGCTCTGAGTCTTCCTACAAGCAAGACTTCCATTCAGGTAAGGGCAGTCACTTTTCTGCTCAAACGAACTACATCGTTCACAGAGCTCACACGTTTCTCATCTTAACTAACAAGCATTGGATGTTAGAGGATCAGTGCTTTGTATGAGTTTCAGAAGCAGATTTGGACTACTTATGGTCTGTATATGTAGGAAACACCGTTCTTTAGTTCTGGGCACACCCAGATTACCTGCTATATTAGAGACTATAAAAGCAAGTGCATGCTTCTCGCTCTAAAGCAGAGTGTGATCCATGGATGAGAACTATGCTGTGTGTTTCCCTTCAGAAATGGAGTTAAATCCCTATCTCTGTGTCTTCCTACAAGCAAGACTTCGTTTCAGGTAAGGGCAGTCACTTTTCTGCTCAAACGAACTACATCGTTCACAGAGCTCACACGTTTCTCATCTTAACTGACAAGCATTGGATGTTAGAGGACCAGTGCATTGTATCAGTTTCAGAAGCAGATTTGGACTACATATCGTCCGTGTATGTAGGAAACACCGTTCTTTTGTTCTGGGCACACTCAGATTTCCTGCTATATTAGAGACTCTAAAAGCAAGAGCGTGCTTCTCGCTCTAAAGCAGAATGTGATCCATGGATGAGAACTATGCTGTGTGTTTCTCTTAAGAAATGGAGTTAAATCCCAGGCTCTGTGTCTTACTACAAGCAAGACTTCGTTTCAGGTAAGGGCAGTCACTTTTCAGTTCAAAGGAACTACATCAATCACAAAGCTCACACATTTCTCATCTTAACTGACAAGCATTGGATGTTAGAGGACCAGTGCTTTGTATCAGTTTCAGAAGCAGAGTTGAACTAGATATCGTCCATATGTGTAGGAAACACCGTTCTTTTGTTCTTAGCAAAATCACGTTTCCTGCTGTCTTAGAGACTCTAGAAAGCAAGAGCATGCTTCTTGTTATAAAGCAGAGTGTGATCAATGGATGATTACACTGCTGTGTGTTTTACTTATGAAATGGAGTTAAATCCCAGGCTCTGAGTCTTCCTACAGGCAAGACTTCAATTCAGGTAAGGGCAGTCACTTTTCTGCTCAAACGAACTACATCGTTCATGAAGCTCACACGTTTCCCATCTTAACTGACAAGCATTGGATGTTAGAGGACCAGTGCTTTGTATCAGTTTAAGAAGCAGGGTTGGACTAGATATGGGCCGTATGTGTAGGAAACACCGTTCTTTTGTTCTCAGCACACTCACGTTTCCTGCTGTCTTAGAGACTCTAGAAAGCAAGAGCGTGCTTCTTGTTCTAAAGCAGAGTGTAATCAATGGATGAGAACACTGCTGTGTGTTTCACTTCAAAAATGGAGTTAAATCCCAGGCTCTGAGTCTTTCTACAAGCAAGACTTCATTTCAGGTAAGGACAGTCACTTTTCTGCTCAAAAGAACTACATCGTTAACGAAGATCACACGATTCTCATCTTAACTGACAAGCATTGGATGTTAGAGGACCAGTGCATTGTATCAGTTTCAGAAGCAGATTTGGACTACATATGGTCCGTATATGTAGGAAACACCGTTCTTTTATTCTGGGCACACTCAGATTTCCTGCTATATTAGAGACTCTAAAAGCAAGAGCGTGCTTCTCGCTCTAAAGCAGAGTATGATCCATGGATGAGAACTATGCTGTGTGTTTCTCTTAAGAAATGGAGTTAAATCCCAGGCTCTGTGTCTTACTACAAGCAAGACTTTGTTTCAGGTCAGGGCAGTCACTTTTCAGTTCAAAGGAACTACATCATTCACAAAGCTCACATGTTTCTCATCTTAACTGACAAGCATTGGATGTTAGAGGACCTTTGCTTTGTATCAGTTTCAGAAGCAGAGTTGGACTAGATATGGTCCATATGTGTAGGAAACACCGTTCTTTTGTTCTCAGCACACACACGTTTCCTGCTGTCTTAGAGACTCTAGAAAGCAAGAGCGTGCTTCTTGTTCTAAAGCAGAGTGTGATCGATGGATGAGAACACTGCTGTGTGTTTCAATTCAGAAATGGAGTTAAATCCCAGGCTCTGAGTCTTCCTACAAGCAAGACTTCGTTTAAGGTAAGGGCAGTCACTTTTCTGCTCAAATGAACTACATCGTTCATGAAGCTCACACGTTTCCCATCTTAACAGACAAGCATTGGATGTTAGAGGACCAGTGCTTTGTATGAGTTTCAGAAGCAGAGTTGGACTAGACATGGTCCGTATGTGTAGGAAACACCGTTCTTTTGTTCTCAGCACACTCACGTTTCCTGCTGTGTTAGAGACTCTAGAAAGCAAGAGCGTGCCTCCCGCTCTAAAGCAGATTGTGATCAATGGATGAGAACTATGCTGTGTGTTTCCCTTCAGAAATGGAGTTAAATCCCAATCTCTGTGTCTTCCTACAAGCAAGACTTCGTTTCAGGTAATTGCAGTTCCTTTTCAGCTCAAACGAACTACATCGTTCACTGAGATCACAAATTCTCATCTTAACAGACAAGCATTGGATGTTAGAGGACCAGTGCTTTGTAGCAGTTTCAGAAGCAGAGTTGCACTATATAATGTCCGTATGTGTAGGAAACACTGTTCTTTTGTTCTCAGGACACTAACGTTTCCTGCTGTCTTAGAGACTCTAGAAAGCAAGAGCGTGCTTCTTCTTCTAAAGCAGAGTGTGATCAATGGATGAGAACACTGCTGTGTGTTTCACTTCAGAAATGGAGTTAAATCCCAGGCTCTGAGTCTTCCTACAAGCAAGACTTCAATTCAGGTAAGGCAGTCACTTTTCTGCTCAAACAACCTACATCGTTCACTGAGCTCACACATTTATCATCTTAACAGACAAGCATTGGATGTTAGAGGACCAGTGCTTTGTATCAGTTTAAGAAGCAGAGTTGGACTAGATATGGGCCGTATGTGTAGGAAACACCGTTCTTTTGTTCTCAGCACACTCACGTTTCCTGCTGTCTTAGAGACTCTAGAAAGCAAGAGCGTGCTTCTTGTTCTAAAGCAGAGTGTCATCAATGGATGAGAACACTGCTGTGTGTTTCACTTCAGAAATGGAGTTAAATCCCAGGCTCTGAGTCTTTCTACAAGCAAGACTTCATTTCAGGTAAGGACAGTCACTTTTCTGCTCAAAAGAACTACATCGTTAACGAAGATCACACGATTCTCATCTTAACTGACAAGCATTGGATGTTAGAGGACCAGTGCATTGTATCAGTTTCAGAAGCAGATTTGGACTACATATGGTCCGTATATGTAGGAAACACCGTTCTTTTGTTCTGGGCACACTCAGATTTCCTGGTATATTAGAGACTCTAAAAGCAAGAGCGTGCTTCTCGCTCTAAAGCACAGTGTGATCCATGGATGAGAACTATGCTGTGTGTTTCTCTTAAGAAATGGAGTTAAATCCCAGGCTCTGTGTCTTACTACAAGCAAGACTTTGTTTCAGGTAAGGGCAGTCACTTTTCAGTTCAAAGGAACTACATCATTCACAAAGCTCACACGTTTCCCATCTTAACTGACAAGCATTGGATGTTAGAGGACCAGTGCTTTGTATCAGTTTCAGAAGCAGAGTTGAACTAGATATGGTCCGTATGTGTAGGAAACACCGTTCTTTTGTTCTCAGCAAAATCACGTTTCCTGCTATCTTAGAGACTCTAGAAAGCAAGAGCGTGCTTCTTGTTATAAAGCAGAGTGTGATCAATGGATGAGAACACTGCTGTGTGTTTCACTTCAGAAATGGAGTTAAATCCCAGGCTCTGAGTCTTCCTACAAGCAAGACTTCCATTCAGGTAAGGGCAGTCACTTTTCTGCTCAAACGAACTACATCGTTCACAGAGCTCACACGTTTCTCATCTTAACTGACAAGCATTGGATGTTAGAGGGTCAGTGCTTTGTATGAGTTTCAGAAGAAGATTTGGACTACTTATGGTCTGTATATGTAGGAAACACCGTTCTTTAGTTCTGGGCACACTCAGATTACCTGCTATATTAGAGACTATAAAAGCAAGTGCATGCTTCTCGCTCTAAAGCAGAGTGTGATCCATGGATGAGAACTATGCTGTGTGTTTCCCTTCAGAAATGGAGTTTAATCCCTATCTCTGTGTCTTCCTACAAGCAAAACTTCGTTTCAGGTAAGGGCAGTCACTTTTCTGCTCAAACGAACTACATCATTCACAGAGCTCACACGTTTCTCATCTTAACTGACAAGCATTGGATGTTAGAGGACCAGTGCATTGTATCAGTTTCAGAAGCAGATTTGGACTACATATGGTCCGTGTATGTAGGAAACACCGTTCTTTTGTTCTGGGCACACTCAGATTTCCTGCTATATTAGAGACTCTAAAAGCAAGAGCGTGCTTCTCGCTCTAAAGCAGAGTGTGATCCATGGATGAGAACTATGCTGTGTGTTTCTCTTAAGAAATGGAGTTAAATCCCAGGCTCTGTGTCTTACTACAAGCAAGACTTCGTTTCAGGTAAGGGCAGTCACTTTTCAGTTCAAAGGAACTACATCAATCACAAAGCTCACACATTTCTCATCTTAACTGACAAGCATTGGATGTTAGAGGACCAGTGCTTTGTATCAGTTTCAGAAGCAGAGTTGAACTAGATATCGTCCATATGTGTAGGAAACACCGTTCTTTTGTTCTCAGCAAAATCACGTTTCCTGCTGTCTTAGAGACTCTAGAAAGCAAGAGCATGCTTCTTGTTATAAAGCAGAGTGTGATCAATGGATGATTACACTGCTGTGTGTTTTACTTCAGAAATGGAGTTAAATCCCAGGCTCTGAGTCTTCCTACAGGCAAGACTTCAATTCAGGTAAGGGCAGTCACTTTTCTGCTCAAACGAACTACATCGTTCATGAAGCTCACACGTTTCCCATCTTAACTGACAAGCATTGGATGTTAGAGGACCAGTGCTTTGTATCAGTTTAAGAAGCAGAGTTGGACTAGATATGGGCCGTATGTGTAGGAAACACCGTTCTTTTGTTCTCAGCACACTCACGTTTCCTGCTGTCTTAGAGACTCTAGAAAGCAAGAGCGTGCTTCTTGTTCTAAAGCAGAGTGTAATCAATGGATGAGAACACTGCTGTGTGTTTCACTTCAAAAATGGAGTTAAATCCCAGGCTCTGAGTCTTTCTACAAGCAAGACTTCATTTCAGGTAAGGACAGTCACTTTTCTGCTCAAAAGAACTACATCGTTAACGAAGATCACACGATTCTCATCTTAACTGACAAGCATTGGATGTTAGAGGACCAGTGCATTGTATCAGTTTCAGAAGCAGATTTGGACTACATATGGTCCGTATATGTAGGAAACACCGTTCTTTTGTTCTGGGCACACTCAGATTTCCTGGTATATTAGAGACTCTAAAAGCAAGAGCGTGCTTCTCGCTCTAAAGCAGAGTGTGATCCATGGATGAGAACTATGCTGTGTGTTTCTCTTAAGAAATGGAGTTAAATCCCAGGCTCTGTGTCTTACTACAAGCAAGACTTCGTTTCAGGTAAGGGCAGTCACTTTTCAGTTCAAAGGAACTACATCATTCACAAAGCTCACACGTTTCCCATCTTAACTGACAAGCATTGGATGTTAGAGGACCAGTGCTTTGTATCAGTTTAAGAAACAGAGTTGGACTAGATATGGTCCGTATGTGTAGGAAACACCGTTCTTTTGTTGTCAGCACACTCACGTTTCCTGCTGTCTTAGAGAATCTAGAAAACAAGAGTGTGCTTCTCTCTCTAACCACAGTGTGATCCATGGATGAATACTATGCTGTGTGTTTCCCTTCAGAAATGGAGTTAAATCCCAGGCTCTGTGTCTTCCTACATGCAAGACTTCTTTTCAGGTAAGGGTAGTCACTATTCATTTCAAAGGAACTACATCATTCACAAAGCTCACACGTTTCTCATCTTAACTGACAAACATTGGATGTTAGAGGACCTTTGCTTTGTATCAGTTTCAGAAGCAGAGTTGGACTAGATATGGTCCATATGTGTAGGAAACACCGTTCTTTTGTTCTCAGCACACACACGTTTCCCGCTGTCTTAGAGACTCTAGAAAGCAAGAGCGTGCTTCTTGTTCTAAAGCAGAGTGTGATCGATGGATGAGAACACTGCTGTGTGTTTCAATTCAGAAATGGAGTTAAATCCCAGGCTCTGAGTCTTCCTACAAGCAAGACTTCGTTTAAGGTAAGGGCAGTCACTTTTCTGCTCAAATGAACTACATCGTTCATGAAGCTCACACGTTTCCCATCTTAACAGACAAGCATTGGATGTTAGAGGACCAGTGCTTTGTATGAGTTTCAGAAGCAGAGTTGGACTAGACATGGTCCGTATGTGTAGGAAACACCGTTCTTTTGTTCTCAGCACACTCACGTTTCCTGCTGTGTTAGAGACTCTAGAAAGCAAGAGCGTGCCTCACGCTCTAAAGCAGATTGTGATCAATGGATGAGAACTATGCTGTGTGTTTCCCTTCAGAAATGGAGTTAAATCCCAATCTCTGTGTCTTCCTACAAGCAAGACTTCGTTTCAGGTAATTGCAGTCCCTTTTCAGCTCAAACGAACTACATCGTTCACTGAGATCACAAATTCTCATCTTAACTGACAAGCATTGGATGTTAGAGGACCAGTGCATTGTATCAGTTTCAGAAGCAGATTTGGACTACATATGGTCCGTATATGTAGGAAACACCGTTCTTTTGTTCTAGGCACACTCAGATTTCCTGCTATATTAGAGACTCTAAAAGCAAGAGCGTGCTTCTCGCTCTAAAGCAGAGTGTGATCCATGGATGAGAACTATGCTGTGTGTTTCTCTTAAGAAATGGAGTTAAATCCCAGGCTCTGTGTCTTACTACAAGCAAGACTTTGTTTCAGGTAAGGGCAGTCACTTTTCAGTTCAAAGGAACTACATCATTCACAAAGCTCACACGTTTCCCATCTTAACTGACAAGCATTGGATGTTAGAGGACCAGTGCTTTGTATCAGTTTCAGAAGCAGAGTTGAACTAGATATGGTCCGTATGTGTAGGAAACACCGTTCTTTTGTTCTAGGCACACTCAGATTTCCTGCTATATTAGAGACTCTAGAAAGCAAGAGCGTGCTTCTTGTTATAAAGCAGAGTGTGATCAATGGATGATTACACTGCTGTGTTTCACTTCAGAAATGGAGTTAAATCCCAGGCTCTGAGTCTTCCTACAAGCAAGACTTCCATTCAGGTAAGGGCAGTCACTTTTCTGCTCAAACGAACTACATCGTTCACAGAGCTCACACGTTTCTCATCTTAACTAACAAGCATTGGATGTTAGAGGATCAGTGCTTTGTATGAGTTTCAGAAGCAGATTTGGACTACTTATGGTATGTATATGTAGGAAACACCGTTCTTTAGTTCTGGGCACACCCAGATTACCTGCTATATTAGAGACTATAAAAGCAAGTGCATGCTTCTCGCTCTAAAGCAGAGTGTGATCCATGGATGAGAACTATGCTGTGTGTTTCCCTTCAGAAATGGAGTTAAATCCCTATCTCTGTGTCTTCCTACAAGCAAGACTTCGTTTCAGGTAAGGGCAGTCACTTTTCTGCTCAAACGAACTACATCGTTCACAGAGCTCACACGTTTCTCATCTTAACTGACAAGCATTGGATGTTAGAGGACCAGTGCATTGTATCAGTTTCAGAAGCAGATTTGGACTACATATCGTCCGTGTATGTAGGAAACACCGTTCTTTTGTTCTGGGCACACTCAGATTTCCTGCTATATTAGAGACTCTAAAAGCAAGAGCGTGCTTCTCGCTCTAAAGCAGAATGTGATCCATGGATGAGAACTATGCTGTGTGTTTCTCTTAAGAAATGGAGTTAAATCCCAGGCTCTGTGTCTTACTACAAGCAAGACTTCGTTTCAGGTAAGGGCAGTCACTTTTCAGTTCAAAGGAACTACATCAATCACAAAGCTCACACATTTCTCATCTTAACTGACAAGCATTGGATGTTAGAGGACCAGTGCTTTGTATCAGTTTCAGAAGCAGAGTTGAACTAGATATCGTCCATATGTGTAGGAAACACCATTCTTTTGTTCTTAGCAAAATCACGTTTCCTGCTGTCTTAGAGACTCTAGAAAGCAAGAGCATGCTTCTTGTTATAAAGCAGAGTGTGATCAATGGATGATTACACTGCTGTGTGTTTTACTTATGAAATGGAGTTAAATCCCAGGCTCTGAGTCTTCCTACAGGCAAGACTTCAATTCAGGTAAGGGCAGTCACTTTTCTGCTCAAACGAACTACATCGTTCATGAAGCTCACACGTTTCCCATCTTAACTGACAAGCATTGGATGTTAGAGGACCAGTGCTTTGTATCAGTTTAAGAAGCAGGGTTGGACTAGATATGGGCCGTATGTGTAGGAAACACCGTTCTTTTGTTCTCAGCACACTCACGTTTCCTGCTGTCTTAGAGACTCTAGAAAGCAAGAGCGTGCTTCTTGTTCTAAAGCAGAGTGTAATCAATGGATGAGAACACTGCTGTGTGTTTCACTTCAAAAATGGAGTTAAATCCCAGGCTCTGAGTCTTTCTACAAGCAAGACTTCATTTCAGGTAAGGACAGTCACTTTTCTGCTCAAAAGAACTACATCGTTAACGAAGATCACACGATTCTCATCTTAACTGACAAGCATTGGATGTTAGAGGACCAGTGCATTGTATCAGTTTCAGAAGCAGATTTGGACTACATATGGTCCGTATATGTAGGAAACACCGTTCTTTTATTCTGGGCACACTCAGATTTCCTGCTATATTAGAGACTCTAAAAGCAAGAGCGTGCTTCTCGCTCTAAAGCAGAGTATGATCCATGGATGAGAACTATGCTGTGTGTTTCTCTTAAGAAATGGAGTTAAATCCCAGGCTCTGTGTCTTACTACAAGCAAGACTTTGTTTCAGGTCAGGGCAGTCACTTTTCAGTTCAAAGGAACTACATCATTCACAAAGCTCACATGTTTCTCATCTTAACTGACAAGCATTGGATGTTAGAGGACCTTTGCTTTGTATCAGTTTCAGAAGCAGAGTTGGACTAGATATGGTCCATATGTGTAGGAAACACCGTTCTTTTGTTCTCAGCACACACACGTTTCCCGCTGTCTTAGAGACTCTAGAAAGCAAGAGCGTGCTTCTTGTTCTAAAGCAGAGTGTGATCGATGGATGAGAACACTGCTGTGTGTTTCAATTCAGAAATGGAGTTAAATCCCAGGCTCTGAGTCTTCCTACAAGCAAGACTTCGTTTAAGGTAAGGGCAGTCACTTTTCTGCTCAAATGAACTACATCGTTCATGAAGCTCACACGTTTCCCATCTTAACAGACAAGCATTGGATGTTAGAGGACCAGTGCTTTGTATGAGTTTCAGAAGCAGAGTTGGACTAGACATGGTCCGTATGTGTAGGAAACACCGTTCTTTTGTTCTCAGCACACTCACGTTTCCTGCTGTGTTAGAGACTCTAGAAAGCAAGAGCGTGCCTCCCGCTCTAAAGCAGATTGTGATCAATGGATGAGAACTATGCTGTGTGTTTCCCTTCAGAAATGGAGTTAAATCCCAATCTCTGTGTCTTCCTACAAGCAAGACTTCGTTTCAGGTAATTGCAGTTCCTTTTCAGCTCAAACGAACTACATCGTTCACTGAGATCACAAATTCTCATCTTAACAGACAAGCATTGGATGTTAGAGGACCAGTGCTTTGTAGCAGTTTCAGAAGCAGAGTTGCACTATATAATGTCCGTATGTGTAGGAAACACTGTTCTTTTGTTCTCAGGACACTCACGTTTCCTGCTGTCTTAGAGACTCTAGAAAGCAAGAGCGTGCTTCTTCTTCTAAAGCAGAGTGTGATCAATGGATGAGAACACTGCTGTGTGTTTCACTTCAGAAATGGAGTTAAATCCCAGGCTCTGAGTCTTCCTACAAGCAAGACTTCAATTCAGGTAAGGCAGTCACTTTTCTGCTCAAACAACCTACATCGTTCACTGAGCTCACACATTTATCATCTTAACAGACAAGCATTGGATGTTAGAGGACCAGTGCTTTGTATCAGTTTAAGAAGCAGAGTTGGACTAGATATGGGCCGTATGTGTAGGAAACACCGTTCTTTTGTTCTCAGCACACTCACGTTTCCTGCTGTCTTAGAGACTCTAGAAAGCAAGAGCGTGCTTCTTGTTCTAAAGCAGAGTGTCATCAATGGATGAGAACACTGCTGTGTGTTTCACTTCAGAAATGGAGTTAAATCCCAGGCTCTGAGTCTTTCTACAAGCAAGACTTCATTTCAGGTAAGGACAGTCACTTTTCTGCTCAAAAGAACTACATCGTTAACGAAGATCACACGATTCTCATCTTAACTGACAAGCATTGGATGTTAGAGGACCAGTGCATTGTATCAGTTTCAGAAGCAGATTTGGACTACATATGGTCCGTATATGTAGGAAACACCGTTCTTTTGTTCTGGGCACACTCAGATTTCCTGGTATATTAGAGACTCTAAAAGCAAGAGCGTGCTTCTCGCTCTAAAGCACAGTGTGATCCATGGATGAGAACTATGCTGTGTGTTTCTCTTAAGAAATGGAGTTAAATCCCAGGCTCTGTGTCTTACTACAAGCAAGACTTTGTTTCAGGTAAGGGCAGTCACTTTTCAGTTCAAAGGAACTACATCATTCACAAAGCTCACACGTTTCCCATCTTAACTGACAAGCATTGGATGTTAGAGGACCAGTGCTTTGTATCAGTTTCAGAAGCAGAGTTGAACTAGATATGGTCCATATGTGTAGGAAACACCGTTCTTTTGTTCTCAGCAAAATCACGTTTCCTGCTATCTTAGAGACTCTAGAAAGCAAGAGCGTGCTTCTTGTTATAAAGCAGAGTGTGATCAATGGATGAGAACACTGCTGTGTGTTTCACTTCAGAAATGGAGTTAAATCCCAGGCTCTGAGTCTTCCTACAAGCAAGACTTCCATTCAGGTAAGGGCAGTCACTTTTCTGCTCAAACGAACTACATCGTTCACAGAGCTCACACGTTTCTCATCTTAACTGACAAGCATTGGATGTTAGAGGGTCAGTGCTTTGTATGAGTTTCAGAAGAAGATTTGGACTACTTATGGTCTGTATATGTAGGAAACACCGTTCTTTAGTTCTGGGCACACTCAGATTACCTGCTATATTAGAGACTATAAAAGCAAGTGCATGCTTCTCGCTCTAAAGCAGAGTGTGATCCATGGATGAGAACTATGCTGTGTGTTTCCCTTCAGAAATGGAGTTTAATCCCTATCTCTGTGTCTTCCTACAAGCAAAACTTCGTTTCAGGTAAGGGCAGTCACTTTTCTGCTCAAACGAACTACATCATTCACAGAGCTCACACGTTTCTCATCTTAACTGACAAGCATTGGATGTTAGAGGACCAGTGCATTGTATCAGTTTCAGAAGCAGATTTGGACTACATATGGTCCGTGTATGTAGGAAACACCGTTCTTTTGTTCTGGGCACACTCAGATTTCCTGCTATATTAGAGACTCTAAAAGCAAGAGCGTGCTTCTCGCTCTAAAGCAGAGTGTGATCCATGGATGAGAACTATGCTGTGTGTTTCTCTTAAGAAATGGAGTTAAATCCCAGGCTCTGTGTCTTACTACAAGCAAGACTTCGTTTCAGGTAAGGGCAGTCACTTTTCAGTTCAAAGGAACTACATCAATCACAAAGCTCACACATTTCTCATCTTAACTGACAAGCATTGGATGTTAGAGGACCAGTGCTTTGTATCAGTTTCAGAAGCAGAGTTGAACTAGATATCGTCCATATGTGTAGGAAACACCGTTCTTTTGTTCTCAGCAAAATCACGTTTCCTGCTGTCTTAGAGACTCTAGAAAGCAAGAGCATGCTTCTTGTTATAAAGCAGAGTGTGATCAATGGATGATTACACTGCTGTGTGTTTTACTTCAGAAATGGAGTTAAATCCCAGGCTCTGAGTCTTCCTACAGGCAAGACTTCAATTCAGGTAAGGGCAGTCACTTTTCTGCTCAAACGAACTACATCGTTCATGAAGCTCACACGTTTCCCATCTTAACTGACAAGCATTGGATGTTAGAGGACCAGTGCTTTGTATCAGTTTAAGAAGCAGAGTTGGACTAGATATGGGCCGTATGTGTAGGAAACACCGTTCTTTTGTTCTCAGCACACTCACGTTTCCTGCTGTCTTAGAGACTCTAGAAAGCAAGAGCGTGCTTCTTGTTCTAAAGCAGAGTGTAATCAATGGATGAGAACACTGCTGTGTGTTTCACTTCAAAAATGGAGTTAAATCCCAGGCTCTGAGTCTTTCTACAAGCAAGACTTCATTTCAGGTAAGGACAGTCACTTTTCTGCTCAAAAGAACTACATCGTTAACGAAGATCACACGATTCTCATCTTAACTGACAAGCATTGGATGTTAGAGGACCAGTGCATTGTATCAGTTTCAGAAGCAGATTTGGACTACATATGGTCCGTATATGTAGGAAACACCGTTCTTTTGTTCTGGGCACACTCAGATTTCCTGGTATATTAGAGACTCTAAAAGCAAGAGCGTGCTTCTCGCTCTAAAGCAGAGTGTGATCCATGGATGAGAACTATGCTGTGTGTTTCTCTTAAGAAATGGAGTTAAATCCCAGGCTCTGTGTCTTACTACAAGCAAGACTTCGTTTCAGGTAAGGGCAGTCACTTTTCAGTTCAAAGGAACTACATCATTCACAAAGCTCACACGTTTCCCATCTTAACTGACAAGCATTGGATGTTAGAGGACCAGTGCTTTGTATCAGTTTAAGAAACAGAGTTGGACTAGATATGGTCCGTATGTGTAGGAAACACCGTTCTTTTGTTGTCAGCACACTCACGTTTCCTGCTGTCTTAGAGAATCTAGAAAACAAGAGTGTGCTTCTCTCTCTAACCACAGTGTGATCCATGGATGAATACTATGCTGTGTGTTTCCCTTCAGAAATGGAGTTAAATCCCAGGCTCTGTGTCTTCCTACATGCAAGACTTCTTTTCAGGTAAGGGTAGTCACTATTCATTTCAAAGGAACTACATCATTCACAAAGCTCACACGTTTCTCATCTTAACTGACAAACATTGGATGTTAGAGGACCTTTGCTTTGTATCAGTTTCAGAAGCAGAGTTGGACTAGATATGGTCCATATGTGTAGGAAACACCGTTCTTTTGTTCTCAGCACACACACGTTTCCCGCTGTCTTAGAGACTCTAGAAAGCAAGAGCGTGCTTCTTGTTCTAAAGCAGAGTGTGATCGATGGATGAGAACACTGCTGTGTGTTTCAATTCAGAAATGGAGTTAAATCCCAGGCTCTGAGTCTTCCTACAAGCAAGACTTCGTTTAAGGTAAGGGCAGTCACTTTTCTGCTCAAATGAACTACATCGTTCATGAAGCTCACACGTTTCCCATCTTAACAGACAAGCATTGGATGTTAGAGGACCAGTGCTTTGTATGAGTTTCAGAAGCAGAGTTGGACTAGACATGGTCCGTATGTGTAGGAAACACCGTTCTTTTGTTCTCAGCACACTCACGTTTCCTGCTGTGTTAGAGACTCTAGAAAGCAAGAGCGTGCCTCACGCTCTAAAGCAGATTGTGATCAATGGATGAGAACTATGCTGTGTGTTTCCCTTCAGAAATGGAGTTAAATCCCAATCTCTGTGTCTTCCTACAAGCAAGACTTCGTTTCAGGTAATTGCAGTCCCTTTTCAGCTCAAACGAACTACATCGTTCACTGAGATCACAAATTCTCATCTTAACAGACAAGCATTGGATGTTAGAGGACCAGTGCTTTGTAGCAGTTTCAGAAGCAGAGTTGCACTATATAATGTCCGTGTGTGTAGGAAACACTGTTCTTTTGTTCTCAGGACACTCACGTTTCCTGCTGTCTTAGAGACTCTAGAAAGCAAGAGCGTGCTTCTTCTTCTAAAGCAGAGTGTGATCAATGGATGAGAACACTGCTGTGTGTTTCACTTCAGAAATGGAGTTAAATCCCAGGCTCTGAGTCTTCCTACAAGTAAGACTTCGTTACAGGTAAGGGCAGTCACTTTTCAGTTCAAAGGAACTACATTATTCTCAAAGCTCACACGTTTCTCATCTTAACTGACAAGCATTGGATGTTAGAGGACCAGTGCATTGTATCAGTTTCAGAAGCAGATTTGGACTACATATGGTCCGTATATGTAGGAAACACCGTTCTTTTATTCTGGGCACACTCAGATTTCCTGCTATATTAGAGACTCTAAAAGCAAGAGCGTGCTTCTCGCTCTAAAGCAGAGTATGATCCATGGATGAGAACTATGCTGTGTGTTTCTCTTAAGAAATGGAGTTAAATCCCAGGCTCTGTGTCTTACTACAAGCAAGACTTTGTTTCAGGTCAGGGCAGTCACTTTTCAGTTCAAAGGAACTACATCATTCACAAAGCTCACATGTTTCTCATCTTAACTGACAAGCATTGGATGTTAGAGTACCAGTGCTTTGTATCAGTTTCAGAAGCAGAGTTGAACTAGATATGGTCCGTATGTGTAGGAAACACCGTTCTTTTGTTCTCAGCACACTCACGTTTACTGCTGTCTTAGAGACTCTAGAAAGCAAGAACGTGCTTCTCATTCTGAAGCAGAGTGTGATCCATGGATGAGAACTATGCTGTGTGTTTCACTTCAGAAATGGAGTTAAATCCCAGGCTCTGAGTCTTCCTACAAGTAAGACTTCGTTACAGGTAAGGGCAGTCACTTTTCAGTTCAAAGGAACTACATTATTCTCAAAGCTCACACGTTTCTCATCTTAACTGACAAGCATTGGATGTTAGAGGACCAGTGCATTGTATCAGTTTCAGAAGCAGATTTGGACTACATATGGTCCGTATATGTAGGAAACACCGTTCTTTTATTCTGGGCACACTCAGATTTCCTGCTATATTAGAGACTCTAAAAGCAAGAGCGTGCTTCTCGCTCTAAAGCAGAGTATGATCCATGGATGAGAACTATGCTGTGTGTTTCTCTTAAGAAATGGAGTTAAATCCCAGGCTCTGAGTCTTCCTACAAGCAAGACTTCGTTTAAGGTAAGGGCAGTCACTTTTCTGCTCAAATGTACTACATCGTTCATGAAGCTCACACGTTTCCCATCTTAACAGACAAGCATTGGATGTTAGAGGACCAGTGCTTTGTATGAGTTTCAGAAGCAGAGTTGGACTAGATATGGTCCGTATGTGTAGGAAACACCGTTCTTTTGTTCTCAGCACACTCACGTTTCCTGCTGTGTTAGAGACTCTAGAAAGCAAGAGCGTGCCTCCCGCTCTAAAGCAGATTGTGATCAATGGATGAGAACTATGCTGTGTGTTTCCCTTCAGAAATGTAGTTAAATCCCAATCTCTGTGTCTTCCTACAAGCAAGACTTCGTTTCAGGTAATTGCAGTCCCTTTTCAGCTCAAACGAACTACATCGTTCACTGAGCTCACACATTTCTCATCTTAACAGACAAGCATTGGATGTTAGAGGACCAGTGCTTTGTAGCAGTTTCAGAAGCAGAGTTGCACTATATAATGTCCGTATGTGTAGGAAACACCGTTCTTTTGTTCTCAGGACACTCACGTTTCCTGCTGTCTTAGAGACTCTAGAAAGCAAGAGCGTGCTTCTTCTTCTAAAGCAGAGTGTGATCAATGGATGAGAACACTGCTGTGTGTTTCACTTCAGAAATGGAGTTAAATCCCAGACTCTGTGTCTTCCTACATGCAGGACTTCGTTTCAGGTAAGGGTAGTCACTTTTCAGTTCAAAGGAACTACATCATTCACAAAGCTCACACGTTTCTCATCTTACCTGACAAACATTGGATGTTAGAGGACCAGTGCTTTGTATCAGTTTCAGAAGCAGAGTTGGACTAGATATGGTCAGTATGTGTAGGAAACACCGTTCTTTTGTTCTCAGCACACTCACGTTTTCTGCTCTCTTAGAGACTCTAGAAAGCAAGAGCGTGCTTCTTGTTCTAAAGCAGAGTGTGATCAATGGATGAGAACACTGCTGTGTGTTTCAATTCAGAAATGGAGTTAAATCCCAGGCTCTGAGTCTTCCTACAAGCAAGACTTCGTTTAAGGTAAGGGCAGTCACTTTTCTGCTCAAATGAACTACATTGTTCATGAAGCTCACACGTTTCCCATCTTAACAGACAAGCATTGGATGTTAGAGGACCAGTGCTTTGTATGAGTTTCAGAAGCAGAGTTGGACTAGATATGGTCCGTATGTGTAGGAAACACAGTTCTTTTGTTCTCAGCACACTCACGTTTCCTTCTGTGTTAGAGACTCTAGAAAGCAAGAGCGTGCTTCTCCTTCTAAAGCAGAGTATGATCCATGGATGAAAACTATGCTGTGTGTTTCACTTCAGAAAAGGAGTTAAATCCCAGGCTCTGAGTCTCCCTACAAGCAAGACTTCGTTTCAGATAAGGGCAGTCACTTTTCTGCTCAAAAGAAATACATCTTTCACGAAGCACACACGTTTCTCATCTTAACTGACAAGCATTAGATGTTAGAGGAACAGTGCATTCTATCTGTTTCAGAAGAAGTTTTGGACTACATATAGACCGTATGTGTAGGAAACACCGTTCTTTTGTTCTGGGCACACTCACGTTTCCTGCTGTCTTAGAGACTCTAGAAAGCAAGAGCGTGCTTCTCGCTAAAAGCAGATTGTGATCCATGGATGAGAACTATGCTGTGTGTTTCCCTTCAAAAATGGAGTTAAATCCCAATCTCTGTGTCTTCCTACAAGCAAGACTTCGTTTCAGGTAAGGGCAGTCAATTTGGAGCTCAAATGAACTACATCGTTCACTGAGCTCAACACATTTCTCATCTTAACACACAAGCATTGGATGTTAGAGGACCAGTGCTTTGTATCAGTTTCAGAAGCAGAGTTGGACTAGATATGGTCCGTATGTGTAGGAAACTCCGTTCTTTTATTCTCAGCAAAATCACGTTTCCTCCTATCTTAGAGACTCTAAAAAGCAAGAGCATGCTTCTTATTCTAAAGCAGAGTGTGATCAATGGATGAGAACACTGCTGTGTGTTTCAATTCAGAAATGGAGTCAAATCCCAGGCTCTGAGTTTTCCTACAAGCAAGACTTCGTTTCAGGTAAGGACAGTCACTTTTCTGCTCAAACGAACTACGTCGTTCACAGAGCTCACACGTTTCTCATCTTAACTGACAAGCATTGGATTTTAGAGGGTCAATGCTTTATATCAGTTTCAGAAGCAGATTTGGACTGGATATGGTCCATATGTGTAGGAAACACCTTTCTATTCTTCTGGGCACACTCAAATTTCCTGCTGTCTTAAAGACTCTAGAAAGCAAGAGTGTGCTTCTCGCTCTAAGGCAGTGTGATCCATGAATGAATACTATGCTGTGTGTTTCCCTTCAGAAATGGAGTTAAATCCCAATCTCTGTGTCTTCCTACAAGCAAGACTTCGTTTCAGGTAAGGGCAGTCACTTTTCAGCTCAAACGAACTACATCTTTCACTGAGCTCACACATTTCTCATCTTAACAGACAAGCATTGGATGTTAGAGGACCAGTGCTTTGTATCAGTTTAAGAAGTAGAGTTGGACTAGATATGGTCCGTATGTGTAGGAAACACCCTTCTTTTATTCTCAGCACACTCAGGTTTCCTGCTGTCTTAGAGATTCTGGAAAGCAAGAGCGTGCTTCTTGTTATAAAGCAGAGTGTGATCAATGGATGATTACACTGCTGTGTGTTTTACTTCAGAAATGGAGTTAAATCCCAGGCTCTGAGTCTTCCTACAAGTAAGACTTCAATTCAGGTAAGGCAGTCACTTTTCTGCTCAAACGAACTACATCGTTCATGAAGCTCACACGTTTCCCATCTTAACTGACAAGCATTGGATGTTAGAGGACCAGTGCTTTGTATGAGATTCAGACGCAGATTTGGACTAGATATGGTCCGTATGTGTAGGAAACACCGTTCTTTTGTTCTCAGCACACTGACGATTCCTGCTGTCTTAGAGACTATAGAAAGCAAGAGCGTGCTTCTTGTTCTAAAGCAGAGTGTGATCAATGGATGAGAACACTGCTGTGTGTTTCAATTCAGAAATGGAGTTAAATCCCAGGCTCTGAGTCTTCCTACAAGCAAGACCTCATTTAAGGTAAGGGCAGTCACTTTTCTGCTCAAACGAACTACATCGTTCATGAAGCTCACACGTCTCCCATCTTAACTGACAAGCATTGGATGTTAGAGGACCTTGCTTTGTATGAGGTTCAGAAGCAGAGTTGGACTAGATATGGTCCGTATGTGTAGGAAACACCGTTCTTTTGTTCTCGGCACACTCACGTTTCCTGCTTTCTTAGAGACTCTAGAAAGCAAGAGCGTGCTTCTCGCTCTAAAGCAGATTGTGATCTATGGATGAGAACTATGCTGTGTATTTCCCTTCAGAAATGGAGTTAAATCCCAATCTCTGTGTCTTCCTACAAGCAAGACTTTGTTTCATGTAAGGGCAGTCACTTTTCAGCTCAAATGACCTACATCGTTCACTGAGCTCACACATTTATCATCTTAACAGACAAGCATTGGATGTTAGAGGACCAGTGGTTTGTATCAGTTTAAGAAGCAGAGTTGGACTAGATATGGTCCCTATGTGTAGGAAACACCGTTCTTTTGTTCTCAGCACACTCACGTTTCCTGCTGTCTTAGACAATCTAGAAAGCAAGAGCGTGCTTCTTGTTCTTAAGCAGAGTGTCATCAAAGTATGAGAACACTGCTGTGTGTTTCACTTCAGAAATGGAGTTAAATCCCAGGCTCTGAGTCTTCCTACAACAAGACTTCATTTCAGGTAAGGGCAGTCACTTTTCTGCTCAAACGAACTACATCGTTCACGAAGATCACAAGATTCTCATCTTACCTGACAAGCATTGGATGTTAGAGGGTCAGTGCATTGTATCAGTATCAGAAGCAGATTTGGACTACACATGGTCCGTATATGTTGGAAACACCGTTCTTTTGTTCTGGGAACACTCAGATTTCCTGCTATATTAGAGACTCTAATAGCAAGAGCGTGCTTCTCGCTCTAAAGCAGAGTGTGATCAATACATGAGAACTTTGCTGTGTGTTTCCCTTCAGAAATGGAGTTAAATCCCAGGCTCTGTATTTCACTACAAGCAAGACTTCGTTTCAGGTAAGGGCAGTCACTTTTCAGTTCAAAGGAACTACATCATTCACAAAGCTCATACGTTTCTCATCTTAACTGACAAACATTGGATGTTAGAGGACCAGTGCTTTGTATCAGTTTCAGAAGCAGAGTTGGACTAGATATGGTCCGTATGTGTAGGAAACACCGTTCATTTGTTCTCAGCACACTCACGATTCCTGCTGTCTTAGAGACTCTAGAAAGCAAGAGCGTGCTTCTTGTTCTAAAGCAGAGTGTGATCAATGGATGAGAACACTGCTGTGTGTTTCAATTCAGAAATGGAGTTAAATCCCAGGCTCTGAGTCTTCCTACAAGCAAGACTTCGTTTAAGGTAAGGGCAGTCACTTTTCTGTTCAAATGAACTACATCGTTCATGAGCTCACACATCTCCCATCTTAACTGACAAGCATTGGATGTTAGAGGACCAGTGCTTTGTATGAGGTTCAGAAGCAGAGTTGGACTAGATATGGTCCGTATGTGTAGGAAAAACCGTTCTTTGTTCTCAGCACACTCACGTTTACTGCTGTCTTAGACTCTAGAAAGCAAGAGCTTGCTTCTCGCTCTAAAGCAGATTGTGAACTAGGCATGAGAACTATGCTATGTGTTTCCCTTCAGAAATGGATTTAAATCCCAATCTCTGTGTCTTCCTACAAGCAAGACTTCGTTTCAGGTAAGGGCAGTCACTTTTCAGCTCAAATGACCTACATCGTTCACTGAGCTCACACATTTATCATCTTAACAGACAAGCATTGGATGTTAGAGGACCAGTGCTTTGTATCAGTTTAAGAAGCAGAGTTGGACTAGATATGGTCCGTCTGTGTAGGAAACACCGTTCTTTTGTTCTCAGCACACTCATGTTTCCTGCTGTCTTAGAGACTCTAGAAAGCAAGAGCGTGCTTCTTGTTCTAAAGCAGAGTGTCATCAATGGATAAGAACACTACTGTGTGTTTCACTTCAGAAATGGAGTTAAATCCCAGGCTCTGAGTCTTTCTACAAGCAAGACTTCATTTCAGGTAAGGACAGTCACTTTTCTGCTCAAACGAACTACATCGTTAACGAAGATCACACAATTCTAATCTTAACTGACAAGCATTGGATGTTAGAGGACCAGTGCATTGTATCAGTTTCAGAAGCAGATTTGGACTACATATGGTCCGTATATGTAGGAAACACCGTTCTTTTGTTCTAGGCACACTCAGATTTCCTGCTATATTAGAGACTCTAAAAGCAAGAGCTTGCTTCTCGCTCTAAAGCAGAGTGTGATCCATGGATGAGAACTATGCTGTGTGTTTCTCTTAAGAAATGGAGTTAAATCCCAGGCTCTGTGTCTTACTACAAGCAAGACTTTGTTTCAGGTAAGGGCAGTCACTTTTCAGTTCAAAGGAACTACATCATTCACAAAGCTCACACGTTTCCCATCTTAACTGACAAGCATTGGATGTTAGAGGACCAGTGCTTTGTATCAGTTTCAGAAGCAGAGTTGAACTAGATATGGTCCGTATGTGTAGGAAACACCGTTCTTTTGTTCTCAGCAAAATCACGTTTCCTGCTGTCTTAGAGACTCTAGAAAGCAAGAGCGTGCTTCTTGTTATAAAGCAGAGTGTGATCAATGGATGATTACACTGCTGTGTTTCACTTCAGAAATGGAGTTAAATCCCAGGCTCTGAGTCTTCCTACAAGCAAGACTTCCATTCAGGTAAGGGCAGTCACTTTTCTGCTCAAACGAACTACATCGTTCACAGAGCTCACACGTTTCTCATCTTAACTAACAAGCATTGGATGTTAGAGGATCAGTGCTTTGTATGAGTTTCAGAAGCAGATTTGGACTACTTATGGTCTGTATATGTAGGAAACACCGTTCTTTAGTTCTGGGCACACCCAGATTACCTGCTATATTAGAGACTATAAAAGCAAGTGCATGCTTCTCGCTCTAAAGCAGAGTGTGATCCATGGATGAGAACTATGCTGTGTGTTTCCCTTCAGAAATGGAGTTAAATCCCTATCTCTGTGTCTTCCTACAAGCAAGACTTCGTTTCAGGTAAGGGCAGTCACTTTTCTGCTCAAACGAACTACATCGTTCACAGAGCTCACACGTTTCTCATCTTAACTGACAAGCATTGGATGTTAGAGGACCAGTGCATTGTATCAGTTTCAGAAGCAGATTTGGACTACATATCGTCCGTGTATGTAGGAAACACCGTTCTTTTGTTCTGGGCACACTCAGATTTCCTGCTATATTAGAGACTCTAAAAGCAAGAGCGTGCTTCTCGCTCTAAAGCAGAATGTGATCCATGGATGAGAACTATGCTGTGTGTTTCTCTTAAGAAATGGAGTTAAATCCCAGGCTCTGTGTCTTACTACAAGCAAGACTTCGTTTCAGGTAAGGGCAGTCACTTTTCAGTTCAAAGGAACTACATCAATCACAAAGCTCACACATTTCTCATCTTAACTGACAAGCATTGGATGTTAGAGGACCAGTGCTTTGTATCAGTTTCAGAAGCAGAGTTGAACTAGATATCGTCCATATGTGTAGGAAACACCGTTCTTTTGTTCTCAGCAAAATCACGTTTCCTGCTGTCTTAGAGACTCTAGAAAGCAAGAGCATGCTTCTTGTTATAAAGCAGAGTGTGATCAATGGATGATTACACTGCTGTGTGTTTTACTTATGAAATGGAGTTAAATCCCAGGCTCTGAGTCTTCCTACAGGCAAGACTTCAATTCAGGTAAGGGCAGTCACTTTTCTGCTCAAACGAACTACATCGTTCATGAAGCTCACACGTTTCCCATCTTAACTGACAAGCATTGGATGTTAGAGGACCAGTGCTTTGTATCAGTTTAAGAAGCAGGGTTGGACTAGATATGGGCCGTATGTGTAGGAAACACCGTTCTTTTGTTATCAGCACACTCACGTTTCCTGCTGTCTTAGAGACTCTAGAAAGCAAGAGCGTGCTTCTTGTTCTAAAGCAGAGTGTAATCAATGGATGAGAACACTGCTGTGTGTTTCACTTCAAAAATGGAGTTAAATCCCAGGCTCTGAGTCTTTCTACAAGCAAGACTTCATTTCAGGTAAGGACAGTCACTTTTCTGCTCAAAAGAACTACATCGTTAACGAAGATCACACGATTCTCATCTTAACTGACAAGCATTGGATGTTAGAGGACCAGTGCATTGTATCAGTTTCAGAAGCAGATTTGGACTACATATGGTCCGTATATGTAGGAAACACCGTTCTTTTATTCTGGGCACACTCAGATTTCCTGCTATATTAGAGACTCTAAAAGCAAGAGCGTGCTTCTCGCTCTAAAGCAGAGTATGATCCATGGATGAGAACTATGCTGTGTGTTTCTCTTAAGAAATGGAGTTAAATCCCAGGCTCTGTGTCTTACTACAAGCAAGACTTTGTTTCAGGTCAGGGCAGTCACTTTTCAGTTCAAAGGAACTACATCATTCACAAAGCTCACATGTTTCTCATCTTAACTGACAAGCATTGGATGTTAGAGGACCTTTGCTTTGTATCAGTTTCAGAAGCAGAGTTGGACTAGATATGGTCCATATGTGTAGGAAACACCGTTCTTTTGTTCTCAGCACACACACGTTTCCCGCTGTCTTAGAGACTCTAGAAAGCAAGAGCGTGCTTCTTGTTCTAAAGCAGAGTGTGATCGATGGATGAGAACACTGCTGTGTGTTTCAATTCAGAAATGGAGTTAAATCCCAGGCTCTGAGTCTTCCTACAAGCAAGACTTCGTTTAAGGTAAGGGCAGTCACTTTTCTGCTCAAATGAACTACATCGTTCATGAAGCTCACACGTTTCCCATCTTAACAGACAAGCATTGGATGTTAGAGGACCAGTGCTTTGTATGAGTTTCAGAAGCAGAGTTGGACTAGACATGGTCCGTATGTGTAGGAAACACCGTTCTTTTGTTCTCAGCACACTCACGTTTCCTGCTGTGTTAGAGACTCTAGAAAGCAAGAGCGTGCCTCCCGCTCTAAAGCAGATTGTGATCAATGGATGAGAACTATGCTGTGTGTTTCCCTTCAGAAATGGAGTTAAATCCCAATCTCTGTGTCTTCCTACAAGCAAGACTTCGTTTCAGGTAATTGCAGTTCCTTTTCAGCTCAAACGAACTACATCGTTCACTGAGATCACAAATTCTCATCTTAACAGACAAGCATTGGATGTTAGAGGACCAGTGCTTTGTAGCAGTTTCAGAAGCAGAGTTGCACTATATAATGTCCGTATGTGTAGGAAACACTGTTCTTTTGTTCTCAGGACACTCACGTTTCCTGCTGTCTTAGAGACTCTAGAAAGCAAGAGCGTGCTTCTTCTTCTAAAGCAGAGTGTGATCAATGGATGAGAACACTGCTGTGTGTTTCACTTCAGAAATGGAGTTAAATCCCAGGCTCTGAGTCTTCCTACAAGCAAGACTTCAATTCAGGTAAGGCAGTCACTTTTCTGCTCAAACAACCTACATCGTTCACTGAGCTCACACATTTATCATCTTAACAGACAAGCATTGGATGTTAGAGGACCAGTGCTTTGTATCAGTTTAAGAAGCAGAGTTGGACTAGATATGGGCCGTATGTGTAGGAAACACCGTTCTTTTGTTCTCAGCACACTCACGTTTCCTGCTGTCTTAGAGACTCTAGAAAGCAAGAGCGTGCTTCTTGTTCTAAAGCAGAGTGTCATCAATGGATGAGAACACTGCTGTGTGTTTCACTTCAGAAATGGAGTTAAATCCCAGGCTCTGAGTCTTTCTACAAGCAAGACTTCATTTCAGGTAAGGACAGTCACTTTTCTGCTCAAAAGAACTACATCGTTAACGAAGATCACACGATTCTCATCTTAACTGACAAGCATTGGATGTTAGAGGACCAGTGCATTGTATCAGTTTCAGAAGCAGATTTGGACTACATATGGTCCGTATATGTAGGAAACACCGTTCTTTTGTTCTGGGCACACTCAGATTTCCTGGTATATTAGAGACTCTAAAAGCAAGAGCGTGCTTCTCGCTCTAAAGCACAGTGTGATCCATGGATGAGAACTATGCTGTGTGTTTCTCTTAAGAAATGGAGTTAAATCCCAGGCTCTGTGTCTTACTACAAGCAAGACTTTGTTTCAGGTAAGGGCAGTCACTTTTCAGTTCAAAGGAACTACATCATTCACAAAGCTCACACGTTTCCCATCTTAACTGACAAGCATTGGATGTTAGAGGACCAGTGCTTTGTATCAGTTTCAGAAGCAGAGTTGAACTAGATATGGTCCATATGTGTAGGAAACACCGTTCTTTTGTTCTCAGCAAAATCACGTTTCCTGCTATCTTAGAGACTCTAGAAAGCAAGAGCGTGCTTCTTGTTATAAAGCAGAGTGTGATCAATGGATGAGAACACTGCTGTGTGTTTCACTTCAGAAATGGAGTTAAATCCCAGGCTCTGAGTCTTCCTACAAGCAAGACTTCCATTCAGGTAAGGGCAGTCACTTTTCTGCTCAAACGAACTACATCGTTCACAGAGCTCACACGTTTCTCATCTTAACTGACAAGCATTGGATGTTAGAGGGTCAGTGCTTTGTATGAGTTTCAGAAGAAGATTTGGACTACTTATGGTCTGTATATGTAGGAAACACCGTTCTTTAGTTCTGGGCACACTCAGATTACCTGCTATATTAGAGACTATAAAAGCAAGTGCATGCTTCTCGCTCTAAAGCAGAGTGTGATCCATGGATGAGAACTATGCTGTGTGTTTCCCTTCAGAAATGGAGTTTAATCCCTATCTCTGTGTCTTCCTACAAGCAAAACTTCGTTTCAGGTAAGGGCAGTCACTTTTCTGCTCAAACGAACTACATCATTCACAGAGCTCACACGTTTCTCATCTTAACTGACAAGCATTGGATGTTAGAGGACCAGTGCATTGTATCAGTTTCAGAAGCAGATTTGGACTACATATGGTCCGTGTATGTAGGAAACACCGTTCTTTTGTTCTGGGCACACTCAGATTTCCTGCTATATTAGAGACTCTAAAAGCAAGAGCGTGCTTCTCGCTCTAAAGCAGAGTGTGATCCATGGATGAGAACTATGCTGTGTGTTTCTCTTAAGAAATGGAGTTAAATCCCAGGCTCTGTGTCTTACTACAAGCAAGACTTCGTTTCAGGTAAGGGCAGTCACTTTTCAGTTCAAAGGAACTACATCAATCACAAAGCTCACACATTTCTCATCTTAACTGACAAGCATTGGATGTTAGAGGACCAGTGCTTTGTATCAGTTTCAGAAGCAGAGTTGAACTAGATATCGTCCATATGTGTAGGAAACACCGTTCTTTTGTTCTCAGCAAAATCACGTTTCCTGCTGTCTTAGAGACTCTAGAAAGCAAGAGCATGCTTCTTGTTATAAAGCAGAGTGTGATCAATGGATGATTACACTGCTGTGTGTTTTACTTCAGAAATGGAGTTAAATCCCAGGCTCTGAGTCTTCCTACAGGCAAGACTTCAATTCAGGTAAGGGCAGTCACTTTTCTGCTCAAACGAACTACATCGTTCATGAAGCTCACACGTTTCCCATCTTAACTGACAAGCATTGGATGTTAGAGGACCAGTGCTTTGTATCAGTTTAAGAAGCAGAGTTGGACTAGATATGGGCCGTATGTGTAGGAAACACCGTTCTTTTGTTCTCAGCACACTCACGTTTCCTGCTGTCTTAGAGACTCTAGAAAGCAAGAGCGTGCTTCTTGTTCTAAAGCAGAGTGTAATCAATGGATGAGAACACTGCTGTGTGTTTCACTTCAAAAATGGAGTTAAATCCCAGGCTCTGAGTCTTTCTACAAGCAAGACTTCATTTCAGGTAAGGACAGTCACTTTTCTGCTCAAAAGAACTACATCGTTAACGAAGATCACACGATTCTCATCTTAACTGACAAGCATTGGATGTTAGAGGACCAGTGCATTGTATCAGTTTCAGAAGCAGATTTGGACTACATATGGTCCGTATATGTAGGAAACACCGTTCTTTTGTTCTGGGCACACTCAGATTTCCTGGTATATTAGAGACTCTAAAAGCAAGAGCGTGCTTCTCGCTCTAAAGCAGAGTGTGATCCATGGATGAGAACTATGCTGTGTGTTTCTCTTAAGAAATGGAGTTAAATCCCAGGCTCTGTGTCTTACTACAAGCAAGACTTCGTTTCAGGTAAGGGCAGTCACTTTTCAGTTCAAAGGAACTACATCATTCACAAAGCTCACACGTTTCCCATCTTAACTGACAAGCATTGGATGTTAGAGGACCAGTGCTTTGTATCAGTTTAAGAAACAGAGTTGGACTAGATATGGTCCGTATGTGTAGGAAACACCGTTCTTTTGTTGTCAGCACACTCACGTTTCCTGCTGTCTTAGAGAATCTAGAAAACAAGAGTGTGCTTCTCTCTCTAACCACAGTGTGATCCATGGATGAATACTATGCTGTGTGTTTCCCTTCAGAAATGGAGTTAAATCCCAGGCTCTGTGTCTTCCTACATGCAAGACTTCTTTTCAGGTAAGGGTAGTCACTATTCATTTCAAAGGAACTACATCATTCACAAAGCTCACACGTTTCTCATCTTAACTGACAAACATTGGATGTTAGAGGACCTTTGCTTTGTATCAGTTTCAGAAGCAGAGTTGGACTAGATATGGTCCATATGTGTAGGAAACACCGTTCTTTTGTTCTCAGCACACACACGTTTCCCGCTGTCTTAGAGACTCTAGAAAGCAAGAGCGTGCTTCTTGTTCTAAAGCAGAGTGTGATCGATGGATGAGAACACTGCTGTGTGTTTCAATTCAGAAATGGAGTTAAATCCCAGGCTCTGAGTCTTCCTACAAGCAAGACGTCGTTTAAGGTAAGGGCAGTCACTTTTCTGCTCAAATGAACTACATCGTTCATGAAGCTCACACGTTTCCCATCTTAACAGACAAGCATTGGATGTTAGAGGACCAGTGCTTTGTATGAGTTTCAGAAGCAGAGTTGGACTAGACATGGTCCGTATGTGTAGGAAACACCGTTCTTTTGTTCTCAGCACACTCACGTTTCCTGCTGTGTTAGAGACTCTAGAAAGCAAGAGCGTGCCTCACGCTCTAAAGCAGATTGTGATCAATGGATGAGAACTATGCTGTGTGTTTCCCTTCAGAAATGGAGTTAAATCCCAATCTCTGTGTCTTCCTACAAGCAAGACTTCGTTTCAGGTAATTGCAGTCCCTTTTCAGCTCAAACGAACTACATCGTTCACTGAGATCACAAATTCTCATCTTAACAGACAAGCATTGGATGTTAGAGGACCAGTGCTTTGTAGCAGTTTCAGAAGCAGAGTTGCACTATATAATGTCCGTATGTGTAGGAAACACTGTTCTTTTGTTCTCAGGACACTCACGTTTCCTGCTGTCTTAGAGACTCTAGAAAGCAAGAGCGTGCTTCTTCTTCTAAAGCAGAGTGTGATCAATGGATGAGAACACTGCTGTGTGTTTCACTTCAGAAATGGAGTTAAATCCCAGGCTCTGAGTCTTCCTACAAGTAAGACTTCGTTACAGGTAAGGGCAGTCACTTTTCAGTTCAAAGGAACTACATTATTCTCAAAGCTCACACGTTTCTCATCTTAACTGACAAGCATTGGATGTTAGAGGACCAGTGCATTGTATCAGTTTCAGAAGCAGATTTGGACTACATATGGTCCGTATATGTAGGAAACACCGTTCTTTTATTCTGGGCACACTCAGATTTCCTGCTATATTAGAGACTCTAAAAGCAAGAGCGTGCTTCTCGCTCTAAAGCAGAGTATGATCCATGGATGAGAACTATGCTGTGTGTTTCTCTTAAGAAATGGAGTTAAATCCCAGGCTCTGTGTCTTACTACAAGCAAGACTTTGTTTCAGGTCAGGGCAGTCACTTTTCAGTTCAAAGGAACTACATCATTCACAAAGCTCACATGTTTCTCATCTTAACTGACAAGCATTGGATGTTAGAGTACCAGTGCTTTGTATCAGTTTCAGAAGCAGAGTTGAACTAGATATGGTCCGTATGTGTAGGAAACACCGTTCTTTTGTTCTCAGCACACTCACGTTTACTGCTGTCTTAGAGACTCTAGAAAGCAAGAACGTGCTTCTCATTCTGAAGCAGAGTGTGATCCATGGATGAGAACTATGCTGTGTGTTTTACTTCAGAAATGGAGTTAAATCCCAGGCTCTGAGTCTTCCTACAAGCAAGACTTCAATTCAGGTAAGGCAGTCACTTTTCTGCTCAAACAACCTACATCGTTCACTGAGCTCACACATTTATCATCTTAACAGACAAGCATTGGATGTTAGAGGACCAGTGCTTTGTATCAGTTTAAGAAGCAGAGTTGGACTAGATATGGGCCGTATGTGTAGGAAACACCGTTCTTTTGTTCTCAGCACACTCACGTTTCCTGCTGTCTTAGAGACTCTAGAAAGCAAGAGCGTGCTTCTTGTTCTAAAGCAGAGTGTCATCAATGGATGAGAACACTGCTGTGTGTTTCACTTCAGAAATGGAGTTAAATCCCAGGCTCTGAGTCTTTCTACAAGCAAGACTTCATTTCAGGTAAGGACAGTCACTTTTCTGCTCAAAAGAACTACATCGTTAACGAAGATCAAACGATTCTCATCTTAACTGACAAGCATTGGATGTTAGAGGACCAGTGCATTGTATCAGTTTCAGAAGCAGATTTGGACTACATATGGTCCGTATATGTAGGAAACACCGTTCTTTTGTTCTGGGCACACTCAGATTTCCTGGTATATTAGAGACTCTAAAAGCAAGAGCGTGCTTCTCGCTCTAAAGCACAGTGTGATCCATGGATGAGAACTATGCTGTGTGTTTCTCTTAAGAAATGGAGTTAAATCCCAGGCTCTGTGTCTTACTACAAGCAAGACTTTGTTTCAGGTAAGGGCAGTCACTTTTCAGTTCAAAGGAACTACATCATTCACAAAGCTCACACGTTTCCCATCTTAACTGACAAGCATTGGATGTTAGAGGACCAGTGCTTTGTATCAGTTTCAGAAGCAGAGTTGATCTAGATATGGTCCATATGTGTAGGAAACACCGTTCTTTTGTTCTCAGCAAAATCACGTTTCCTGCTGTCTTAGAGACTCTAGAAAGCAAGAGCGTGCTTCTTGTTATAAAGCAGAGTGTGATCAATGGATGAGAACACTGCTGTGTGTTTCACTTCAGAAATGGAGTTAAATCCCAGGCTCTGATTCTTCCTACAAGCAAGACTTCCATTCAGGTAAGGGCAGTCACTTTTCTGCTCAAACGAACTACATCGTTCACAGAGCTCACACGTTTCTCATCTTAACTGACAAGCATTGGATGTTAGAGGGTCAGTGCTTTGTATGAGTTTCAGAAGAAGATTTGGACTACTTATGGTCTGTATATGTAGGAAACACCGTTCTTTAGTTCTGGGCACACTCAGATTACCTGCTATATTAGAGACTATAAAAGCAAGTGCATGCTTCTCGCTCTAAAGCAGAGTTTGATCCATGGATGAGAACTATGCTGTGTGTTTCCCTTCAGAAATGGAGTTTAATCCCTATCTCTGTGTCTTCCTACAAGCAAAACTTCGTTTCAGGTAAGGGCAGTCACTTTTCTGCTCAAACGAACTACATCGTTCACAGAGCTCACACGTTTCTCATCTTAACTGACAAGCATTGGATGTTAGAGGACCAGTGCATTGTATCAGTTTCAGAAGCAGATTTGGACTACATATGGTCCGTGTATGTAGGAAACACCGTTCTTTTGTTCTGGGCACACTCAGATTTCCTGCTATATTAGAGACTCTAAAAGCAAGAGCGTGCTTCTCGCTCTAAAGCAGAGTGTGATCCATGGATGAGAACTATGCTGTGTGTTTCTCTTAAGAAATGGAGTTAAATCCCAGGCTCTGTGTCTTACTACAAGCAAGACTTCGTTTCAGGTAAGGGCAGTCACTTTTCAGTTCAAAGGAACTACATCAATCACAAAGCTCACACATTTCTCATCTTAACTGACAAGCATTGGATGTTAGAGGACCAGTGCTTTGTATCAGTTTCAGAAGCAGAGTTGAACTAGATATCGTCCATATGTGTAGGAAACACCGTTCTTTTGTTCTCAGCAAAATCACGTTTCCTGCTGTCTTAGAGACTCTAGAAAGCAAGAGCATGCTTCTTGTTATAAAGCAGAGTGTGATCAATGGATGATTACACTGCTGTGTGTTTTACTTCAGAAATGGAGTTAAATCCCAGACTCTGAGTCTTCCTACAGGCAAGACTTCAATTCAGGTAAGGGCAGTCACTATTCTGCTCAAACGAACAACATCGTTCATGAAGCTCACAAGTTTCTCATCTTAACAGACAAGCATTGGATGTTAGAGGATCAGTGCTTTGTATCAGTTTAAGAAGCAGATTTGGACTAGATATGGTCAGTCTGTGTAGGAAACACTGTTCTTTTGTTCTCAGCACACTCACGTTTCCTGTTGTCTTTTAGACTCTAGAAAGCAAGAGCGTGCTTCTTGCTCGAAAGTAGAGTGTGATCCATGGATGAAAACTATGCTGTGTGTTTCACTTCAGAAAAGGAGTTAAATCCCAGGCTCTGAGTCTCCCTACAAGCAAGACTTCGTTTCAGGTAAGGACAGTCACTTTTCTGCTCAAATGAACTACATCTTTCACGAAGCACACACGTTTCTCATCTTAACTGACAAGCATTGGATGTTAGAGGACCAGTGCTTTGTATCAGTTTCAGAAGCAGAGTTGGACTAGATATGGTCCATATGTGTAGGAAACACCGTTCTTTTGTTCTCAGCAAAATCACGTTTCCTGCTGTCTTAGAGACTCTAGAAAGCAAGAGCGTGCTTCTTGTTATAAAGCAGAGTGTGATCAATGGATGGTTACACTGCTGTGTGTTTTACTTCAGAAATGGAGTTATATCCCAGGGTCTGAGTCTTCCTACAGGCAAGACTTCAATTCAGGTATTGGCAGTCACTTTTCTGCTCAAACGAACTACATCGTTCATGAAGCTCACACGTTTCCCATCTTAACTGACAAGCATTGGATGTTAGAGGACCAGTGCTTTGTATCAGTTTAAGAAGCAGAGTTGGACTAGATATGGGCCGTATGTGTAGGAAACACCGTTCTTTTGTTCTCAGCACACTCACGTTTCCTGCTGTCTTAGAGACTCTAGAAAGCAAGAGCGTGCTTCTTGTTCTAAAGCAGAGTGTCATCAATGGATGAGAACACTGCTGTGTGTTTCACTTCAGAAATGGAGTTAAATCCCAGGCTCTGAGTCTTTCTACAAGCAAGACTTCATTTCAGGTAAGGACAGTCACTTTTCTGCTCAAAAGAACTACATCATTAACGAAGATCACACGATTCTCATCTTAACTGACAAGCATTGGATGTTAGAGGACCAGTGCATTGTATCAGTTTCAGAAGCAGATTTGGACTACATATGGTCCGTATATGTAGGAAACACCGTTCTTTTGTTCTGGGCACACTCAGATTTCCTGGTATATTAGAGACTCTAAAAGCAAGAGCGTGCTTCTCGCTCTAAAGCACAGTGTGATCCATGGATGAGAACTATGCTGTGTGTTTCTCTTAAGAAATGGAGTTAAATCCCAGGCTCTGTGTCTTACTACAAGCAAGACTTCGTTTCAGGTAAGGGCAGTCACTTTTCAGTTCAAAGGAACTACATCATTCACAAAGCTCACACGTTTCCCATCTTAACTGACAAGCATTGGATGTTAGAGGACCAGTGCTTTGTATCAGTTTCAGAAACAGAGTTGGACTAGATATGGTCCGTATGTGTAGGAAACACCGTTCTTTTGTTGTCAGCACACTCACGTTTCCTGCTGTCTTAGAGAATCTAGAAAACAAGAGTGTGCTTCTCTCTCTAACCACAGTGTGATCCATGGATGAATACTATGCTGTGTGATTCCCTTCAGAAATGGAGTTAAATCCCAGGCTCTGTGTCTTCCTACATGCAAGACTTCTTTTCAGGTAAGGGTAGTCACTATTCATTTCAAAGGAACTACATCATTCACAAAGCTCACACGTTTCTCATCTTAACTGACAAACATTGGATGTTAGAGGACCTTTGCTTTGTATCAGTTTCAGAAGCAGAGTTGGACTAGATATGGTCCATATGTGTAGGAAACACCGTTCTTTTGTTCTCAGCACACACACGTTTCCCGCTGTCTTAGAGACTCTAGAAAGCAAGAGCGTGCTTCTTGTTCTAAAGCAGAGTGTGATCGATGGATGAGAACACTGCTGTGTGTTTCAATTCAGAAATGGAGTTAAATCCCAGGCTCTGAGTCTTCCTACAAGCAAGACTTCGTTTAAGGTAAGGGCAGTCACTTTTCTGCTCAAATGAACTACATCGTTCATGAAGCTCACACGTTTCCCATCTTAACAGACAAGCATTGGATGTTAGAGGACCAGTGCTTTGTATGAGTTTCAGAAGCAGAGTTGGACTAGACATGGTCCGTATGTGTAGGAAACACCGTTCTTTTGTTCTCAGCACACTCACGTTTCCTGCTGTGTTAGAGACTCTAGAAAGCAAGAGCGTGCCTCACGCTCTAAAGCAGATTGTGATCAATGGATGAGAACTATGCTGTGTGTTTCCCTTCAGAAATGGAGTTAAATCCCAATCTCTGTGTCTTCCTACAAGCAAGACTTCGTTTCAGGTAATTGCAGTCCCTTTTCAGCTCAAACGAACTACATCGTTCACTGAGATCACAAATTCTCATCTTAACAGACAAGCATTGGATGTTAGAGGACCAGTGCTTTGTAGCAGTTTCAGAAGCAGAGTTGCACTATATAATGTCCGTATGTGTAGGAAACACTGTTCTTTTGTTCTCAGGACACTCACGTTTCCTGCTGTCTTAGAGACTCTAGAAAGCAAGAGCGTGCTTCTTCTTCTAAAGCAGAGTGTGATCAATGGATGAGAACACTGCTGTGTGTTTCACTTCAGAAATGGAGTTAAATCCCAGGCTCTGAGTCTTCCTACAAGTAAGACTTCGTTACAGGTAAGGGCAGTCACTTTTCAGTTCAAAGGAACTACATTATTCTCAAAGCTCACACGTTTCTCATCTTAACTGACAAGCATTGGATGTTAGAGGACCAGTGCATTGTATCAGTTTCAGAAGCAGATTTGGACTACATATGGTCCGTATATGTAGGAAACACCGTTCTTTTATTCTGGGCACACTCAGATTTCCTGCTATATTAGAGACTCTAAAAGCAAGAGCGTGCTTCTCGCTCTAAAGCAGAGTATGATCCATGGATGAGAACTATGCTGTGTGTTTCTCTTAAGAAATGGAGTTAAATCCCAGGCTCTGTGTCTTACTACAAGCAAGACTTTGTTTCAGGTCAGGGCAGTCACTTTTCAGTTCAAAGGAACTACATCATTCACAAAGCTCACATGTTTCTCATCTTAACTGACAAGCATTGGATGTTAGAGTACCAGTGCTTTGTATCAGTTTCAGAAGCAGAGTTGAACTAGATATGGTCCGTATGTGTAGGAAACACCGTTCTTTTGTTCTCAGCACACTCACGTTTACTGCTGTCTGAGAGACTCTAGAAAGCAAGAACGTGCTTCTCATTCTGAAGCAGAGTGTGATCCATGGATGAGAACTATGCTGTGTGTTTCACTTCAGAAATGGAGTTAAATCCCAGGCTCTGATTCTTCCTACAAGCAAGACTTCCATTCAGGTAAGGGCAGTCACTTTTCTGCTCAAACGAACTACATCGTTCACAGAGCTCACACGTTTCTCATCTTAACTGACAAGCATTGGATGTTAGAGGGTCAGTGCTTTGTATGAGTTTCAGAAGAAGATTTGGACTACTTATGGTCTGTATATGTAGGAAACACCGTTCTTTAGTTCTGGGCACACTCAGATTACCTGCTATATTAGAGACTATAAAAGCAAGTGCATGCTTCTCGCTCTAAAGCAGAGTTTGATCCATGGATGAGAACTATGCTGTGTGTTTCCCTTCAGAAATGGAGTTTAATCCCTATCTCTGTGTCTTCCTACAAGCAAAACTTCGTTTCAGGTAAGGGCAGTCACTTTTCTGCTCAAACGAACTACATCGTTCACAGAGCTCACACGTTTCTCATCTTAACTGACAAGCATTGGATGTTAGAGGACCAGTGCATTGTATCAGTTTCAGAAGCAGATTTGGACTACATATGGTCCGTGTATGTAGGAAACACCGTTCTTTTGTTCTGGGCACACTCAGATTTCCTGCTATATTAGAGACTCTAAAAGCAAGAGCGTGCTTCTCGCTCTAAAGCAGAGTGTGATCCATGGATGAGAACTATGCTGTGTGTTTCTCTTAAGAAATGGAGTTAAATCCCAGGCTCTGTGTCTTACTACAAGCAAGACTTCGTTTCAGGTAAGGGCAGTCACTTTTCAGTTCAAAGGAACTACATCAATCACAAAGCTCACACATTTCTCATCTTAACTGACAAGCATTGGATGTTAGAGGACCAGTGCTTTGTATCAGTTTCAGAAGCAGAGTTGAACTAGATATCGTCCATATGTGTAGGAAACACCGTTCTTTTGTTCTCAGCAAAATCACGTTTCCTGCTGTCTTAGAGACTCTAGAAAGCAAGAGCATGCTTCTTGTTATAAAGCAGAGTGTGATCAATGGATGATTACACTGCTGTGTGTTTTACTTCAGAAATGGAGTTAAATCCCAGACTCTGAGTCTTCCTACAGGCAAGACTTCAATTCAGGTAAGGGCAGTCACTATTCTGCTCAAACGAACAACATCGTTCATGAAGCTCACAAGTTTCTCATCTTAACAGACAAGCATTGGATGTTAGAGGATCAGTGCTTTGTATCAGTTTAAGAAGCAGATTTGGACTAGATATGGTCAGTCTGTGTAGGAAACACTGTTCTTTTGTTCTCAGCACACTCACGTTTCCTGTTGTCTTTTAGACTCTAGAAAGCAAGAGCGTGCTTCTTGCTCGAAAGTAGAGTGTGATCCATGGATGAAAACTATGCTGTGTGTTTCACTTCAGAAAAGGAGTTAAATCCCAGGCTCTGAGTCTCCCTACAAGCAAGACTTCGTTTCAGGTAAGGACAGTCACTTTTCTGCTCAAATGAACTACATCTTTCACGAAGCACACACGTTTCTCATCTTAACTGACAAGCATTGGATGTTAGAGGACCAGTGCTTTGTATCAGTTTCAGAAGCAGAGTTGGACTAGATATGGTCCATATGTGTAGGAAACACCGTTCTTTTGTTCTCAGCAAAATCACGTTTCCTGCTGTCTTAGAGACGCTAGAAAGCAAGAGCGTGCTTCTTGTTATAAAGCAGAGTGTGATCAATGGATGGTTACACTGCTGTGTGTTTTACTTCAGAAATGGAGTTATATCCCAGGGTCTGAGTCTTCCTACAGGCAAGACTTCAATTCAGGTATTGGCAGTCACTTTTCTGCTCAAACGAACTACATCGTTCATGAAGCTCACACGTTTCCCATCTTAACTGACAAGCATTGGATGTTAGAGGACCAGTGCTTTGTATCAGTTTAAGAAGCAGAGTTGGACTAGATATGGGCCGTATGTGTAGGAAACACCGTTCTTTTGTTCTCAGCACACTCACGTTTCCTGCTGTCTTAGAGACTCTAGAAAGCAAGAGCGTGCTTCTTGTTCTAAAGCAGAGTGTCATCAATGGATGAGAACACTGCTGTGTGTTTCACTTCAGAAATGGAGTTAAATCCCAGGCTCTGAGTCTTTCTACAAGCAAGACTTCATTTCAGGTAAGGACAGTCACTTTTCTGCTCAAAAGAACTACATCATTAACGAAGATCACACGATTCTCATCTTAACTGACAAGCATTGGATGTTAGAGGACCAGTGCATTGTATCAGTTTCAGAAGCAGATTTGGACTACATATGGTCCGTATATGTAGGAAACACCGTTCTTTTGTTCTGGGCACACTCAGATTTCCTGGTATATTAGAGACTCTAAAAGCAAGAGCGTGCTTCTCGCTCTAAAGCAGAGTGTGATCCATGGATGAGAACTATGCTGTGTGTTTCTCTTAAGAAATGGAGTTAAATCCCAGGCTCTGTGTCTTACTACAAGCAAGACTTCGTTTCAGGTAAGGGCAGTCACTTTTCAGTTCAAAGGAACTACATCATTCACAAAGCTCACACGTTTCCCATCTTAACTGACAAGCATTGGATGTTAGAGGACCAGTGCTTTGTATCAGTTTCAGAAACAGAGTTGGACTAGATATGGTCCGTATGTGTAGGAAACACCGTTCTTTTGTTGTCAGCACACTCACGTTTCCTGCTGTCTTAGAGAATCTAGAAAACAAGAGTGTGCTTCTCTCTCTAACCACAGTGTGATCCATGGATGAATACTATGCTGTGTGTTTCCCTTCAGAAATGGAGTTAAATCCCAGGCTCTGTGTCTTCCTACATGCAAGACTTCTTTTCAGGTAAGGGTAGTCACTATTCATTTCAAAGGAACTACATCATTCACAAAGCTCACACGTTTCTCATCTTAACTGACAAACATTGGATGTTAGAGGACCTTTGCTTTGTATCAGTTTCAGAAGCAGAGTTGGACTAGATATGGTCCATATGTGTAGGAAACACCGTTCTTTTGTTCTCAGCACACACACGTTTCCCGCTGTCTTAGAGACTCTAGAAAGCAAGAGCGTGCTTCTTGTTCTAAAGCAGAGTGTGATCGATGGATGAGAACACTGCTGTGTGTTTCAATTCAGAAATGGAGTTAAATCCCAGGCTCTGAGTCTTCCTACAAGCAAGACTTCGTTTAAGGTAAGGGCAGTCACTTTTCTGCTCAAATGAACTACATCGTTCATGAAGCTCACACGTTTCCCATCTTAACAGACAAGCATTGGATGTTAGAGGACCAGTGCTTTGTATGAGTTTCAGAAGCAGAGTTGGACTAGACATGGTCCGTATGTGTAGGAAACACCGTTCTTTTGTTCTCAGCACACTCACGTTTCCTGCTGTGTTAGAGACTCTAGAAAGCAAGAGCGTGCCTCACGCTCTAAAGCAGATTGTGATCAATGGATGAGAACTATGCTGTGTGTTTCCCTTCAGAAATGGAGTTAAATCCCAATCTCTGTGTCTTCCTACAAGCAAGACTTCGTTTCAGGTAATTGCAGTCCCTTTTCAGCTCAAACGAACTACATCGTTCACTGAGATCACAAATTCTCATCTTAACAGACAAGCATTGGATGTTAGAGGACCAGTGCTTTGTAGCAGTTTCAGAAGCAGAGTTGCACTATATAATGTCCGTATGTGTAGGAAACACTGTTCTTTTGTTCTCAGGACACTCACGTTTCCTGCTGTCTTAGAGACTCTAGAAAGCAAGAGCGTGCTTCTTCTTCTAAAGCAGAGTGTGATCAATGGATGAGAACACTGCTGTGTGTTTCACTTCAGAAATGGAGTTAAATCCCAGGCTCTGAGTCTTCCTACAAGTAAGACTTCGTTACAGGTAAGGGCAGTCACTTTTCAGTTCAAAGGAACTACATTATTCTCAAAGCTCACACGTTTCTCATCTTAACTGACAAGCATTGGATGTTAGAGGACCAGTGCATTGTATCAGTTTCAGAAGCAGATTTGGACTACATATGGTCCGTATATGTAGGAAACACCGTTCTTTTATTCTGGGCACACTCAGATTTCCTGCTATATTAGAGACTCTAAAAGCAAGAGCGTGCTTCTCGCTCTAAAGCAGAGTATGATCCATGGATGAGAACTATGCTGTGTGTTTCTCTTAAGAAATGGAGTTAAATCCCAGGCTCTGTGTCTTACTACAAGCAAGACTTTGTTTCAGGTCAGGGCAGTCACTTTTCAGTTCAAAGGAACTACATCATTCACAAAGCTCACATGTTTCTCATCTTAACTGACAAGCATTGGATGTTAGAGTACCAGTGCTTTGTATCAGTTTCAGAAGCAGAGTTGAACTAGATATGGTCCGTATGTGTAGGAAACACCGTTCTTTTGTTCTCAGCACACTCACGTTTACTGCTGTCTTAGAGACTCTAGAAAGCAAGAACGTGCTTCTCATTCTGAAGCAGAGTGTGATCCATGGATGAGAACTATGCTGTGTGTTTTACTTCAGAAATGGAGTTAAATCCCAGGCTCTGAGTCTTCCTACAAGCAAGACTTCAATTCAGGTAAGGCAGTCACTTTTCTGCTCAAACAACCTACATCGTTCACTGAGCTCACACATTTATCATCTTAACAGACAAGCATTGGATGTTAGAGGACCAGTGCTTTGTATCAGTTTAAGAAGCAGAGTTGGACTAGATATGGGCCGTATGTGTAGGAAACACCGTTCTTTTGTTCTCAGCACACTCACGTTTCCTGCTGTCTTAGAGACTCTAGAAAGCAAGAGCGTGCTTCTTGTTCTAAAGCAGAGTGTCATCAATGGATGAGAACACTGCTGTGTGTTTCACTTCAGAAATGGAGTTAAATCCCAGGCTCTGAGTCTTTCTACAAGCAAGACTTCATTTCAGGTAAGGACAGTCACTTTTCTGCTCAAAAGAACTACATCGTTAACGAAGATCACACGATTCTCATCTTAACTGACAAGCATTGGATGTTAGAGGACCAGTGCATTGTATCAGTTTCAGAAGCAGATTTGGACTACATATGGTCCGTATATGTAGGAAACACCGTTCTTTTGTTCTGGGCACACTCAGATTTCCTGGTATATTAGAGACTCTAAAAGCAAGAGCGTGCTTCTCGCTCTAAAGCACAGTGTGATCCATGGATGAGAACTATGCTGTGTGTTTCTCTTAAGAAATGGAGTTAAATCCCAGGCTCTGTGTCTTACTACAAGCAAGACTTTGTTTCAGGTAAGGGCAGTCACTTTTCAGTTCAAAGGAACTACATCATTCACAAAGCTCACACGTTTCCCATCTTAACTGACAAGCATTGGATGTTAGAGGACCAGTGCTTTGTATCAGTTTCAGAAGCAGAGTTGATCTAGATATGGTCCATATGTGTAGGAAACACCGTTCTTTTGTTCTCAGCAAAATCACGTTTCCTGCTGTCTTAGAGACTCTAGAAAGCAAGAGCGTGCTTCTTGTTATAAAGCAGAGTGTGATCAATGGATGAGAACACTGCTGTGTGTTTCACTTCAGAAATGGAGTTAAATCCCAGGCTCTGAGTCTTCCTACAAGCAAGACTTCCATTCAGGTAAGGGCAGTCACTTTTCTGCTCAAACGAACTACATCGTTCACAGAGCTCACACGTTTCTCATCTTAACTGACAAGCATTGGATGTTAGAGGGTCAGTGCTTTGTATGAGTTTCAGAAGAAGATTTGGACTACTTATGGTCTGTATATGTAGGAAACACCGTTCTTTAGTTCTGGGCACACTCAGATTACCTGCTATATTAGAGACTATAAAAGCAAGTGCATGCTTCTCGCTCTAAAGCAGAGTTTGATCCATGGATGAGAACTATGCTGTGTGTTTCCCTTCAGAAATGGAGTTTAATCCCTATCTCTGTGTCTTCCTACAAGCAAAACTTCGTTTCAGGTAAGGGCAGTCACTTTTCTGCTCAAACGAACTACATCGTTCACAGAGCTCACACGTTTCTCATCTTAACTGACAAGCATTGGATGTTAGAGGACCAGTGCATTGTATCAGTTTCAGAAGCAGATTTGGACTACATATGGTCCGTGTATGTAGGAAACACCGTTCTTTTGTTCTGGGCACACTCAGATTTCCTGCTATATTAGAGACTCTAAAAGCAAGAGCGTGCTTCTCGCTCTAAAGCAGAGTGTGATCCATGGATGAGAACTATGCTGTGTGTTTCTCTTAAGAAATGGAGTTAAATCCCAGGCTCTGTGTCTTACTACAAGCAAGACTTCGTTTCAGGTAAGGGCAGTCACTTTTCAGTTCAAAGGAACTACATCAATCACAAAGCTCACACATTTCTCATCTTAACTGACAAGCATTGGATGTTAGAGGACCAGTGCTTTGTATCAGTTTCAGAAGCAGAGTTGAACTAGATATCGTCCATATGTGTAGGAAACACCGTTCTTTTGTTCTCAGCAAAATCACGTTTCCTGCTGTCTTAGAGACTCTAGAAAGCAAGAGCATGCTTCTTGTTATAAAGCAGAGTGTGATCAATGGATGATTACACTGCTGTGTGTTTTACTTCAGAAATGGAGTTAAATCCCAGACTCTGAGTCTTCCTACAGGCAAGACTTCAATTCAGGTAAGGGCAGTCACTATTCTGCTCAAACGAACAACATCGTTCATGAAGCTCACAAGTTTCTCATCTTAACAGACAAGCATTGGATGTTAGAGGATCAGTGCTTTGTATCAGTTTAAGAAGCAGATTTGGACTAGATATGGTCAGTCTGTGTAGGAAACACTGTTCTTTTGTTCTCAGCACACTCACGTTTCCTGTTGTCTTTTAGACTCTAGAAAGCAAGAGCGTGCTTCTTGCTCGAAAGTAGAGTGTGATCCATGGATGAAAACTATGCTGTGTGTTTCACTTCAGAAAAGGAGTTAAATCCCAGGCTCTGAGTCTCCCTACAAGCAAGACTTCGTTTCAGGTAAGGACAGTCACTTTTCTGCTCAAATGAACTACATCTTTCACGAAGCACACACGTTTCTCATCTTAACTGACAAGCATTGGATGTTAGAGGACCAGTGCTTTGTATCAGTTTCAGAAGCAGAGTTGGACTAGATATGGTCCATATGTGTAGGAAACACCGTTCTTTTGTTCTCAGCAAAATCACGTTTCCTGCTGTCTTAGAGACTCTAGAAAGCAAGAGCGTGCTTCTTGTTATAAAGCAGAGTGTGATCAATGGATGGTTACACTGCTGTGTGTTTTACTTCAGAAATGGAGTTATATCCCAGGGTCTGAGTCTTCCTACAGGCAAGACTTCAATTCAGGTATTGGCAGTCACTTTTCTGCTCAAACGAACTACATCGTTCATGAAGCTCACACGTTTCCCATCTTAACTGACAAGCATTGGATGTTAGAGGACCAGTGCTTTGTATCAGTTTAAGAAGCAGAGTTGGACTAGATATGGGCCGTATGTGTAGGAAACACCGTTCTTTTGTTCTCAGCACACTCACGTTTCCTGCTGTCTTAGAGACTCTAGAAAGCAAGAGCGTGCTTCTTGTTCTAAAGCAGAGTGTCATCAATGGATGAGAACACTGCTGTGTGTTTCACTTCAGAAATGGAGTTAAATCCCAGGCTCTGAGTCTTTCTACAAGCAAGACTTCATTTCAGGTAAGGACAGTCACTTTTCTGCTCAAAAGAACTACATCATTAACGAAGATCACACGATTCTCATCTTAACTGACAAGCATTGGATGTTAGAGGACCAGTGCATTGTATCAGTTTCAGAAGCAGATTTGGACTACATATGGTCCGTATATGTAGGAAACACCGTTCTTTTGTTCTGGGCACACTCAGATTTCCTGGTATATTAGAGACTCTAAAAGCAAGAGCGTGCTTCTCGCTCTAAAGCACAGTGTGATCCATGGATGAGAACTATGCTGTGTGTTTCTCTTAAGAAATGGAGTTAAATCCCAGGCTCTGTGTCTTACTACAAGCAAGACTTCGTTTCAGGTAAGGGCAGTCACTTTTCAGTTCAAAGGAACTACATCATTCACAAAGCTCACACGTTTCCCATCTTAACTGACAAGCATTGGATGTTAGAGGACCAGTGCTTTGTATCAGTTTCAGAAACAGAGTTGGACTAGATATGGTCCGTATGTGTAGGAAACACCGTTCTTTTGTTCTCAGCACACTCACGTTTCCTGCTGTCTGAGAGAATCTAGAAAACAAGAGTGTGCTTCTCGCTCTAACCACAGTGTGATCAATGTATGAATACAATGCTGTGTGTTTTTCTTCAGAAATGGAGTTAAATCCCAGGCTCTGTGTCTTCCTACATGCAAGACTTCTTTTCAGGTAAGGGTAGTCACTTTTCATTTCAAAGGAACTACATCATTCACAAAGCTCACACGTTTCTCATCTTAACTGACAAACATTGGATGTTAGAGGACCAGTGCTTTGTATCAGTTTCAGAAGCAGAGTTGGACTAGATATGGTCCGTATGTGTAGGAAACACCGTTCTTTTGTTCTCAGCACACACACGTTTCCTGCTGTCTTAGAGACTCTAGAAAGCAAGAGCGTGCTTCTTGTTCTAAAGCAGAGTGTGATCAATGGATGAGAACACTGCTGTGTGTTTCACTTCAGAAATGGAGTTAAATCCCAGGCTCTGAGTCTTCCTACAAGTAAGACTTCGTTACAGGTAAGGGCAGTCACTTTTCAGTTCAAAGGAACTACATTATTCTCAAAGCTCACACGTTTCTCATCTTAACTGACAAGCATTGGATGTTAGAGGACCAGTGCATTGTATCAGTTTCAGAAGCAGATTTGGACTACATATGGTCCGTATATGTAGGAAACACCGTTCTTTTATTCTGGGCACACTCAGATTTCCTGCTATATTAGAGACTCTAAAAGCAAGAGCGTGCTTCTCGCTCTAAAGCAGAGTATGATCCATGGATGAGAACTATGCTGTGTGTTTCTCTTAAGAAATGGAGTTAAATCCCAGGCTCTGTGTCTTACTACAAGCAAGACTTTGTTTCAGGTCAGGGCAGTCACTTTTCAGTTCAAAGGAACTACATCATTCACAAAGCTCACATGTTTCTCATCTTAACTGACAAGCATTGGATGTTAGAGTACCAGTGCTTTGTATCAGTTTCAGAAGCAGAGTTGAACTAGATATGGTCCGTATGTGTAGGAAACACCGTTCTTTTGTTCTCAGCACACTCACGTTTACTGCTGTCTTAGAGACTCTAGAAAGCAAGAACGTGCTTCTCATTCTGAAGCAGAGTGTGATCCATGGATGAGAACTATGCTGTTTGTTTTACTTCAGAAATGGAGTTAAATCCCAGGCTCTGAGTCTTCCTACAAGCAAGACTTCATTTCAGGTAAGGCAGTCACTTTTCTGCTCAAACAACCTACATCGTTCACTGAGCTCACACATTTATCATCTTAACAGACAAGCATTGGATGTTAGAGGACCAGTGCTTTGTATCAGTTTAAGAAGCAGAGTTGGACTAGATATGGGCCGTATGTGTAGGAAACACCGTTCTTTTGTTCTCAGCACACTCACGTTTCCTGCTGTCTTAGAGACTCTAGAAAGCAAGAGCGTGCTTCTTGTTCTAAAGCAGAGTGTCATCAATGGATGAGAACACTGCTGTGTGTTTCACTTCAGAAATGGAGTTAAATCCCAGGCTCTGAGTCTTTCTACAAGCAAGACTTCATTTCAGGTAAGGACAGTCACTTTTCTGCTCAAAAGAACTACATCGTTAACGAAGATCACACGATTCTCATCTTAACTGACAAGCATTGGATGTTAGAGGACCAGTGCATTGTATCAGTTTCAGAAGCAGATTTGGACTACATATGGTCCGTATATGTAGGAAACACCGTTCTTTTGTTCTGGGCACACTCAGATTTCCTGGTATATTAGAGACTCTAAAAGCAAGAGCGTGCTTCTCGCTCTAAAGCACAGTGTGATCCATGGATGAGAACTATGCTGTGTGTTTCTCTTAAGAAATGGAGTTAAATCCCAGGCTCTGTGTCTTACTACAAGCAAGACTTTGTTTCAGGTAAGGGCAGTCACTTTTCAGTTCAAAGGAACTACATCAATCACAAAGCTCACACGTTTCCCATCTTAACTGACAAGCATTGGATGTTAGAGGACCAGTGCTTTGTATCAGTTTCAGAAGCAGAGTTGGACTAGATATGGTCCGTATGTATAGGAAACACCGTTCTTTTGTTCTCAGCACACACACGTTTCCTGCTGTCTTAGAGACTCTAGAAAGCAAGAGCGTGCTTCTTGTTCTAAAGCAGAGTGTGATCAATGGATGAGAACACTGCTGTGTGTTTCACTTCAGAAATGGAGTTAAATCCCAGGCTCTGAGTCTTCCTACAAGTAAGACTTCGTTACAGGTAAGGGCAGTCACTTTTCAGTTCAAAGGAACTACATTATTCTCAAAGCTCACACGTTTCTCATCTTAACTGACAAGCATTGGATGTTAGAGGACCAGTGCATTGTATCAGTTTCAGAAGCAGATTTGGACTACATATGGTCCGTATATGTAGGAAACACCGTTCTTTTATTCTGGGCACACTCAGATTTCCTGCTATATTAGAGACTCTAAAAGCAAGAGCGTGCTTCTCGCTCTAAAGCAGAGTATGATCCATGGATGAGAACTATGCTGTGTGTTTCTCTTAAGAAATGGAGTTAAATCCCAGGCTCTGTGTCTTACTACAAGCAAGACTTTGTTTCAGGTCAGGGCAGTCACTTTTCAGTTCAAAGGAACTACATCATTCACAAAGCTCACATGTTTCTCATCTTAACTGACAAGCATTGGATGTTAGAGTACCAGTGCTTTGTATCAGTTTCAGAAGCAGAGTTGAACTAGATATGGTCCTTATGTGTAGGAAACACCGTTCTTTTGTTCTCAGCACACTCACGTTTACTGCTGTCTTAGAGACTCTAGAAAGCAAGAACGTGCTTCTCATTCTGAAGCAGAGTGTGATCCATGGATGAGAACTATGCTGTTTGTTTTACTTCAGAAATGGAGTTAAATCCCAGGCTCTGAGTCTTCCTACAAGCAAGACTTCATTTCAGGTAAGGCAGTCACTTTTCTGCTCAAACAACCTACATCGTTCACTGAGCTCACACATTTATCATCTTAACAGACAAGCATTGGATGTTAGAGGACCAGTGCTTTGTATCAGTTTAAGAAGCAGAGTTGGACTAGATATGGGCCGTATGTGTAGGAAACACCGTTCTTTTGTTCTCAGCACACTCACGTTTCCTGCTGTCTTAGAGACTCTAGAAAGCAAGAGCGTGCTTCTTGTTCTAAAGCAGAGTGTCATCAATGGATGAGAACACTGCTGTGTGTTTCACTTCAGAAATGGAGTTAAATCCCAGGCTCTGAGTCTTTCTACAAGCAAGACTTCATTTCAGGTAAGGACAGTCACTTTTCTGCTCAAAAGAACTACATCGTTAACGAAGATCACACGATTCTCATCTTAACTGACAAGCATTGGATGTTAGAGGACCAGTGCATTGTATCAGTTTCAGAAGCAGATTTGGACTACATATGGTCCGTATATGTAGGAAACACCGTTCTTTTGTTCTGGGCACACTCAGATTTCCTGGTATATTAGAGACTCTAAAAGCAAGAGCGTGCTTCTCGCTCTAAAGCACAGTGTGATCCATGGATGAGAACTATGCTGTGTGTTTCTCTTAAGAAATGGAGTTAAATCCCAGGCTCTGTGTCTTACTACAAGCAAGACTTTGTTTCAGGTAAGGGCAGTCACTTTTCAGTTCAAAGGAACTACATCAATCACAAAGCTCACACGTTTCCCATCTTAACTGACAAGCATTGGATGTTAGAGGACCAGTGCTTTGTATCAGTTTAAGAAGCAGAGTTGGACTAGATATGGGCCGTATGTGTAGGAAACACCGTTCTTTTGTTCTCAGCACACTCACGTTTCCTGCTGTCTTAGAGACTCTAGAAAGCAAGAGCGTGCTTCTTGTTCTAAAGCAGAGTGTGATCAATGGATGAGAACACTGCTGTGTGTTTCACTTCAGAAATGGAGTTAAATCCCAGGCTCTGAGTCTTCCTACAAGCAAGACTTCCATTCAGGTAAGGGCAGTCACTTTTCTGCTCAAACGAACTACATCGTTCACAGAGCTCACACGTTTCTCATCTTAACTGACAAGCATTGGATGTTAGAGGGTCAGTGCTTTGTATGAGTTTCAGAAGAAGATTTGGACTACTTATGGTCTGTATATGTAGGAAACACCGTTCTTTAGTTCTGGGCACACTCAGATTACCTGCTATATTAGAGACTATAAAAGCAAGTGCATGTTTCTCGCTCTAAAGCAGAGTGTGATCCATGGATGAGAACTATGCTGTGTGTTTCCCTTCAGAAATGGAGTTTAATCCCTATCTCTGTGTCTTCCTACAAGCAAAACTTCGTTTCAGGTAAGGGCAGTCACTTTTCTGCTCAAACGAACTACATCGTTCACAGAGCTCACACGTTTCTCATCTTAACTGACAAGCATTGGATGTTAGAGGACCAGTGCATTGTATCAGTTTCAGAAGCAGATTTGGACTACATATGGTCCGTGTATGTAGGAAACACCGTTCTTTTGTTCTGGGCACACTCAGATTTCCTGCTATATTAGAGACTCTAAAAGCAAGAGCGTGCTTCTCGCTCTAAAGCAGAGTGTGATCCATGGATGAGAACTATGCTGTGTGTTTCTCTTAAGAAATGGAGTTAAATCCCAGGCTTTGTGTCTTACTACAAGCAAGACTTCGTTTCAGGTAAGGGCAGTCACTTTTCAGTTCAAAGGAACTACATCAATCACAAAGCTCACACATTTCTCATCTTAACTGACAAGCATTGGATGTTAGAGGACCAGTGCTTTGTATCAGTTTCAGAAGCAGAGTTGAACTAGATATCGTCCATATGTGTAGGAAACACCGTTCTTTTGTTCTCAGCAAAATCACGTTTCCTGCTGTCTTAGACACTCTAGAAAGCAAGAGCATGCTTCTTGTTATAAAGCAGAGTGTGATCAATGGATGATTACACTGCTGTGTGTTTTACTTCAGAAATGGAGTTAAATCCCAGGCTCTGAGTCTTCCTACAGGCAAGACTTCAATTCAGGTAAGGGCAGTCACTATTCTGCTCAAACGAACAACATCGTTCATGAAGCTCACAAGTTTCTCATCTTAACAGACAAGCATTGGATGTTAGAGGATCAGTGCTTTGTATCAGTTTAAGAAGCAGATTTGGACTAGATATGGTCAGTCTGTGTAGGAAACACTGTTCTTTTGTTCTCAGCACACTCACGTTTCCTGTTGTCTTTTAGACTCTAGAAAGCAAGAGCGTGCTTCTTGCTCTAAAGTAGAGTGTGATCCATGGATGAAAACTATGCTGTGTGTTTCACTTCAGAAAAGGAGTTAAATCCCAGGCTCTGAGTCTCCCTACAAGCAAGACTTCGTTTCAGGTAAGGACAGTCACTTTTCTGCTCAAATGAACTACATCTTTCACGAAGCACACACGTTTCTCATCTTAACTGACAAGCATTGGATGTTAGAGGACCAGTGCTTTGTATCAGTTTCAGAAGCAGAGTTGGACTAGATATGGTCCATATGTGTAGGAAACACCGTTCTTTTGTTCTCAGCAAAATCACGTTTCCTGCTGTCTTAGAGATTCTAGAAAGCAAGAGCGTGCTTCTTGTTATAAAGCAGAGTGTGATCAATGGATGGTTACACTGCTGTGTGTTTTACTTCAGAAATGGAGTTATATCCCAGGGTCTGAGTCTTCCTACAGGCAAGACTTCAATTCAGGTATTGGCAGTCACTTTTCTGCTCAAACGAACTACATCGTTCATGAAGCTCACACGTTTCCCATCTTAACTGACAAGCATTGGATGTTAGAGGACCAGTGCTTTGTATCAGTTTAAGAAGCAGAGTTGGACTAGATATGGGCCGTATGTGTAGGAAACACCGTTCTTTTGTTCTCAGCACACTCACGTTTCCTGCTGTCTTAGAGAATCTAGAAAACAAGAGTGTGCTTCTCGCTCTAACCACAGTGTGATCCATGGATGAATACTATGCTGTGTGTTTTTCTTCAGAAATGGAGTTAAATCCCAGGCTCTGTGTCTTCCTACATGCAAGACTTCTTTTCAGGTAAGGGTAGTCACTTTTCATTTCAAAGGAACTACATCATTCACAAAGCTCACACGTTTCTCATCTTAACTGACAAACATTGGATGTTAGAGGACCAGTGCTTTGTATCAGTTTCAGAAGCAGAGTTGGACTAGATATGGTCCGTATGTGTAGGAAACACCGTTCTTTTGTTCTCAGCACACACACGTTTCCTGCTGTCTTAGAGACTCTAGAAAGCAAGAGCGTGCTTCTTGTTCTAAAGCAGAGTGTGATCAATGGATGAGAACACTGCTGTGTGTTTCACTTCAGAAATGGAGTTAAATCCCAGGCTCTGAGTCTTCCTACAAGTAAGACTTCGTTACAGGTAAGGGCAGTCACTTTTCAGTTCAAAGGAACTACATTATTCTCAAAGCTCACACGTTTCTCATCTTAACTGACAAGCATTGGATGTTAGAGGACCAGTGCATTGTATCAGTTTCAGAAGCAGATTTGGACTACATATGGTCCGTATATGTAGGAAACACCGTTCTTTTATTCTGGGCACACTCAGATTTCCTGCTATATTAGAGACTCTAAAAGCAAGAGCGTGCTTCTCGCTCTAAAGCAGAGTATGATCCATGGATGAGAACTATGCTGTGTGTTTCTCTTAAGAAATGGAGTTAAATCCCAGGCTCTGTGTCTTACTACAAGCAAGACTTTGTTTCAGGTCAGGGCAGTCACTTTTCAGTTCAAAGGAACTACATCATTCACAAAGCTCACATGTTTCTCATCTTAACTGACAAGCATTGGATGTTAGAGTACCAGTGCTTTGTATCAGTTTCAGAAGCAGAGTTGAACTAGATATGGTCCGTATGTGTAGGAAACACCGTTCTTTTGTTCTCAGCACACTCACGTTTACTGCTGTCTTAGAGACTCTAGAAAGCAAGAACGTGCTTCTCATTCTGAAGCAGAGTGTGATCCATGGATGAGAACTATGCTGTTTGTTTTACTTCAGAAATGGAGTTAAATCCCAGGCTCTGAGTCTTCCTACAAGCAAGACTTCATTTCAGGTAAGGCAGTCACTTTTCTGCTCAAACAACCTACATCGTTCACTGAGCTCACACATTTATCATCTTAACAGACAAGCATTGGATGTTAGAGGACCAGTGCTTTGTATCAGTTTAAGAAGCAGAGTTGGACTAGATATGGGCCGTATGTGTAGGAAACACCGTTCTTTTGTTCTCAGCATACTCACGTTTCCTGCTGTCTTAGAGACTCTAGAAAGCAAGAGCGTGCTTCTTGTTCTAAAGCAGAGTGTCATCAATGGATGAGAACACTGCTGTGTGTTTCACTTCAGAAATGGAGTTAAATCCCAGGCTCTGAGTCTTTCTACAAGCAAGACTTCATTTCAGGTAAGGACAGTCACTTTGCTGCTCAAAAGAACTACATCGTTAACGAAGATCACACGATTCTCATCTTAACTGACAAGCATTGGATGTTAGAGGACCAGTGCATTGTATCAGTTTCAGAAGCAGATTTGGACTACATATGGTCCGTATATGTAGGAAACACCGTTCTTTTGTTCTGGGCACACTCAGATTTCCTGGTATATTAGAGACTCTAAAAGCAAGAGCGTGCTTCTCGCTCTAAAGCACAGTGTGATCCATGGATGAGAACTATGCTGTGTGTTTCTCTTAAGAAATGGAGTTAAATCCCAGGCTCTGTGTCTTACTACAAGCAAGACTTCGTTTCAGGTAAGGGCAGTCACTTTTCAGTTCAAAGGAACTACATCATTCACAAAGCTCACACGTTTCCCATCTTAACTGACAAGCATTGGATGTTAGAGGACCAGTGCTTTGTATCAGTTTAAGAAACAGAGTTGGACTAGATATGGTCCGTATGTGTAGGAAACACAGTTCTTTTGTTGTCAGCACACTCACGTTTCCTGCTGTCTTAGAGAATCTAGAAAACAAGAGTGTGCTTCTCTCTCTAACCACAGTGTGATCCATGGATGAATACTATGCTGTGTGTTTCCCTTCAGAAATGGAGTTAAATCCCAGGCTCTGTGTCTTCCTACATGCAAGACTTCTTTTCAGGTAAGGGTAGTCACTATTCATTTCAAAGGAACTACATCATTCACAAAGCTCACACGTTTCTCATCTTAACTGACAAACATTGGATGTTAGAGGACCTTTGCTTTGTATCAGTTTCAGAAGCAGAGTTGGACTAGATATGGTCCATATGTGTAGGAAACACCGTTCTTTTGTTCTCAGCACACACACGTTTCCCGCTGTCTTAGAGACTCTAGAAAGCAAGAGCGTGCTTCTTGTTCTAAAGCAGAGTGTGATCGATGGATGAGAACACTGCTGTGTGTTTCAATTCAGAAATGGAGTTAAATCCCAGGCTCTGAGTCTTCCTACAAGCAAGACTTCGTTTAAGGTAAGGGCAGTCACTTTTCTGCTCAAATGAACTACATCGTTCATGAAGCTCACACGTTTCCCATCTTAACAGACAAGCATTGGATGTTAGAGGACCAGTGCTTTGTATGAGTTTCAGAAGCAGAGTTGGACTAGACATGGTCCGTATGTGTAGGAAACACCGTTCTTTTGTTCTCAGCACACTCACGTTTCCTGCTGTGTTAGAGACTCTAGAAAGCAAGAGCGTGCCTCACGCTCTAAAGCAGATTGTGATCAATGGATGAGAACTATGCTGTGTGTTTCCCTTCAGAAATGGAGTTAAATCCCAATCTCTGTGTCTTCCTACAAGCAAGACTTCGTTTCAGGTAATTGCAGTCCCTTTTCAGCTCAAACGAACTACATCGTTCACTGAGATCACAAATTCTCATCTTAACAGACAAGCATTGGATGTTAGAGGACCAGTGCTTTGTAGCAGTTTCAGAAGCAGAGTTGCACTATATAATGTCCGTATGTGTAGGAAACACTGTTCTTTTGTTCTCAGGACACTCACGTTTCCTGCTGTCTTAGAGACTCTAGAAAGCAAGAGCGTGCTTCTTCTTCTAAAGCAGAGTGTGATCAATGGATGAGAACACTGCTGTGTGTTTCACTTCAGAAATGGAGTTAAATCCCAGGCTCTGAGTCTTCCTACAAGTAAGACTTCGTTACAGGTAAGGGCAGTCACTTTTCAGTTCAAAGGAACTACATTATTCTCAAAGCTCACACGTTTCTCATCTTAACTGACAAGCATTGGATGTTAGAGGACCAGTGCATTGTATCAGTTTCAGAAGCAGATTTGGACTACATATGGTCCGTATATGTAGGAAACACCGTTCTTTTATTCTGGGCACACTCAGATTTCCTGCTATATTAGAGACTCTAAAAGCAAGAGCGTGCTTCTCGCTCTAAAGCAGAGTATGATCCATGGATGAGAACTATGCTGTGTGTTTCTCTTAAGAAATGGAGTTAAATCCCAGGCTCTGTGTCTTACTACAAGCAAGACTTTGTTTCAGGTCAGGGCAGTCACTTTTCAGTTCAAAGGAACTACATCATTCACAAAGCTCACATGTTTCTCATCTTAACTGACAAGCATTGGATGTTAGAGGACCAGTGCTTTGTATCAGTTTCAGAAGCAGAGTTGGACTAGATATGGTCCATATGTGTAGGAAACACCGTTCTTTTGTTCTCAGCAAAATCACGTTTCCTGCTGTCTTAGAGATTCTAGAAAGCAAGAGCGTGCTTCTTGTTATAAAGCAGAGTGTGATCAATGGATGGTTACACTGCTGTGTGTTTTACTTCAGAAATGGAGTTATATCCCAGGGTCTGAGTCTTCCTACAGGCAAGACTTCAATTCAGGTATTGGCAGTCACTTTTCTGCTCAAACGAACTACATCGTTCATGAAGCTCACACGTTTCCCATCTTAACTGACAAGCATTGGATGTTAGAGGACCAGTGCTTTGTATCAGTTTAAGAAGCAGAGTTGGACTAGATATGGGCCGTATGTGTAGGAAACACCGTTCTTTTGTTCTCAGCACACTCACGTTTCCTGCTGTCTTAGAGACTCTAGAAAGCAAGAGCGTGCTTCTCGTTCTAAAGCAGAGTGTCATCAATGGATGAGAACACTGCTGTGTGTTTCACTTCAGAAATGGAGTTAAATCCCAGGCTCTGTGTCTTACTACAAGCAAGACTTCGTTTCAGGTAAGGGCAGTCACTTTTCAGTTCAAAGGAACTACATCATTCACAAAGCTCACACGTTTCCCATCTTAACTGACAAGCATTGGATGTTAGAGGACCAGTGCTTTGTATCAGTTTCAGAAACAGAGTTGGACTAGATATGGTCCGTATGTGTAGGAAACACCGTTCTTTTGTTCTCAGCACACTCACGTTTCCTGCTGTCTTAGAGAATCTAGAAAACAAGAGTGTGCTTCTCGCTCTAACCACAGTGTGATCCATGGATGAATACTATGCTGTGTGTTTTTCTTCAGAAATGGAGTTAAATCCCAGGCTCTGTGTCTTCCTACATGCAAGACTTCTTTTCAGGTAAGGGTAGTCACTTTTCATTTCAAAGGAACTACATCATTCACAAAGCTCACACGTTTCTCATCTTAACTGACAAACATTGGATGTTAGAGGACCAGTGCTTTGTATCAGTTTCAGAAGCAGAGTTGGACTAGATATGGTCCGTATGTGTAGGAAACACCGTTCTTTTGTTCTCAGCACACACACGTTTCCTGCTGTCTTAGAGACTCTAGAAAGCAAGAGCGTGCTTCTTGTTCTAAAGCAGAGTGTGATCAATGGATGAGAACACTGCTGTGTGTTTCACTTCAGAAATGGAGTTAAATCCCAGGCTCTGAGTCTTCCTACAAGTAAGACTTCGTTACAGGTAAGGGCAGTCACTTTTCAGTTCAAAGGAACTACATTATTCTCAAAGCTCACACGTTTCTCATCTTAACTGACAAGCATTGGATGTTAGAGGACCAGTGCATTGTATCAGTTTCAGAAGCAGATTTGGACTACATATGGTCCGTATATGTAGGAAACACCGTTCTTTTATTCTGGGCACACTCAGATTTCCTGCTATATTAGAGACTCTAAAAGCAAGAGCGTGCTTCTCGCTCTAAAGCAGAGTATGATCCATGGATGAGAACTATGCTGTGTGTTTCTCTTAAGAAATGGAGTTAAATCCCAGGCTCTGTGTCTTACTACAAGCAAGACTTTGTTTCAGGTCAGGGCAGTCACTTTTCAGTTCAAAGGAACTACATCATTCACAAAGCTCACATGTTTCTCATCTTAACTGACAAGCATTGGATGTTAGAGTACCAGTGCTTTGTATCAGTTTCAGAAGCAGAGTTGAACTAGATATGGTCCGTATGTGTAGGAAACACCGTTCTTTTGTTCTCAGCACACTCACGTTTACTGCTGTCTTAGAGACTCTAGAAAGCAAGAACGTGCTTCTCATTCTGAAGCAGAGTGTGATCCATGGATGAGAACTATGCTGTTTGTTTTACTTCAGAAATGGAGTTAAATCCCAGGCTCTGAGTCTTCCTACAAGCAAGACTTCATTTCAGGTAAGGCAGTCACTTTTCTGCTCAAACAACCTACATCGTTCACTGAGCTCACACATTTATCATCTTAACAGACAAGCATTGGATGTTAGAGGACCAGTGCTTTGTATCAGTTTAAGAAGCAGAGTTGGACTAGATATGGGCCGTATGTGTAGGAAACACCGTTCTTTTGTTCTCAGCATACTCACGTTTCCTGCTGTCTTAGAGACTCTAGAAAGCAAGAGCGTGCTTCTTGTTCTAAAGCAGAGTGTCATCAATGGATGAGAACACTGCTGTGTGTTTCACTTCAGAAATGGAGTTAAATCCCAGGCTCTGAGTCTTTCTACAAGCAAGACTTCATTTCAGGTAAGGACAGTCACTTTGCTGCTCAAAAGAACTACATCGTTAACGAAGATCACACGATTCTCATCTTAACTGACAAGCATTGGATGTTAGAGGACCAGTGCATTGTATCAGTTTCAGAAGCAGATTTGGACTACATATGGTCCGTATATGTAGGAAACACCGTTCTTTTGTTCTGGGCACACTCAGATTTCCTGGTATATTAGAGACTCTAAAAGCAAGAGCGTGCTTCTCGCTCTAAAGCACAGTGTGATCCATGGATGAGAACTATGCTGTGTGTTTCTCTTAAGAAATGGAGTTAAATCCCAGGCTCTGTGTCTTACTACAAGCAAGACTTCGTTTCAGGTAAGGGCAGTCACTTTTCAGTTCAAAGGAACTACATCATTCACAAAGCTCACACGTTTCCCATCTTAACTGACAAGCATTGGATGTTAGAGGACCAGTGCTTTGTATCAGTTTAAGAAACAGAGTTGGACTAGATATGGTCCGTATGTGTAGGAAACACAGTTCTTTTGTTGTCAGCACACTCACGTTTCCTGCTGTCTTAGAGAATCTAGAAAACAAGAGTGTGCTTCTCTCTCTAACCACAGTGTGATCCATGGATGAATACTATGCTGTGTGTTTCCCTTCAGAAATGGAGTTAAATCCCAGGCTCTGTGTCTTCCTACATGCAAGACTTCTTTTCAGGTAAGGGTAGTCACTATTCATTTCAAAGGAACTACATCATTCACAAAGCTCACACGTTTCTCATCTTAACTGACAAACATTGGATGTTAGAGGACCTTTGCTTTGTATCAGTTTCAGAAGCAGAGTTGGACTAGATATGGTCCATATGTGTAGGAAACACCGTTCTTTTGTTCTCAGCACACACACGTTTCCCGCTGTCTTAGAGACTCTAGAAAGCAAGAGCGTGCTTCTTGTTCTAAAGCAGAGTGTGATCGATGGATGAGAACACTGCTGTGTGTTTCAATTCAGAAATGGAGTTAAATCCCAGGCTCTGAGTCTTCCTACAAGCAAGACTTCGTTTAAGGTAAGGGCAGTCACTTTTCTGCTCAAATGAACTACATCGTTCATGAAGCTCACACGTTTCCCATCTTAACAGACAAGCATTGGATGTTAGAGGACCAGTGCTTTGTATGAGTTTCAGAAGCAGAGTTGGACTAGACATGGTCCGTATGTGTAGGAAACACCGTTCTTTTGTTCTCAGCACACTCACGTTTCCTGCTGTGTTAGAGACTCTAGAAAGCAAGAGCGTGCCTCACGCTCTAAAGCAGATTGTGATCAATGGTTGAGAACTATGCTGTGTGTTTCCCTTCAGAAATGGAGTTAAATCCCAATCTCTGTGTCTTCCTACAAGCAAGACTTCGTTTCAGGTAATTGCAGTCCCTTTTCAGCTCAAACGAACTACATCGTTCACTGAGATCACAAATTCTCATCTTAACAGACAAGCATTGGATGTTAGAGGACCAGTGCTTTGTAGCAGTTTCAGAAGCAGAGTTGCACTATATAATGTCAGTATGTGTAGGAAACACTGTTCTTTTGTTCTCAGGACACTCACGTTTCCTGCTGTCTTAGAGACTCTAGAAAGCAAGAGCGTGCTTCTTCTTCTAAAGCAGAGTGTGATCAATGGATGAGAACACTGCTGTGTGTTTCACTTCAGAAATGGAGTTAAATCCCAGGCTCTGAGTCTTCCTACATGTAAGACTTCGTTACAGGTAAGGGCAGTCACTTTTCAGTTCAAAGGAACTACATTATTCTCAAAGCTCACACGTTTCTCATCTTAACTGACAAGCATTGGATGTTAGAGGACCAGTGCATTGTATCAGTTTCAGAAGCAGATTTGGACTACATATGGTCCGTATATGTAGGAAACACCGTTCTTTTATTCTGGGCACACTCAGATTTCCTGCTATATTAGAGACTCTAAAAGCAAGAGCGTGCTTCTCGCTCTAAAGCAGAGTATGATCCATGGATGAGAACTATGCTGTGTGTTTCTCTTAAGAAATGGAGTTAAATCCCAGGCTCTGTGTCTTACTACAAGCAAGACTTTGTTTCAGGTCAGGGCAGTCACTTTTCAGTTCAAAGGAACTACATCATTCACAAAGCTCACATGTTTCTCATCTTAACTGACAAGCATTGGATGTTAGAGTACCAGTGCTTTGTATCAGTTTCAGAAGCAGAGTTGAACTAGATATGGTCCCTATGTGTAGGAAACACCGTTCTTTTGTTCTCAGCACACTCACGTTTACTGCTGTCTTAGAGACTCTAGAAAGCAAGAACGTGCTTCTCATTCTGAAGCAGAGTGTGATCCATGGATGAGAACTATGCTGTGTGTTTTACTTCAGAAATGGAGTTAAATCCCAGGCTCTGAGTCTTCCTACAAGCAAGACTTCAATTCAGGTAAGGCAGTCACTTTTCTGCTCAAACAACCTACATCGTTCACTGAGCTCACACATTTATCATCTTAACAGACAAGCATTGGATGTTAGAGGACCAGTGCTTTGTATCAGTTTAAGAAGCAGAGTTGGACTAGATATGGGCCGTATGTGTAGGAAACACCGTTCTTTTGTTCTCAGCACACTCACGTTTCCTGCTGTCTTAGAGACTCTAGAAAGCAAGAGCGTGCTTCTTGTTCTAAAGCAGAGTGTCATCAATGGATGAGAACACTGCTGTGTGTTTCACTTCAGAAATGGAGTTAAATCCCAGGCTCTGAGTCTTTCTACAAGCATGACTTCATTTCAGGTAAGGACAGTCACTTTTCTGCTCAAAAGAACTACATCGTTAACGAAGATCACACGATTCTCATCTTAACTGACAAGCATTGGATGTTAGAGGGCCAGTGCATTGTATCAGTTTCAGAAGCAGATTTGGACTACATATGGTCCGTATATGTAGGAAACACCGTTCTTTTGTTCTGGGCACACTCAGATTTCCTGGTATATTAGAGACTCTAAAAGCAAGAGCGTGCTTCTCGCTCTAAAGCACAGTGTGATCCATGGATGAGAACTATGCTGTGTGTTTCTCTTAAGAAATGGAGTTAAATCCCAGGCTCTGTGTCTTACTACAAGCAAGACTTTGTTTCAGGTAAGGGCAGTCACTTTTCAGTTCAAAGGAACTACATCATTCACAAAGCTCACACGTTTCCCATCTTAACTGACAAGCATTGGATGTTAGAGGACCAGTGCTTTGTATCAGTTTCAGAAGCAGAGTTGATCTAGATATGGTCCATATGTGTAGGAAACACCGTTCTTTTGTTCTCAGCAAAATCACGTTTCCTGCTGTCTTAGAGACTCTAGAAAGCAAGAGCGTGCTTCTTGTTATAAAGCAGAGTGTGATCAATGGATGAGAACACTGCTGTGTGTTTCACTTCAGAAATGGAGTTAAATCCCAGGCTCTGAGTCTTCCTACAAGCAAGACTTCCATTCAGGTAAGGGCAGTCACTTTTCTGCTCAAACGAACTACATCGTTCACAGAGCTCACACGTTTCTCATCTTAACTGACAAGCATTGGATGTTAGAGGGTCAGTGCTTTGTATGAGTTTCAGAAGAAGATTTGGACTACTTATGGTCTGTATATGTAGGAAACACCGTTCTTTAGTTCTGGGCACACTCAGATTACCTGCTATATTAGAGACTATAAAAGCAAGTGCATGCTTCTCGCTCTAAAGCAGAGTTTGATCCATGGATGAGAACTATGCTGTGTGTTTCCCTTCAGAAATGGAGTTTAATCCCTATCTCTGTGTCTTCCTACAAGCAAAACTTCGTTTCAGGTAAGGGCAGTCACTTTTCTGCTCAAACGAACTACATCGTTCACAGAGCTTACACGTTTCTCATCTTAACTGACAAGCATTGGATGTTAGAGGACCAGTGCATTGTATCAGTTTCAGAAGCAGATTTGGACTACATATGGTCCGTGTATGTAGGAAACACCGTTCTTTTGTTCTGGGCACACTCAGATTTCCTGCTATATTAGAGACTCTAAAAGCAAGAGCGTGCTTCTCGCTCTAAAGCAGAGTGTGATCCATGGATGAGAACTATGCTGTGTGTTTCTCTTAAGAAATGGAGTTAAATCCCAGGCTCTGTGTCTTACTACAAGCAAGACTTCGTTTCAGGTAAGGGCAGTCACTTTTCAGTTCAAAGGAACTACATCAATCACAAAGCTCACACATTTCTCATCTTAACTGACAAGCATTGGATGTTAGAGGACCAGTGCTTTGTATCAGTTTCAGAAGCAGAGTTGAACTAGATATCGTCCATATGTGTAGGAAACACCGTTCTTTTGTTCTCAGCAAAATCACGTTTCCTGCTGTCTTAGAGACTCTAGAAAGCAAGAGCATGCTTCTTGTTATAAAGCAGAGTGTGATCAATGGATGATTACACTGCTGTGTGTTTTACTTCAGAAATGGAGTTAAATCCCAGACTCTGAGTCTTCCTACAGGCAAGACTTCAATTCAGGTAAGGGCAGTCACTATTCTGCTCAAACGAACAACATCGTTCATGAAGCTCACAAGTTTCTCATCTTAACAGACAAGCATTGGATGTTAGAGGATCAGTGCTTTGTATCAGTTTAAGAAGCAGATTTGGACTAGATATGGTCAGTCTGTGTAGGAAACACTGTTCTTTTGTTCTCAGCACACTCACGTTTCCTGTTGTCTTTTAGACTCTAGAAAGCAAGAGCGTGCTTCTTGCTCAAAAGTAGAGTGTGATCCATGGATGAAAACTATGCTGTGTGTTTCACTTCAGAAAAGGAGTTAAATCCCAGGCTCTGAGTCTCCCTACAAGCAATACTTCGTTTCAGGTAAGGACAGTCACTTTTCTGCTCAAATGAACTACATCTTTCACGAAGCACACACGTTTCTCATCTTAACTGACAAGCATTGGATGTTAGAGGACCAGTGCTTTGTATCAGTTTCAGAAGCAGAGTTGGACTAGATATGGTCCATATGTGTAGGAAACACCGTTCTTTTGTTCTCAGCAAAATCACGTTTCCTGCTGTCTTAGAGACTCTAGAAAGCAAGAGCGTGCTTCTTGTTATAAAGCAGAGTGTGATCAATGGATGGTTACACTGCTGTGTGTTTTACTTCAGAAATGGAGTTATATCCCAGGGTCTGAGTCTTCCTACAGGCAAGACTTCAATTCAGGTATTGGCAGTCACTTTTCTGCTCAAACGAACTACATCGTTCATGAAGCTCACACGTTTCCCATCTTAACTGACAAGCATTGGATGTTAGAGGACCAGTGCTTTGTATCAGTTTAAGAAGCAGAGTTGGACTAGATATGGGCCGTATGTGTAGGAAACACCGTTCTTTTGTTCTCAGCACACTCACGTTTCCTGCTGTCTTAGAGACTCTAGAAAGCAAGAGCGTGCTTCTTGTTCTAAAGCAGAGTGTCATCAATGGATGAGAACACTGCTGTGTGTTTCACTTCAGAAATGGAGTTAAATCCCAGGCTCTGAGTCTTTCTACAAGCAAGACTTCATTTCAGGTAAGGACAGTCACTTTTCTGCTCAAAAGAACTACATCATTAACGAAGATCACACGATTCTCATCTTAACTGACAAGCATTGGATGTTAGAGGACCAGTGCATTGTATCAGTTTCAGAAGCAGATTTGGACTACATATGGTCCGTATATGTAGGAAACACCGTTCTTTTGTTCTGGGCACACTCAGATTTCCTGGTATATTAGAGACTCTAAAAGCAAGAGCGTGCTTCTCGCTCTAAAGCACAGTGTGATCCATGGATGAGAACTATGCTGTGTGTTTCTCTTAAGAAATGGAGTTAAATCCCAGGCTCTGTGTCTTACTACAAGCAAGACTTCGTTTCAGGTAAGGGCAGTCACTTTTCAGTTCAAAGGAACTACATCATTCACAAAGCTCACACGTTTCCCATCTTAACTGACAAGCATTGGATGTTAGAGGACCAGTGCTTTGTATCAGTTTCAGAAACAGAGTTGGACTAGATATGGTCCGTATGTGTAGGAAACACCGTTCTTTTGTTCTCAGCACACTCACGTTTCCTGCTGTCTGAGAGAATCTAGAAAACAAGAGTGTGCTTCTCGCTCTAACCACAGTGTGATCAATGTATGAATACAATGCTGTGTGTTTTTCTTCAGAAATGGAGTTAAATCCCAGGCTCTGTGTCTTCCTACATGCAAGACTTCTTTTCAGGTAAGGGTAGTCACTTTTCATTTCAAAGGAACTACATCATTCACAAAGCTCACACGTTTCTCATCTTAACTGACAAACATTGGATGTTAGAGGACCAGTGCTTTGTATCAGTTTCAGAAGCAGAGTTGGACTAGATATGGTCCGTATGTGTAGGAAACACCGTTCTTTTGTTCTCAGCAACACACGTTTCCTGCTGTCTTAGAGACTCTAGAAAGCAAGAGCGTGCTTCTTGTTCTAAAGCAGAGTGTGATCAATGGATGAGAACACTGCTGTGTGTTTCACTTCAGAAATGGAGTTAAATCCCAGGCTCTGAGTCTTCCTACAAGTAAGACTTCGTTACAGGTAAGGGCAGTCACTTTTCAGTTCAAAGGAACTACATTATTCTCAAAGCTCACACGTTTCTCATCTTAACTGACAAGCATTGGATGTTAGAGGACCAGTGCATTGTATCAGTTTCAGAAGCAGATTTGGACTACATATGGTCCGTATATGTAGGAAACACCGTTCTTTTATTCTGGGCACACTCAGATTTCCTGCTATATTAGAGACTCTAAAAGCAAGAGCGTGCTTCTCGCTCTAAAGCAGAGTATGATCCATGGATGAGAACTATGCTGTGTGTTTCTCTTAAGAAATGGAGTTAAATCCCAGGCTCTGTGTCTTACTACAAGCAAGACTTTGTTTCAGGTCAGGGCAGTCACTTTTCAGTTCAAAGGAACTACATCATTCACAAAGCTCACATGTTTCTCATCTTAACTGACAAGCATTGCATGTTAGAGTACCAGTGCTTTGTATCAGTTTCAGAAGCAGAGTTGAACTAGATATGGTCCGTATGTGTAGGAAACACCGTTCTTTTGTTCTCAGCACACTCACGTTTACTGCTGTCTTAGAGACTCTAGAAAGCAAGAACGTGCTTCTCATTCTGAAGCAGAGTGTGATCCATGGATGAGAACTATGCTGTGTGTTTTACTTCAGAAATGGAGTTAAATCCCAGGCTCTGAGTCTTCCTACAAGCAAGACTTCAATTCAGGTAAGGCAGTCACTTTTCTGCTCAAACAACCTACATCGTTCACTGAGCTCACACATTTATCATCTTAACAGACAAGCATTGGATGTTAGAGGACCAGTGCTTTGTATCAGTTTAAGAAGCAGAGTTGGACTAGATATGGGCCGTATGTGTAGGAAACACCGTTCTTTTGTTCTCAGCACACTCACGTTTCCTGCTGTCTTAGAGACTCTAGAAAGCAAGAGCGTGCTTCTTGTTCTAAAGCAGAGTGTCATCAATGGATGAGAACACTGCTGTGTGTTTCACTTCAGAAATGGAGTTAAATCCCAGGCTCTGAGTCTTTCTACAAGCAAGACTTCATTTCAGGTAAGGACAGTCACTTTTCTGCTCAAAAGAACTACATCGTTAACGAAGATCACACGATTCTCATCTTAACTGACAAGCATTGGATGTTAGAGGACCAGTGCATTGTATCAGTTTCAGAAGCAGATTTGGACTACATATGGTCCGTATATGTAGGAAACACCGTTCTTTTGTTCTGGGCACACTCAGATTTCCTGGTATATTAGAGACTCTAAAAGCAAGAGCGTGCTTCTCGCTCTAAAGCACAGTGTGATCCATGGATGAGAACTATGCTGTGTGTTTCTCTTAAGAAATGGAGTTAAATCCCAGGCTCTGTGTCTTACTACAAGCAAGACTTTGTTTCAGGTAAGGGCAGTCACTTTTCAGTTCAAAGGAACTACATCAATCACAAAGCTCACACGTTTCCCATCTTAACTGACAAGCATTGGATGTTAGAGGACCAGTGCTTTGTATCAGTTTAAGAAGCAGAGTTGGACTAGATATGGGCCGTATGTGTAGGAAACACCGTTCTTTTGTTCTCAGCACACTCACGTTTCCTGCTGTCTTAGAGACTCTAGAAAGCAAGAGCGTGCTTCTTGTTCTAAAGCAGAGTGTCATCAATGGATGAGAACACTGCTGTGTGTTTCACTTCAGAAATGGAGTTAAATCCCAGGCTCTGAGTCTTCCTACAAGCAAGACTTCCATTCAGGTAAGGGCAGTCACTTTTCTGCTCAAACGAACTACATCGTTCACAGAGCTCACACGTTTCTCATCTTAACTGACAAGCATTGGATGTTAGAGGGTCAGTGCTTTGTATGAGTTTCAGAAGAAGATTTGGACTACTTATGGTCTGTATATGTAGGAAACACCGTTCTTTAGTTCTGGGCACACTCAGATTACCTGCTATATTAGAGACTATAAAAGCAAGTGCATGCTTCTCGCTCTAAAGCAGAGTGTGATCCATGGATGAGAACTATGCTGTGTGTTTCCCTTCAGAAATGGAGTTTAATCCCTATTTCTGTGTCTTCCTACAAGCAAAACTTCGTTTCAGGTAAGGGCAGTCACTTTTCTGCTCAAACGAACTACATCGTTCACAGAGCTCACACGTTTCTCATCTTAACTGACAAGCATTGGATGTTAGAGGACCAGTGCATTGTATCAGTTTCAGAAGCAGATTTGGACTACATATGGTCCGTGTATGTAGGAAACACCGTTCTTTTGTTCTGGGCACACTCAGATTTCCTGCTATATTAGAGACTCTAAAAGCAAGAGCGTGCTTCTCGCTCTAAAGCAGAGTGTGATCCATGGATGAGAACTATGCTGTGTGTTTCTCTTAAGAAATGGAGTTAAATCCCAGGCTCTGTGTCTTACTACAAGCAAGACTTCGTTTCAGGTAAGGGCAGTCACTTTTCAGTTCAAAGGAACTACATCAATCACAAAGCTCACACATTTCTCATCTTAACTGACAAGCATTGGATGTTAGAGGACCAGTGCTTTGTATCAGTTTCAGAAGCAGAGTTGAACTAGATATCGTCCATATGTGTAGGAAACACCGTTCTTTTGTTCTCAGCAAAATCACGTTTCCTGCTGTCTTAGAGACTCTAGAAAGCAAGAGCATGCTTCTTGTTATAAAGCAGAGTGTGATCAATGGATGATTACACTGCTGTGTGTTTTACTTCAGAAATGGAGTTAAATCCCAGGCTCTGAGTCTTCCTACAGGCAAGACTTCAATTCAGGTAAGGGCAGTCACTATTCTGCTCAAACGAACAACATCGTTCATGAAGCTCACAAGTTTCTCATCTTAACAGACAAGCATTGGATGTTAGAGGATCAGTGCTTTGTATCAGTTTAAGAAGCAGATTTGGACTAGATATGGTCAGTCTGTGTAGGAAACACTGTTCTTTTGTTCTCAGCACACTCACGTTTCCTGTTGTCTTTTAGACTCTAGAAAGCAAGAGCGTGCTTCTTGCTCTAAAGTAGAGTGTGATCCATGGATGAAAACTATGCTGTGTGTTTCACTTCAGAAAAGGAGTTAAATCCCAGGCTCTGAGTCTCCCTACAAGCAAGACTTCGTTTCAGGTAAGGACAGTCACTTTTCTGCTCAAATGAACTACATCTTTCACGAAGCACACACGTTTCTCATCTTAACTGACAAGCATTGGATGTTAGAGGACCAGTGCTTTGTATCAGTTTCAGAAGCAGAGTTGGACTAGATATGGTCCATATGTGTAGGAAACACCGTTCTTTTGTTCTCAGCAAAATCACGTTTCCTGCTGTCTTAGAGACTCTAGAAAGCAAGAGCGTGCTTCTTGTTATAAAGCAGAGTGTGATCAATGGATGGTTACACTGCTGTGTGTTTTACTTCAGAAATGGAGTTATATCCCAGGGTCTGAGTCTTCCTACAGGCAAGACTTCAATTCAGGTATTGGCAGTCACTTTTCTGCTCAAACGAACTACATCGTTCATGAAGCTCACACGTTTCCCATCTTAACTGACAAGCATTGGATGTTAGAGGACCAGTGCTTTGTATCAGTTTAAGAAGCAGAGTTGGACTAGATATGGGCCGTATGTGTAGGAAACACCGTTCTTTTGTTCTCAGCACACTCACGTTTCCTGCTGTCTTAGAGACTCTAGAAAGCAAGAGCGTGCTTCTCGTTCTAAAGCAGAGTGTCATCAATGGATGAGAACACTGCTGTGTGTTTCACTTCAGAAATGGAGTTAAATCCCAGGCTCTGTGTCTTACTACAAGCAAGACTTCGTTTCAGGTAAGGGCAGTCACTTTTCAGTTCAAAGGAACTACATCATTCACAAAGCTCACACGTTTCCCATCTTAACTGACAAGCATTGGATGTTAGAGGACCAGTGCTTTGTATCAGTTTCAGAAACAGAGTTGGACTAGATATGGTCCGTATGTGTAGGAAACACCGTTCTTTTGTTCTCAGCACACTCACGTTTCCTGCTGTCTTAGAGAATCTAGAAAACAAGAGTGTGCTTCTCGCTCTAACCACAGTGTGATCCATGGATGAATACTATGCTGTGTGTTTTTCTTCAGAAATGGAGTTAAATCCCAGGCTCTGTGTCTTCCTACATGCAAGACTTCTTTTCAGTAAGGGTAGTCACTTTTCATTTCAAAGGAACTACATCATTCACAAAGCTCACACGTTTCTCATCTTAACTGACAAACATTGGATGTTAGAGGACCAGTGCTTTGTATCAGTTTCAGAAGCAGAGTTGGACTTGATATGGTCCGTATGTGTAGGAAACACCGTTCTTTTGTTCTCAGCACACACACGTTTCCTGCTGTCTTAGAGACTCTAGAAAGCAAGAGCGTGCTTCTTGTTCTAAAGCAGAGTGTGATCAATGGATGAGAACACTGCTGTGTGTTTCACTTCAGAAATGGAGTTAAATCCCAGGCTCTGAGTCTTCCTACAAGTAAGACTTCGTTACAGGTAAGGGCAGTCACTTTTCAGTTCAAAGGAACTACATTATTCTCAAAGCTCACACGTTTCTCATCTTAACTGACAAGCATTGGATGTTAGAGGACCAGTGCATTGTATCAGTTTCAGAAGCAGATTTGGACTACATATGGTCCGTATATGTAGGAAACACCGTTCTTTTATTCTGGGCACACTCAGATTTCCTGCTATATTAGAGACTCTAAAAGCAAGAGCGTGCTTCTCGCTCTAAAGCAGAGTATGATCCATGGATGAGAACTATGCTGTGTGTTTCTCTTAAGAAATGGAGTTAAATCCCAGGCTCTGTGTCTTACTACAAGCAAGACTTTGTTTCAGGTCAGGGCAGTCACTTTTCAGTTCAAAGGAACTACATCATTCACAAAGCTCACATGTTTCTCATCTTAACTGACAAGCATTGGATGTTAGAGTACCAGTGCTTTGTATCAGTTTCAGAAGCAGAGTTGAACTAGATATGGTCCTTATGTGTAGGAAACACCGTTCTTTTGTTCTCAGCACACTCACGTTTACTGCTGTCTTAGAGACTCTAGAAAGCAAGAACGTGCTTCTCATTCTGAAGCAGAGTGTGATCCATGGATGAGAACTATGCTGTTTGTTTTACTTCAGAAATGGAGTTAAATCCCAGGCTCTGAGTCTTCCTACAAGCAAGACTTCATTTCAGGTAAGGCAGTCACTTTTCTGCTCAAACAACCTACATCGTTCACTGAGCTCACACATTTATCATCTTAACAGACAAGCATTGGATGTTAGAGGACCAGTGCTTTGTATCAGTTTAAGAAGCAGAGTTGGACTAGATATGGGCCGTATGTGTAGGAAACACCGTTCTTTTGTTCTCAGCACACTCACGTTTCCTGCTGTCTTAGAGACTCTAGAAAGCAAGAGCGTGCTTCTTGTTCTAAAGCAGAGTGTCATCAATGGATGAGAACACTGCTGTGTGTTTCACTTCAGAAATGGAGTTAAATCCCAGGCTCTGAGTCTTTCTACAAGCAAGACTTCATTTCAGGTAAGGACAGTCACTTTTCTGCTCAAAAGAACTACATCGTTAACGAAGATCACACGATTCTCATCTTAACTGACAAGCATTGGATGTTAGAGGACCAGTGCATTGTATCAGTTTCAGAAGCAGATTTGGACTACATATGGTCCGTATATGTAGGAAACACCGTTCTTTTGTTCTGGGCACACTCAGATTTCCTGGTATATTAGAGACTCTAAAAGCAAGAGCGTGCTTCTCGCTCTAAAGCACAGTGTGATCCATGGATGAGAACTATGCTGTGTGTTTCTCTTAAGAAATGGAGTTAAATCCCAGGCTCTGTGTCTTACTACAAGCAAGACTTTGTTTCAGGTAAGGGCAGTCACTTTTCAGTTCAAAGGAACTACATCAATCACAAAGCTCACACGTTTCTCATCTTAACTGACAAGCATTGGATGTTAGAGGACCAGTGCTTTGTATCAGTTTAAGAAGCAGAGTTGAACTAGATATGGTCCATATGTGTAGGAAACACCGTTCTTTTGTTCTCAGCAAAATCACGTTTCCTGCTGTCTTAGAGACTCTAGAAAGCAAGAGCGTGCTTCTTGTTATAAAGCAGAGTGTGATCAATGGATGAGAACACTGCTGTGTGTTTCACTTCAGAAATGGAGTTAAATCCCAGGCTCTGAGTCTTCCTACAAGCAAGACTTCCATTCAGGTAAGGGCAGTCACTTTTCTGCTCAAACGAACTACATCGTTCACAGAGCTCACACGTTTCTCATCTTAACTGACAAGCATTGGATGTTAGAGGACCAGTGCATTGTATCAGTTTCAGAAGCAGATTTGGACTACATATGGTCCGTGTATGTAGGAAACACCGTTCTTTTGTTCTGGGCACACTCAGATTTCCTGCTATATTAGAGACTCTAAAAGCAAGAGCGTGCTTCTCGCTCTAAAGCAGAGTGTGATCCATGGATGAGAACTATGCTGTGTGTTTCTCTTAAGAAATGGAGTTAAATCCAAGGCTCTGTGTCTTACTACAAGCAAGACTTCGTTTCAGGTAAGGGCAGTCACTTTTCAGTTCAAAGGAACTACATCAATCACAAAGCTCACACATTTCTCATCTTAACTGACAAGCATTGGATGTTAGAGGACCAGTGCTTTGTATCAGTTTCAGAAGCAGAGTTGAACTAGATATCGTCCATATGTGTAGGAAACACCGTTCTTTTGTTCTCAGCAAAATCACGTTTCCTGCTGTCTTAGAGACTCTAGAAAGCAAGAGCATGCTTCTTGTTATAAAGCAGAGTGTGATCAATGGATGATTACACTGCTGTGTGTTTTACTTCAGAAATGGAGTTAAATCCCAGGCTCTGAGTCTTCCTACAGGCAAGACTTCAATTCAGGTAAGGGCAGTCACTATTCTGCTCAAACGAACAACATCGTTCATGAAGCTCACAAGTTTCTCATCTTAACAGACAAGCATTGGATGTTAGAGGATCAGTGCTTTGTATCAGTTTAAGAAGCAGATTTGGACTAGATATGGTCAGTCTGTGTAGGAAACACTGTTCTTTTGTTCTCAGCACACTCACGTTTCCTGTTGTCTTTTAGACTCTAGAAAGCAAGAGCGTGCTTCTTGCTCTAAAGTAGAGTGTGATCCATGGATGAAAACTATGCTGTGTGTTTCACTTCAGAAAAGGAGTTAAATCCCAGGCTCTGAGTCTCCCTACAAGCAAGACTTCGTTTCAGGTAAGGACAGTCACTTTTCTGCTCAAATGAACTACATCTTTCACGAAGCACACACGTTTCTCATCTTAACTGACAAGCATTGGATGTTAGAGGACCAGTGCTTTGTATCAGTTTCAGAAGCAGAGTTGGACTAGATATGGTCCATATGTGTAGGAAACACCGTTCTTTTGTTCTCAGCAAAATCACGTTTCCTGCTGTCTTAGAGACTCTAGAAAGCAAGAGCGTGCTTCTTGTTATAAAGCAGAGTGTGATCAATGGATGGTTACACTGCTGTGTGTTTTACTTCAGAAATGGAGTTATATCCCAGGGTCTGAGTCTTCCTACAGGCAAGACTTCAATTCAGGTATTGGCAGTCACTTTTCTGCTCAAACGAACTACATCGTTCATGAAGCTCACACGTTTCCCATCTTAACTGACAAGCATTGGATGTTAGAGGACCAGTGCTTTGTATCAGTTTAAGAAGCAGAGTTGGACTAGATATGGGCCGTATGTGTAGGAAACACCGTTCTTTTGTTCTCAGCACACTCACGTTTCCTGCTGTCTTAGAGACTCTAGAAAGCAAGAGCGTGCTTCTTGTTCTAAAGCAGAGTGTCATCAATGGATGAGAACACTGCTGTGTGTTTCACTTCAGAAATGGAGTTAAATCCCAGGCTCTGAGTCTTTTTACAAGCAAGACTTCATTTCAGGTAAGGACAGTCACTTTTCTGCTCAAAAGAACTACATCGTTAACGAAGATCACACGATTCTCATCTTAACTGACAAGCATTGGATGTTAGAGGACCAGTGCATTGTATCAGTTTCAGAAGCAGATTTGGACTACATATGGTCCGTATATGTAGGAAACACCGTTCTTTTGTTCTGGGCACACTCAGATTTCCTGGTATATTAGAGACTCTAAAAGCAAGAGCGTGCTTCTCGCTCTAAAGCACAGTGTGATCCATGGATGAGAACTATGCTGTGTGTTTCTCTTAAGAAATGGAGTTAAATCCCAGGCTCTGTGTCTTACTACAAGCAAGACTTCGTTTCAGGTAAGGGCAGTCACTTTTCAGTTCAAAGGAACTACATCATTCACAAAGCTCACACGTTTCCCATATTAACTGACAAGCATTGGATGTTAGAGGACCAGTGCTTTGTATCAGTTTCAGAAACAGAGTTGGACTAGATATGGTCCGTATGTGTAGGAAACACCGTTCTTTTGTTCTCAGCACACTCACGTTTCCTGCTGTCTTAGAGAATCTAGAAAACAAGAGTGTGCTTCTCGCTCTAACCACAGTGTGATCCATGGATGAATACTATGCTGTGTGTTTTTCTTCAGAAATGGAGTTAAATCCCAGGCTCTGTGTCTTCCTACATGCAAGACTTCTTTTCAGGTAAGGGTAGTCACTTTTCATTTCAAAGGAACTACATCATTCACAAAGCTCACACGTTTCTCATCTTAACTGACAAACATTGGATGTTAGAGGACCAGTGCTTTGTATCAGTTTCAGAAGCAGAGTTGGACTAGATATGGTCTGTATGTGTAGGAAACACCGTTCTTTTGTTCTCAGCACACACACGTTTCCTGCTGTCTTAGAGACTCTAGAAAGCAAGAGCGTGCTTCTTGTTCTAAAGCAGAGTGTGATCAATGGATGAGAACACTGCTGTGTGTTGCACTTCAGAAATGGAGTTAAATCCCAGGCTCTGAGTCTTCCTACAAGCAAGACTTCGTTTAAGGTAAGGGCAGTCACTTTTCTGCTCAAATGAACTACATCGTTCATGAAGCTCACACGATTCCCATCTTAACAGACAAGCATTGGATGTTAGAGGACCAGTGCTTTGTATGAGTTTCAGAAGCAGATTTGGACTAGATATGGTCCGTATGTGTAGGAAACACCGTTCTTTTGTTCTCAGCACACTCACGTTTCCTGCTGTGTTAGAGACTCTAGAAAGCAAGAGCGTGCCTCCCGCTCTAAAGCAGATTGTGATCAATGGATGAGAACTATGCTGTGTGTTTCCCTTCAGAAATGGAGTTAAATCCCAATCTCTGTGTCTTCCTACAAGCAAGACTTCGTTTCAGGTAATTGCAGTCCCTTTTCAGCTCAAACGAACTACATCGTTCACTGAGATCACAAATTCTCATCTTAACAGACAAGCATTGGATGTTAGAGGACCAGTGCTTTGTAGCAGTTTCAGAAGCAGAGTTGCACTATATAATGTCCGTATGTGTAGTAAACACCGTTCTTTTGTTCTCAGGACACTCACGTTTCCTGCTGTCTTAGAGACTCTAGAAAGCAAGAGCGTGCTTCTTCTTCTAAAGCAGAGTGTGATCAATGGATGAGAACACTGCTGTGTGTTTCACTTCAGAAATGGAGTTAAATCCCAGGCTCTGAGTCTTCCTACAAGTAAGACTTCGTTACAGGTAAGGGCAGTCACTTTTCAGTTCAAAGGAACTACATTATTCTCAAAGCTCACACGTTTCTCATCTTAACTGACAAGCATTGGATGTTAGAGGACCAGTGCATTGTATCAGTTTCAGAAGCAGATTTGGACTACATATGGTCCGTATATGTAGGAAACACCGTTCTTTTATTCTGGGCACACTCAGATTTCCTGCTATATTAGAGACTCTAAAAGCAAGAGCGTGCTTCTCGCTCTAAAGCAGAGTATGATCCATGGATGAGAACTATGCTGTGTGTTTCTCTTAAGAAATGGAGTTAAATCCCAGGCTCTGTGTCTTACTACAAGCAAGACTTCGTTTCAGGTCAGGGCAGTCACTTTTCAGTTCAAAGGAACTACATCATTCACAAAGCTCACATGTTTCTCATCTTAACTGACAAGCATTGGATATTAGAGGACCAGTGCTTTGTATCAGTTTCAGAAGCAGAGTTGAACTAGATATGGTCCGTATGTGTAGGAAACACCGTTCTTTTGTTCTGGGCACACTCACGTTTCCTGCTGTCTTAGAGACTCTAGAAAGCAAGAACGTGCTCTCATTCTGAAGCAGAGTGTGATCCATGGATGAGAACTATGCTGTGTGTTTTACTTCAGAAATGGAGTTAAATCCCAGGCTCTGAGTCTTCCTACAAGCAAGACTTCAATTCAGGTAAGGCTGTCACTTTTCTGCTCAAACGAACTACATCGTTCATGAAGCTCACACGTTTCCCATCTTAACTGACAAGCATTGGATGTTAGAGGGTCAGTGCTTTGTATCAGTTTCAGAAGCAGATTTGGACTAGATATGGTCCGTATGTGTAGGAAACTCCGTTCTTTTGTTCTCAGCAAAATCACGTTTCCTCCTGTCTTAGAGACTCTAAAAAGCAAGAGCATGCTTCTTATTCTAAAGCAGAGTGTGATCAATGGATGAGAACACTTCAGTGTGTTGCAATTCAGAAATGGAGTTAAATCCCAGGCTCTGAGTCTTCCTACAAGCAAGACTTCGTTTCAGGTAAGAAGAGTCACTTTTCGGCTCAAACGAACTACATCGTTCACAGACCTCACACATTTCTCATCTAAACTGACAAACATTGGATGTTAGATGGTCAATGCTTTCTATCAGTTTCAGAAGCAGATTTGGACTGGATATGGTCCATATGTGTAGGAAACACCGTTCTATTGTTCTGGGCACACTCAAATTTCCTGCTGTCTTAGAGACTAGAAAACAAGAGTGTGCTTCTCTCTCTAACCACAGTGTGATCCATGGATGAATACTATGCTGTGTGTTTCCCTTCAGAAATGGAGTTAAATCCCAGGCTCTGTGTCTTCCTACATGCCAGACTTCGTTTCAGGTAAGGGTAGTCACTTTTCAGTTCAAAGGAACTACATCATTCACAAAGCTCACACGTTTCTCATCTTACCTGACAAACATTGGATGTTAGAGGACCAGTGCTTTGTATCAGTTTCAGAAGCAGAGTTGGACTAGATATGGTCTGTATGTGTAGGAAACACCGTTCTTTTGTTCTCAGCACACTCACGTTTCCTGCTGTCTTAGAGACTCTAGAAAGCAAGAGCGTGCTTCTCGCTCTAAAGCAGAGTGTGATCCATGGATGAGAACTATGCTGTGTGTTTGTCTTCAGAAATGGAATTAAATCCCAGGCTCTGAGTCTTCCTACAAGCAAGACTTCGTTTCAGGTAAGGACAGTCACTTTTCTGCTCAAAGAACTACGTCGTTCACAGAGCTCACACGTTTCTCATCTTAACTGACAAGCATTGGATTTTAGAGGGTCAATGCTTTATATCAGTTTCAGAAGCAGATTTGGACTGGATATGGTCCATATGTGTAGGAAACACCGTTCTATTCTTCTGGGCACACTCAAATTTCCTGCTGTCTTAGAGACTCTAGAAAGCAATAGTGTGCTTCTCGCTCTAACGCAGTGTGATCCATGAATGAATACTATGCTGTGTGTTTCCCTTCAGAAATGGATTTAAATCCCAATCTCTGTGTCTTCCTACAAGCAAGACTTCGTTTCAGGTAAGGGCAGTCACTTTTCAGCTCAAATGAACTACATCGTTCACTGAGCTCAACACATTTCTCATCTTAACAGACAAGCATTGGATGTTAGAGGACCGGTGCTTTGTATCAGTTTCAGAAGCAGAGTTGGACTATATAGTGTCTGTATGTGTAGGAAACACCGTTTTTTGTTCTCAGCAAAATCACGTTTCTTGCTGTCTTAGAGACTCTAGAAAGCATGAGTGTACTTCTTGTTCTAAAGCAGAGTGTGATCAATGGATGATTACACTGCTGTGTGTTTTACTTCAGAAATGGAGTTAAATCCCAGGCTCTGAGTCTTCCTACAAGTAAGACTTCAATTCAGGTAAGGGCAGTCATTTTTCTGCTCAAACGAACTACATCGTTCATGAAGCTCACACGTTTCCCATCTTAACTGACAAGCATTGGATGTTAGAGGACCAGTGCTTTGTATGAGATTCAGACGCAGAGTTGGACTAGATATGGTCCGTATGTGTAGGAAACACCCTTCTTTTATTCTCAGCACACTCACGTTTCCTGCTGTCTTAGAGATTCTGGAAAGCAAGAGCATGCTTCTTGTTATAAAGCAGAGTGTGATCAATGGATGATTACACTGCTGTGTGTTTTACTTCAGAAATGGAGTTAAATCCCAGGCTCTGAGCCTTCCGACAAGTAAGACTTCAATTCAGGTAAGGGCAGTCATTTTTCTGCTCAAACGAACTACATCGTTCATGAAGCTCACACGTTTCCAATCTTAACTGACAAGCATTGGATGTTAGAGGACCAGTGCTTTGTATGAGATTCAGATGCAGATTTGGAAGAGATATGGTCCGTATGTGTAGGAAACACCGTTCTTTTGTTCTCAGCACACTCAGGTTTCCTGCTGTCTTAGAGACTCTAGAAAGCAAGAGCGTGCTTCTCGCTCTAAAGCAGAGTGTGATCCATGGATGAGAACTATGCTGTGTGTTTGCCTTCAGAAATGGAGTTAAATCCCAGGCTCTGAGTCTTCCTACAAGCAAGACTTCGTTTCAGGTAAGGACAGTCACTTTTCTGCTCAAACGAACTACATCGTTCACTGAGCTCACACATTTCTCATCTAAACTGACAAGCATTGGATGTTAGAGGGTCAATGCTTCATATCAGTTTCAGAAGCAGATTTGGACTGGATATGGTCCATATGTGTAGGAAACACCGTTCTATTGTTCTGGGCACACTCAAATTTCCTGCTGTCTTAGAGACTCTAGAAAACAAGAGAGTGCTTCTCGCTCTAACCACAGTGTGATCCATGGATGAATACTATGCTGTGTGTTTCCCTTCAGAAATGGAGTAAAATCCCAGGCTCTGTGTCTTCCTACATGCAAGACTTCGTTTCAGGTAAGGGTAGTCACTTTTCAGTTCAAAGGAACAACATCATTCACAAAGCTCACACGTTTCTCATCTTAACTGACAACCATTGGATGTTAGAGGACGAGTGCTTTGTATGAGTTTCAGAAGCAGAGTTGGACTAGATATTGTCCGTATGTGTAGGAAACACCGTTCTTTTGTTCTCAGCACACTCACGTTTCCTGCTGTCTTAGAGACTCTAGAAAGCAAGAGCATGCTTCTTGTTCTAAAGCAGAGTGTCGTCAGTGGATGAGCACACTGCTGTGTGTTTCCCTTCAGAAATGGAGTTAAATCCCAGGTTCTGAGTCTTCCTACAAGCAAGACTTCATTTCAGGTAAGGGCAGTCACTTTTCTGCTCAAACCAACTACATCGTTAACGAAGATCACACGATTCTCATCTTAACTGACAAGCATTGGATGTTAGAGGACCAGTGCATTGTATCACTTTCAGAATCAGATTTGGACTACATATGGTCCGTATGTGTAGGAAAAACCGTTCTTTGTTCTGGGCACACTCAGATTACCTGCTTTATTGGAGACTCTAGAAAGCAAGTGCGTGCTTCTTGTTCTAAAGCAGAGTGTGATCAATGGATGAGAACACTGCTGTGTGTTTCACTTCAGAAAAGGAGTTAAATCCCAGGCTCTGAGTCTTCCTACAAGCAAGACTTCGTTTCAGGTAAATGCAGTCACTTTTCTGCTCAAACGAACTACATTGTTCACGAAGATCACACGTTTCTCATCTTAACTGACAAGCATTGGATGTTAGAGGACCAGTGCTTTGTGTCAGTTTCAGAAACAGAGTTGTACTAGATATGGTCCATATGTGTAGGAAACAACATACATTTGTTCTCAGTGCACTCACGTTTCCTGCTGTCTTAGAGAATTTAGAAAGCAAGAGCGTGCTTCTCGCTCTAAAGCAGATTGTGATCCATGGATGAATACTATGCTGTGTGTTTCCCTTCAGAAATGGAGTAAAATCCCAGGCTCTGTGTCTTCCTACATGCAAGACTTCAATTCAGGTAAGGCAGTCACTTTTCTGCTCAAACGAACTACATCGTTCATGAAGCTCACACGTTTCCCATCTTAACTGACATGCATTGGATGTTAGAGGGTCAGTGCTTTGTATCAGTTTCAGAAGCAGATTTGGACAACATATGGTCCGTATGTGTAGGAAACTCCGTTCTTTTGTTCTCAGCAAAATCACGTTTCCTCCTGTCTTAGAGACTCTAGACAGCAAGAGCGTGCTTCTTATTCTAAAGCAGAGTGTGATCAATGGATGAGAACACTGCTGTGTGTTTCACTTCAGAAATGGAGTTAAATCCCAGGCTCTGAGTCTTCCTACAAGCAAGACTTCCATTCAGGTAAGGGCAGTCACTTTTCTGCTCAAACGAACTACATCGTTCACAGAGCTCACACGTTTCTCATCTTAACTGACAAGCATTGGATGTTAGAGGACCAGTGCATTGTATCAGTTTCAGAAGCAGATTTGGACTACATATGGTCCGTGTATGTAGGAAACACCGTTCTTTTGTTCTGGGCACACTCAGATTTCCTGCTATATTAGAGACTCTAAAAGCAAGAGCGTGCTTCTCGCTCTAAAGCAGAGTGTGATCCATGGATGAGAACTATGCTGTGTGTTTCTCTTAAGAAATGGAGTTAAATCCAAGGCTCTGTGTCTTACTACAAGCAAGACTTCGTTTCAGGTAAGGGCAGTCACTTTTCAGTTCAAAGGAACTACATCAATCACAAAGCTCACACATTTCTCATCTTAACTGACAAGCATTGGATGTTAGAGGACCAGTGCTTTGTATCAGTTTCAGAAGCAGAGTTGAACTAGATATCGTCCATATGTGTAGGAAACACCGTTCTTTTGTTCTCAGCAAAATCACGTTTCCTGCTGTCTTAGAGACTCTAGAAAGCAAGAGCATGCTTCTTGTTATAAAGCAGAGTGTGATCAATGGATGATTACACTGCTGTGTGTTTTACTTCAGAAATGGAGTTAAATCCCAGGCTCTGAGTCTTCCTACAGGCAAGACTTCAATTCAGGTAAGGGCAGTCACTATTCTGCTCAAACGAACAACATCGTTCATGAAGCTCACAAGTTTCTCATCTTAACAGACAAGCATTGGATGTTAGAGGATCAGTGCTTTGTATCAGTTTAAGAAGCAGATTTGGACTAGATATGGTCAGTCTGTGTAGGAAACACTGTTCTTTTGTTCTCAGCACACTCACGTTTCCTGTTGTCTTTTAGACTCTAGAAAGCAAGAGCGTGCTTCTTGCTCTAAAGTAGAGTGTGATCCATGGATGAAAACTATGCTGTGTGTTTCACTTCAGAAAAGGAGTTAAATCCCAGGCTCTGAGTCTCCCTACAAGCAAGACTTCGTTTCAGGTAAGGACAGTCACTTTTCTGCTCAAATGAACTACATCTTTCACGAAGCACACACGTTTCTCATCTTAACTGACAAGCATTGGATGTTAGAGGACCAGTGCTTTGTATCAGTTTCAGAAGCAGAGTTGGACTAGATATGGTCCATATGTGTAGGAAACACCGTTCTTTTGTTCTCAGCAAAATCACGTTTCCTGCTGTCTTAGAGACTCTAGAAAGCAAGAGCGTGCTTCTTGTTATAAAGCAGAGTGTGATCAATGGATGGTTACACTGCTGTGTGTTTTACTTCAGAAATGGAGTTATATCCCAGGGTCTGAGTCTTCCTACAGGCAAGACTTCAATTCAGGTATTGGCAGTCACTTTTCTGCTCAAACGAACTACATCGTTCATGAAGCTCACACGTTTCCCATCTTAACTGACAAGCATTGGATGTTAGAGGACCAGTGCTTTGTATCAGTTTAAGAAGCAGAGTTGGACTAGATATGGGCCGTATGTGTAGGAAACACCGTTCTTTTGTTCTCAGCACACTCACGTTTCCTGCTGTCTTAGAGACTCTAGAAAGCAAGAGCGTGCTTCTTGTTCTAAAGCAGAGTGTCATCAATGGATGAGAACACTGCTGTGTGTTTCACTTCAGAAATGGAGTTAAATCCCAGGCTCTGAGTCTTTTTACAAGCAAGACTTCATTTCAGGTAAGGACAGTCACTTTTCTGCTCAAAAGAACTACATCGTTAACGAAGATCACACGATTCTCATCTTAACTGACAAGCATTGGATGTTAGAGGACCAGTGCATTGTATCAGTTTCAGAAGCAGATTTGGACTACATATGGTCCGTATATGTAGGAAACACCGTTCTTTTGTTCTGGGCACACTCAGATTTCCTGGTATATTAGAGACTCTAAAAGCAAGAGCGTGCTTCTCGCTCTAAAGCACAGTGTGATCCATGGATGAGAACTATGCTGTGTGTTTCTCTTAAGAAATGGAGTTAAATCCCAGGCTCTGTGTCTTACTACAAGCAAGACTTCGTTTCAGGTAAGGGCAGTCACTTTTCAGTTCAAAGGAACTACATCATTCACAAAGCTCACACGTTTCCCATATTAACTGACAAGCATTGGATGTTAGAGGACCAGTGCTTTGTATCAGTTTCAGAAACAGAGTTGGACTAGATATGGTCCGTATGTGTAGGAAACACCGTTCTTTTGTTCTCAGCACACTCACGTTTCCTGCTGTCTTAGAGAATCTAGAAAACAAGAGTGTGCTTCTCGCTCTAACCACAGTGTGATCCATGGATGAATACTATGCTGTGTGTTTTTCTTCAGAAATGGAGTTAAATCCCAGGCTCTGTGTCTTCCTACATGCAAGACTTCTTTTCAGGTAAGGGTAGTCACTTTTCATTTCAAAGGAACTACATCATTCACAAAGCTCACACGTTTCTCATCTTAACTGACAAACATTGGATGTTAGAGGACCAGTGCTTTGTATCAGTTTCAGAAGCAGAGTTGGACTAGATATGGTCTGTATGTGTAGGAAACACCGTTCTTTTGTTCTCAGCACACACACGTTTCCTGCTGTCTTAGAGACTCTAGAAAGCAAGAGCGTGCTTCTTGTTCTAAAGCAGAGTGTGATCAATGGATGAGAACACTGCTGTGTGTTGCACTTCAGAAATGGAGTTAAATCCCAGGCTCTGAGTCTTCCTACAAGCAAGACTTCGTTTAAGGTAAGGGCAGTCACTTTTCTGCTCAAATGAACTACATCGTTCATGAAGCTCACACGATTCCCATCTTAACAGACAAGCATTGGATGTTAGAGGACCAGTGCTTTGTATGAGTTTCAGAAGCAGATTTGGACTAGATATGGTCCGTATGTGTAGGAAACACCGTTCTTTTGTTCTCAGCACACTCACGTTTCCTGCTGTGTTAGAGACTCTAGAAAGCAAGAGCGTGCCTCCCGCTCTAAAGCAGATTGTGATCAATGGATGAGAACTATGCTGTGTGTTTCCCTTCAGAAATGGAGTTAAATCCCAATCTCTGTGTCTTCCTACAAGCAAGACTTCGTTTCAGGTAATTGCAGTCCCTTTTCAGCTCAAACGAACTACATCGTTCACTGAGATCACAAATTCTCATCTTAACAGACAAGCATTGGATGTTAGAGGACCAGTGCTTTGTAGCAGTTTCAGAAGCAGAGTTGCACTATATAATGTCCGTATGTGTAGTAAACACCGTTCTTTTGTTCTCAGGACACTCACGTTTCCTGCTGTCTTAGAGACTCTAGAAAGCAAGAGCGTGCTTCTTCTTCTAAAGCAGAGTGTGATCAATGGATGAGAACACTGCTGTGTGTTTCACTTCAGAAATGGAGTTAAATCCCAGGCTCTGAGTCTTCCTACAAGTAAGACTTCGTTACAGGTAAGGGCAGTCACTTTTCAGTTCAAAGGAACTACATTATTCTCAAAGCTCACACGTTTCTCATCTTAACTGACAAGCATTGGATGTTAGAGGACCAGTGCATTGTATCAGTTTCAGAAGCAGATTTGGACTACATATGGTCCGTATATGTAGGAAACACCGTTCTTTTATTCTGGGCACACTCAGATTTCCTGCTATATTAGAGACTCTAAAAGCAAGAGCGTGCTTCTCGCTCTAAAGCAGAGTATGATCCATGGATGAGAACTATGCTGTGTGTTTCTCTTAAGAAATGGAGTTAAATCCCAGGCTCTGTGTCTTACTACAAGCAAGACTTCGTTTCAGGTCAGGGCAGTCACTTTTCAGTTCAAAGGAACTACATCATTCACAAAGCTCACATGTTTCTCATCTTAACTGACAAGCATTGGATATTAGAGGACCAGTGCTTTGTATCAGTTTCAGAAGCAGAGTTGAACTAGATATGGTCCGTATGTGTAGGAAACACCGTTCTTTTGTTCTGGGCACACTCACGTTTCCTGCTGTCTTAGAGACTCTAGAAAGCAAGAACGTGCTCTCATTCTGAAGCAGAGTGTGATCCATGGATGAGAACTATGCTGTGTGTTTTACTTCAGAAATGGAGTTAAATCCCAGGCTCTGAGTCTTCCTACAAGCAAGACTTCAATTCAGGTAAGGCTGTCACTTTTCTGCTCAAACGAACTACATCGTTCATGAAGCTCACACGTTTCCCATCTTAACTGACAAGCATTGGATGTTAGAGGGTCAGTGCTTTGTATCAGTTTCAGAAGCAGATTTGGACTAGATATGGTCCGTATGTGTAGGAAACTCCGTTCTTTTGTTCTCAGCAAAATCACGTTTCCTCCTGTCTTAGAGACTCTAAAAAGCAAGAGCATGCTTCTTATTCTAAAGCAGAGTGTGATCAATGGATGAGAACACTTCAGTGTGTTGCAATTCAGAAATGGAGTTAAATCCCAGGCTCTGAGTCTTCCTACAAGCAAGACTTCGTTTCAGGTAAGAAGAGTCACTTTTCGGCTCAAACGAACTACATCGTTCACAGACCTCACACATTTCTCATCTAAACTGACAAACATTGGATGTTAGATGGTCAATGCTTTCTATCAGTTTCAGAAGCAGATTTGGACTGGATATGGTCCATATGTGTAGGAAACACCGTTCTATTGTTCTGGGCACACTCAAATTTCCTGCTGTCTTAGAGACTAGAAAACAAGAGTGTGCTTCTCTCTCTAACCACAGTGTGATCCATGGATGAATACTATGCTGTGTGTTTCCCTTCAGAAATGGAGTTAAATCCCAGGCTCTGTGTCTTCCTACATGCCAGACTTCGTTTCAGGTAAGGGTAGTCACTTTTCAGTTCAAAGGAACTACATCATTCACAAAGCTCACACGTTTCTCATCTTACCTGACAAACATTGGATGTTAGAGGACCAGTGCTTTGTATCAGTTTCAGAAGCAGAGTTGGACTAGATATGGTCTGTATGTGTAGGAAACACCGTTCTTTTGTTCTCAGCACACTCACGTTTCCTGCTGTCTTAGAGACTCTAGAAAGCAAGAGCGTGCTTCTCGCTCTAAAGCAGAGTGTGATCCATGGATGAGAACTATGCTGTGTGTTTGTCTTCAGAAATGGAATTAAATCCCAGGCTCTGAGTCTTCCTACAAGCAAGACTTCGTTTCAGGTAAGGACAGTCACTTTTCTGCTCAAAGAACTACGTCGTTCACAGAGCTCACACGTTTCTCATCTTAACTGACAAGCATTGGATTTTAGAGGGTCAATGCTTTATATCAGTTTCAGAAGCAGATTTGGACTGGATATGGTCCATATGTGTAGGAAACACCGTTCTATTCTTCTGGGCACACTCAAATTTCCTGCTGTCTTAGAGACTCTAGAAAGCAATAGTGTGCTTCTCGCTCTAACGCAGTGTGATCCATGAATGAATACTATGCTGTGTGTTTCCCTTCAGAAATGGATTTAAATCCCAATCTCTGTGTCTTCCTACAAGCAAGACTTCGTTTCAGGTAAGGGCAGTCACTTTTCAGCTCAAATGAACTACATCGTTCACTGAGCTCAACACATTTCTCATCTTAACAGACAAGCATTGGATGTTAGAGGACCGGTGCTTTGTATCAGTTTCAGAAGCAGAGTTGGACTATATAGTGTCTGTATGTGTAGGAAACACCGTTTTTTGTTCTCAGCAAAATCACGTTTCTTGCTGTCTTAGAGACTCTAGAAAGCATGAGTGTACTTCTTGTTCTAAAGCAGAGTGTGATCAATGGATGATTACACTGCTGTGTGTTTTACTTCAGAAATGGAGTTAAATCCCAGGCTCTGAGTCTTCCTACAAGTAAGACTTCAATTCAGGTAAGGGCAGTCATTTTTCTGCTCAAACGAACTACATCGTTCATGAAGCTCACACGTTTCCCATCTTAACTGACAAGCATTGGATGTTAGAGGACCAGTGCTTTGTATGAGATTCAGACGCAGAGTTGGACTAGATATGGTCCGTATGTGTAGGAAACACCCTTCTTTTATTCTCAGCACACTCACGTTTCCTGCTGTCTTAGAGATTCTGGAAAGCAAGAGCATGCTTCTTGTTATAAAGCAGAGTGTGATCAATGGATGATTACACTGCTGTGTGTTTTACTTCAGAAATGGAGTTAAATCCCAGGCTCTGAGCCTTCCGACAAGTAAGACTTCAATTCAGGTAAGGGCAGTCATTTTTCTGCTCAAACGAACTACATCGTTCATGAAGCTCACACGTTTCCAATCTTAACTGACAAGCATTGGATGTTAGAGGACCAGTGCTTTGTATGAGATTCAGATGCAGATTTGGAAGAGATATGGTCCGTATGTGTAGGAAACACCGTTCTTTTGTTCTCAGCACACTCAGGTTTCCTGCTGTCTTAGAGACTCTAGAAAGCAAGAGCGTGCTTCTCGCTCTAAAGCAGAGTGTGATCCATGGATGAGAACTATGCTGTGTGTTTGCCTTCAGAAATGGAGTTAAATCCCAGGCTCTGAGTCTTCCTACAAGCAAGACTTCGTTTCAGGTAAGGACAGTCACTTTTCTGCTCAAACGAACTACATCGTTCACTGAGCTCACACATTTCTCATCTAAACTGACAAGCATTGGATGTTAGAGGGTCAATGCTTCATATCAGTTTCAGAAGCAGATTTGGACTGGATATGGTCCATATGTGTAGGAAACACCGTTCTATTGTTCTGGGCACACTCAAATTTCCTGCTGTCTTAGAGACTCTAGAAAACAAGAGAGTGCTTCTCGCTCTAACCACAGTGTGATCCATGGATGAATACTATGCTGTGTGTTTCCCTTCAGAAATGGAGTAAAATCCCAGGCTCTGTGTCTTCCTACATGCAAGACTTCGTTTCAGGTAAGGGTAGTCACTTTTCAGTTCAAAGGAACAACATCATTCACAAAGCTCACACGTTTCTCATCTTAACTGACAACCATTGGATGTTAGAGGACGAGTGCTTTGTATGAGTTTCAGAAGCAGAGTTGGACTAGATATTGTCCGTATGTGTAGGAAACACCGTTCTTTTGTTCTCAGCACACTCACGTTTCCTGCTGTCTTAGAGACTCTAGAAAGCAAGAGCATGCTTCTTGTTCTAAAGCAGAGTGTCGTCAGTGGATGAGCACACTGCTGTGTGTTTCCCTTCAGAAATGGAGTTAAATCCCAGGTTCTGAGTCTTCCTACAAGCAAGACTTCATTTCAGGTAAGGGCAGTCACTTTTCTGCTCAAACCAACTACATCGTTAACGAAGATCACACGATTCTCATCTTAACTGACAAGCATTGGATGTTAGAGGACCAGTGCATTGTATCACTTTCAGAATCAGATTTGGACTACATATGGTCCGTATGTGTAGGAAAAACCGTTCTTTGTTCTGGGCACACTCAGATTACCTGCTTTATTGGAGACTCTAGAAAGCAAGTGCGTGCTTCTTGTTCTAAAGCAGAGTGTGATCAATGGATGAGAACACTGCTGTGTGTTTCACTTCAGAAAAGGAGTTAAATCCCAGGCTCTGAGTCTTCCTACAAGCAAGACTTCGTTTCAGGTAAATGCAGTCACTTTTCTGCTCAAACGAACTACATTGTTCACGAAGATCACACGTTTCTCATCTTAACTGACAAGCATTGGATGTTAGAGGACCAGTGCTTTGTGTCAGTTTCAGAAACAGAGTTGTACTAGATATGGTCCATATGTGTAGGAAACAACATACATTTGTTCTCAGTGCACTCACGTTTCCTGCTGTCTTAGAGAATTTAGAAAGCAAGAGCGTGCTTCTCGCTCTAAAGCAGATTGTGATCCATGGATGAATACTATGCTGTGTGTTTCCCTTCAGAAATGGAGTAAAATCCCAGGCTCTGTGTCTTCCTACATGCAAGACTTCAATTCAGGTAAGGCAGTCACTTTTCTGCTCAAACGAACTACATCGTTCATGAAGCTCACACGTTTCCCATCTTAACTGACATGCATTGGATGTTAGAGGGTCAGTGCTTTGTATCAGTTTCAGAAGCAGATTTGGACAACATATGGTCCGTATGTGTAGGAAACTCCGTTCTTTTGTTCTCAGCAAAATCACGTTTCCTCCTGTCTTAGAGACTCTAGACAGCAAGAGCGTGCTTCTTATTCTAAAGCAGAGTGTGATCAATGGATGAGAACACTGCTGTGTGTTTCAATTCAGAAATGGAGTTAAATCCCAAGCTCTGAGTCTTCGTACAAGCAAGACTTCGTTTAAGGTAAGGGCAGTCACTTTTTTGCTCAAACGAACTACATCATTCATGAAGCTCACACTTTTCCCATCTTAACTGACAAGCATTGGATGTTAGAGGACCAGTGCTTTGTATCAGTTTCAGAAGATGAGTTGGACTAGATATGGTCCGTATGTGTAGGAAACACCGTTCTTTTGTTCTCAGCACACTCAGGTTTCCTGCTGTCTTAGAGACTCTAGAAAGCAAGAGCGTGCTTCTCGCTCTAAAGCAGAGTGTGATCCATGGATGAGAACTATGCTGTGTGTTTGCCTTCAGAAATGGAATTAAATCCCAGGCTCTGAGTCTTCCTACAAGCAAGACTTCGTTTCAGGTAAGGACAGTCACTTTTCTGCTCAAAGAACTACGTCGTTCACAGAGCTCACACGTTTCTCATCTTAACTGACAAGCATTGGATTTTAGAGGGTCAATGCTTTATATCAGTTTCAGAAGCAGATTGGGACTGGATATGGTCCATATGTGTAGGAAACACCGTTCTATTCTTCTGGGCACACTCAAATTTCCTGCTGTCTTAGAGACTCTAGAAAGCAATAGTGTGCTTCTCGCTCTAACGCAGTGTGATCCATGAATGAATACTATGCTGTGTGTTTCCCTTCAGAAATGGATTTAAATCCCAATCTCTGTGTCTTCCTACAAGCAAGACTTCGTTTCAGGTAAGGGCAGTCACTTTTCAGCTCAAATGAACTACATCGTTCACTGAGCTCAACACATTTCTCATCTTAACAGACAAGCATTGGATGTTAGATGACCGGTGCTTTGTATCAGTTGCAGAAGCAGAGTTGGACTATATAGTGTCTGTATGTGTAGGAAACACCGTTTTTTGTTCTCAGCAAAATCACGTTTCTTGCTGTCTTAGAGACTCTAGAAAGCATGAGTGTACTTCTTGTTCTAAAGCAGAGTGTGATCAATGAATGATTACACTGCTGTGTGTTTTACTTCAGAAATGGAGTTAAATCCCAGGCTCTGAGTCTTCCTACAAGTAAGACTTCAATTCAGGTAAGGGCAGTCATTTTTCTGCTCAAACGAACTACATCGTTCATGAAGCTCACACGTTTCCCATCTTAACTGACAAGCATTGGATGTTAGAGGACCAGTGCTTTGTATGAGATTCAGACGCAGAGTTGGACTAGATATGGTCCGTATGTGTAGGAAACACCGTTCTTTTGTTCTCAGCACACTCACGTTTCCTGCTGTGTTAGAGACTCTAGAAAGCAAGAGCGTGCTTCTTGTTCTAAAGCTGAGTGTGATCAATGGATGAGAACACTACTGTGTGTTTCACTTCAGAAATGGAGTTAAATCCCAGGCTCTGAATCTTCCTACAAGCAAGACTTCGTTTCAGGTAAGGGCAGTCAGTTTTCTGCTCAAAAGAACTACATCGTTCACGAAGATCACACGTTTCTCATCTTAACTGACAAGCATTGGACGTTAGAGGACCAGTGCATTGTATCAGTTTCAGAAGCAGATTTGGACTACATATGGTCCGTATGTGTAGGCAACACCGTTCTTTTGTTCTGGACACACTCAGATTACCTGGTGTATTAGAGACTCTAGAAAGCAAGAGCGTGCTTCTCGCTCTAAAGCAGAGTGTGATCCATGGATGAGAACTCTGCTGTGTGTTTCCCTTCAGAAATGGAGTTAAATCCCAGACTCTGTGTCTTCCTACAAGCAAGACTTCGTTTAAGGTAAGGGCAGTCACTTTTCTGCTCAAACAAACTACATCGTTCATGAAGCTCACACTTTTCCCATCTTAACTGACAAGCATTGGATGTTAGAGGACCAGTGCTTTGTATCAGATTCAGAAGAAGAGTTGGACTACATATGGTCCGTATGCGTACGAAACTCCGTTCTTTTGTTCTGGGCACACTCAGATTTCCTGCTGTATTAGTGACTCTAGAAAGCAAGAGCGTGCTTCTTGCTGTAAAGCAGAGTGTGATCCATGGGTGAGAACTATGCTGTGGGTTTCCCTTCAGAAATGGAGTTAAATCCCAGGCTCTGTGTCTTCCTATAAGCAAGACTTCATTTCAGGTAAGGGCAGTCACTTGTCATCTCAAACGAACTACATCGTTTACAAAGCTCACACGTTTCTCATCTTAACAGACAAGAATTGGATGTTAGAGGACCAGTGCTTTGTATCAGTTTCAGAAGCAGAGTTGGACTAGATATGGTCCATATGTGTAGGAAACAACGTACTTTTGTTCTCAGCGCACTCACGTTTCCTGCTGTCTTAGAGAATCTAGAAAGCAAGAGCGTGCTTCTTGTTCTAATTCAGAGTGTGATCAATGGATGTTTACACTGCTGTGTGTTTCACTTCAGAAATGGAGTTAAATCCCAGGCTCTGAGTCTCCCTACAAGGAAGACTTCATTTCAGGTAAGGGCAGTCACTTTTCTGCTCAAACGAACTACATCGTTCACGAAGATCACACGTTTCTCATCTTAACTGACAAGCATTGGATGTTAGAGGACCAGTGCATTGTATCACTTTCAGAATCAGATTTGGACTACATATGGTCTGTATGTGTAGGAAAAACCGTTCTTTTGTTCTGGGCACACTCAGATTACCTGCTTTATAAGAGTCTCTAGAAAGCAAGAGCGTGCTTCTTCTTCTAAAGCAGAGTGTGATCTATGGATGAGAACACTGCTGTGTGTTTCACTTCAGAAAAGGAGTTGAATCCCAGGCTCTGAGTCTTCCTACAAGCAAGACTTCGTTTCAAGTAAATGCAGTCACTTTTCTGCTCAAACGAACTACATCGCTCACTGAGCTCACACATTTCTCTTCTTAACTGACAAGCATTGGATGTTAGAGGACCAGTGCTTTGTGTCACTTTCAGAAACAGAGTTGTACTAGATATGGTCCATATGTGTAGGAAACAATGTACTTTTGTTCTCAGCGCACTTACGTTTCCTGCTGCCTTAGAGAATTTAGAAAGCAAGAGCGTGCTTCTCGCTCTAAATCAGATTGTGATCCATGGATGAGAACTATGCTGTGTGTTTCCCTTCAGAAATGGAGTTAAATCCCAGACTCTGTGTCTTCCTACAAGCAAGACTTCCTTTAATGTAAGTGCAGGCACTTTTCTGCACAAATGAACTACATCGTTCACTGAGCTTCCACATTCATCTTCTTAACAGACAAGCATTGGATGTTAGAGGACCAGTGCTTTGTATCAGTTTAAGAAGGAGAGTTGGACTAGATATGATCTGTATGTGTAGGAAACACCGTTCTTTTGTTCTGGGCACACTCAGATTACCTGCTGTATTAGAGACTCTAGAAAGCAAGAGCGTGCTTCTCGCTCTAAATCAGAGTGTGATCCATGGATGAGAACTCTGCTGTGTGTTTCCCTTCAGAGATGGAGGTAAATCCCAGGCTCTGTGACTTACTACAAGCAAGACTTCGTTACAGGTAAGGGCAGTCACTTTTAAGTTCAAAGGAACTACATCATTCTCAAAGCTCACACGTTTCTCATCTTAACTGACAAGCATTGGATGTTAGAGGACCAGTGCTTTGTGTCACTTTCAGAAACAGAGTTGTACTAGATATGGTCCATATGTGTAGGAAACAACGTACTTTTGTTCTCAGCGCACTCACGTTTCCTGCTGTCTTAGAGAATTTAGAAAGCAAGAGCGTGCTTCTCGCTCTAAAGCAGAGTGTGATCCATGGATGAGAACTATGCTGTGTGTTTCCCTTCAGAAATGGAGTTAAATCCCAATCTCTGTGTCTTCCTACAAGCAAGACTTCGTTTCAGGTAACGGCAGTCACTTTTCAGCTCAAACGGACTACATCGCTCACTGAGCTCACACATTTCTCATCTTAACAGATAAGCATTGGATGTTAGATGACCAGTGCTTTGTATCAGTTTCAGAAGGAGAGTTGGACTAGATATGGTCCGTATGTGTAGGAAACACCGTTCTTTTGTTCTCAGCGCACTCACGTTTCCTTCTGTCTTAGAGACTCTAGAAAGCAAGAGCGTGCTTCTTGTTCTAAAGCTGAGTGTGATCAATGGATGAGAACACTGCTGTGTCTTTCACTTCAGAAATGGAGTTAAATCCCAGGCTCTGAATCTTCGTCCAAGCACGACTTCGTTGCAGGTAAGGGCAGTCAGTTTTCTGCTCAAAAGAACTACATCGTTCACGAAGATCACACGTTTCTCATCTTAACTGACAAGCATTGGACGTTAGAGGACCAGTGCATTGTATCAGTTTCAGAAGCAGATTTGGACTACATATGGTCTGTATGTGTAGGAAACACCGTTCTTTTGTTCTGGGCACACTCAGATTACCTGGTGTATTAGAGACTCTAGAAAGCAAGAGCGTGCTTCTCGCTCTAAAGCAGAGTGTGATCCATGGATGAGAACTCTGCTGTGTGTTTCCCTTCAGAAATGGAGTTAAATCCCAGACTCTGTGTCTTCCTACAAGCAAGACTTCGTTTAAGGTAAGGGCAGTCACTTTTCTGCTCAAACAAACTACATCGTTCATGAAGCTCACACGTTTCCCATCTTAACTGAAAAGCATTGGATGTTAGAGGACCAGTGCTTTGTATCAGTTTCAGAAGAAGAGTTGGACTACATATGGTCCGTATGTGTACGAAACTCCGTTCTTTTGTTCTGGGCACACTCAGATTTCCTGCTGTATTAGTGACTCTAGAAAGCAAGAGCGTGCTTAATGCTGTAAAGCAGAGTGTGATCCATGGGTGAGAACTATGCTGTGTGTTTCCCTTCAGAAATGGAGTTAAATCCCAGGCTCTGTGTCTTCCTATAAGCAAGACTTCGTTTCAGGTAAGGGCAGTCACTTGTCATCTCAAACGAACTACATCGTTTACAAAGCTCACACGTTTCTCATCTTAACAGACAAGAATTGGATGTTAGAGGACCAGTGCTTTGTATCAGTTTCAGAAGCAGAGTTGGACTACATATGGTCCGTATGTGTAGGAAACACCGTTCTTTTGTTCTCAGCACACTCACGTTTCCTGCTGTCTTAGAGAATCTAGAAATTAAGAGCGTGCTTCTTGTTCTAAAGCAGAGTGTGACCCATGGATGAGTACTCTGCTGTGTGTTTCCCTTCAGAGATGGAGGTAAATCCCATGCTCTGTGTCTTACTACAAGCAAGACTTAGTTTCAGGTAAGGGCAGTCACTTTTCTGCTCAAACGAACTACATCGTTCACAAAGATCACACGTTTCTCATCTAAACTGACAAGCATTAGATGTTAGAGGACCAGTGGTTTGTATCAGTTTCAGAAGCAGGTTTGGACTACATATGGTCCGTATGTGTAGGAAACACCGTTCTTTTGTTCTGGGCACACTCAGATTACCTACTGTATTAGAGACTCAAGAAAGCAAGAGCGTGCTTCTCGCTCTAAAGCATATTGTGATCCATGGATGAGAACTCTGCTGTGTGTTTCCCTTCAGAGATGGAGGTAAATCTCAGGCTCTGTGACTTACTACAAGCAAGACTTCGTTACAGGTAAGGGCAGTCACTTTTCAGTTCAAAGGAACTACATCATTCTCAAAGCTCACACGTTTCTCATCTTAACTGACAAGCATTGGATGTTAGAGGACCAGTGCTTTGTGTCACTTTCAGAAACAGAGTTGTACTAGATATGGTCCATATGTGTAGGAAACAATGTACTTTTGTTCTCAGCGCACTCACGTTTCCTGCTGTCTTAGAGAATTTAGAAAGCAAGAGCGTGCTTCTCGCTCTAAAGCAGATTGTGATCCATGGATGAGAACTATGCTGTGTTTTTCCCTTCAGAAATGGAGTTAAATCCCAGACTCTGTGTCTTCCTACAAGCAAGACTTCCTTTAAGGTAAGTGCAGGCACTTTTCTGCACAAATGAACTACATCGTTCACTGAGCTTCCACATTTCTCTTCTTAACAGAAAAGCATTGGATGTTAGAGGACCAGTGCTTTGTATCAGTTTAAGAAGGAGAGTTGGACTAGATATGATCTGTATGTGTAGGAAACACCGTTCTTTTGTTCTCAGCACACTCACGTTTCATGCTGTGTTAGAGACGCCAGAAAGCAAGAGCGTGTTTCTCGCTCTAAAGCAGAGTGTGATCCATGGATGAGAACTATGCTGTGTGTTTCCCTTCAGAAATGGAGTTAAATCCCAATCTCTGTGTCTTCCTACAAGCAAGACTTCATTTCAGGTAACGGCAGTCACTTTTCAGCTCAAACGGACTACATCGCTCACTGAGCTCACACATTTCTCATCTTAACAGATAAGCATTGGATGTTAGAGGACCAGTGCTTTGTATCAGTTTCAGAAGGAGAGTTGGACTAGATATGGTCCGTATGTGTAGGAAACACCGTTCTTTTGTTCTCAGCGCAGTCACGTTTCCTGCTGTCTTAGAGACTCTAGAAAGCAAGAGCGTGCTTCTTGTTCTAAAGCTGAGTGTGATCAATGGATGAGAACACTGCTGTGTGTTTCACTTCAGAAATGGAGTTAAATCCCAGGCTCTGAATCTTCCTACAAGCAAGACTTCGTTGCAGGTAAGGGCAGTCACTTTTCTGCTCAAACGAACTATATCGTTCACGAAGATCACACGTTTCTCATCTTAACTGACAAGCATTGGATGTTAGAGGACCAGTGCTTTGTGTCAGTTTCAGAAACAGAGTTGTACTAGATATGGTCCATATGTGTAGGAAACAACATACTTTTGTTCTCAGCGCACTCACGTTTCCTGCTGTCTTAGAGAATTTAGAAAGCAAGAGCGTGCTTCTCGCTCTAAAGCAGATTGTGATCCATGGATGAGAACTATGCTGTGTGTTTCCCGTCAGAAATGGAGTTAAATCCCAGACTCTGTGTCTTCCTACAAGCAAGACTTCGTTGCAGGTAAGGGCAGTCAGTTTTCTGCTCAAAAGAACTACATCGTTCACGAAGATCACACGTTTCTCATCTTAACTGACAAGCATTGGACGTTAGAGGACCAGTGCATTGTATCAGTTTCAGAAGCAGATTTGGACTACATATGGTCCGTATGTGTAGGCAACACCGTTCTTTTGTTCTGGGCACACTCAGATTACCTGGTGTATTAGAGACTCTAGAAAGCAAGAGCGTGCTTCTCGCTCTAAAGCAGAGTGTGATACATGGATGAGAACTCTACTGTGTGTTTCCCTTCAGAAATGGAGTTAAATCCCAGACTCTGTGTCTTCCTACAAGCAAGACTTCGTTTAAGGTAAGGGCAGTCACTTTTCTGCTCAAACAAACTACATCGTTCATGAAGCTCACACGTTTCCCATCTTAACTGACAAGCATTGGATGTTAGAGGACCAGTGCTTTGTATCAGATTCAGAAGAAGAGTTGGACTACATATGGTCTGTATGCGTACGAAACTCCGTTCTTTTGTTCTGGGCACACTCAGATTTCCTGCTGTATTAGTGACTCTAGAAAGCAAGAGCGTGCTTCTTGCTGTAAAGCAGAGTGTGATCCATGGGTGAGAACTATGCTGTGTGTTTCCCTTCAGAAATGGAGTTAAATCCCAGGCTCTGTGTCTTCCTATAAGCAAGTCTTCATTTCAGGTAAGGGCAGTCACTTGTCATCTCAAACGAACTACATCGTTTACAAAGCTCACACGTTTCTCATCTTAACAGACAAGAATTGGATGTTAGAGGACCAGTGCTTTGTATCAGTTTCAGAAGCAGAGTTGGACTACATATGGTCCGTATGTGTAGGAAACACCGTTCTTTTGTTCTCAGCACACTCACGTTTCCTGCTGTCTTAGAGACTCTAGAAAGCAAGACCGTGCTTCTTGTTCTAAAGCAGAGTGTGACCCATGGATGAGTACTCTGCTGTGTGTTTCCCTTCAGAGATGGAGGTAAATCCCAGGCTCTGTGTCTTACTACAAGCAAGACTTAGTTTCAGGTAAGGGCAGTCACTTTTCTGCTCAAACGAACTACATCGTTCACAAAGATCACACGTTTCTCATCTTAACTGACAAGCATTAGATGTTAGAGGACCAGTGGTTTGTATCAGTTTCAGAAGCAGATTTGGACTACATATGGTCCGTATGTGTAGGAAACACCGTTCTTTTGTTCTGGGCACACTCAGATTACCTGCTGTATTAGAGACTCTAGAAAGCAAGAGCGTGCTTCTCGCTCTAAAGCAGAGTGTGATCCATGGATGAGAACTCTGCTGTGTGTTTCCCTTCAGAGATGGAGGTAAATCCCAGGCTCTGTGACTTACTACAAGCAAGACTTCGTTACAGGTAAGGGCAGTCACTTTTAAGTTCAAAGGAACTACATCATTCTCAAAGCTCACACGTTTCTCATCTTAACTGACAAGCATTGCATGTTAGAGGACCAGTGCTTTGTGTCACTTTCAGAAACAGAGTTGTACTAGATATGGTCCATATGTGTAGGAAACAACGTACTTTTGTTCTCAGCGCACTCACGTTTCCTGCTGTCTTAGAGACTCTAGAAAGCAAGAGCGTGCTTCTTGTTCTAATTCAGAGTGTGATCAATGGATGATTACACTGCTGTGTGTTTCACTTCAGAAATGGAGTTAAATCCCAGGCTCTGAGTCTCCCTACAAGGAAGACTTCGTTTCATGTAAGGGCAGTCACTTTTCTGCTCAAACGAACTACATCGTTCACAAAGATCACACGTTTCTCATCTTAACTGACAAGCATTGGATGTTAGAGGACCAGTGCATTGTATCACTTTCAGAATCAGATTTGGACTACATATGGTCCGTATGTGTAGGAAAAACCGTTCTTTTGTTCTGGGCACACTCAGATTACCTGCTTTATAAGAGACTCTAGAAAGCAAGAGCGTGCTTCTTCTTCTAAAGCAGAGTGTGATCAATGGATGAGAACACTGCTGTGTGTTTCACTTCAGAAAAGGAGTTGAATCCCAGGCTCTGAGTCTTCCTACAAGCAAGACTTCGTTTCAGGTAACGGCAGTCACTTTTCAGCTCAAACGGACTACATCGCTCACTGAGCTCATACATTTCTCATCTTAACAGATAAGCATTGGATGTTAGAGGACCAGTGCTTTGTATCAGTTTCAGAAGGAGAGTTGTACTAGATATGGTCCGTATGTGTAGGAAACACCGTTCTTTTGTTCTCAGCGCACTCACGTTTCCTTCTGTCTTAGAGACTCTAGAAAGCAAGAGCGTGCTTCTTGTTCTAAAGCTGAGTGTGATCAATGGATGAGAACACTGCTGTGTGTTTCACTTCAGAAATGGAGTTAAATCCCAGGCTCTGAATCTTCCTACAAGCAAGACTTCGTTGCAGGTAAGGGCAGTCAGTTTTCTGCTCAAAAGAACTACATCGTTCACGAAGATCACACGTTTCTCATCTTAACTGACAAGCATTGGACGTTAGAGGACCAGTGCATTGTATCAGTTTCAGAAGCAGATTTGGACTACATATGGTCTGTATGTGTAGGAAACACCGTTCTTTTGTTCTGGGCACACTCAGATTACCTGGTGTATTAGAGACTCTAGAAAGCAAGAGCGTGCTTCTCGCTCTAAAGCAGAGTGTGATCCATGGATGAGAACTCTGCTGTGTGTTTCCCTTCAGAAATGGAGTTAAATCCCAGACTCTGTGTCTTCCTACAAGCAAGACTTCGTTTAAGGTAAGGGCAGTCACTTTTCTGCTCAAACAAACTACATCGTTCATGAAGCTCACACGTTTCCCATCTTAACTGAAAAGCATTGGATGTTAGAGGACCAGTGCTTTGTATCAGTTTCAGAAGAAGAGTTGGACTACATATGGTCCGTATGTGTAGGAAACACCGTTCTTTTGTTCTCAGCACACTCACGTTTCCTGCTGTCTTAGAGAATCTAGAAAGCAAGAGCGTGCTTCTTGTTCTAAAGCAGAGTGTGACCCATGGATGAGTACTCTGCTGTGTGTTTCCCTTCAGAGATGGAGGTAAATCCCAGGCTCTGTGTCTTACTACAAGCAAGACTTAGTTTCAGGTAAGGGCAGTCACTTTTCTGCTCAAACGAACTACATCGTTCACAAAGATCACACGTTTCTCATCTAAACTGACAAGCATTAGATGTTAGAGGACCAGTGGTTTGTATCAGTTTCAGAAGCAGGTTTGGACTACATATGGTCCGTATGTGTAGGAAACACCGTTCTTTTGTTCTGGGCACACTCAGATTACCTACTGTATTAGAGACTCAAGAAAGCAAGAGCGTGCTTCTCGCTCTAAAGCATATTGTGATCCATGGATGAGAACTCTGCTGTGTGTTTCCCTTCAGAGATGGAGGTAAATCTCAGGCTCTGTGACTTACTACAAGCAAGACTTCGTTACAGGTAAGGGCAGTCACTTTTCAGTTCAAAGGAACTACATCATTCTCAAAGCTCACACGTTTCTCATCTTAACTGACAAGCATTGGATGTTAGAGGACCAGTGCTTTGTGTCACTTTCAGAAACAGAGTTGTACTAGATATGGTCCATATGTGTAGGAAACAATGTACTTTTGTTCTCAGCGCACTCACGTTTCCTGCTGTCTTAGAGAATTTAGAAAGCAAGAGCGTGCTTCTCGCTCTAAAGCAGATTGTGATCCATGGATGAGAACTATGCTGTGTTTTTCCCTTCAGAAATGGAGTTAAATCCCAGACTCTGTGTCTTCCTACAAGCAAGACTTCCTTTAAGGTAAGTGCAGGCACTTTTCTGCACAAATGAACTACATCGTTCACTGAGCTTCCACATTTCTCTTCTTAACAGAAAAGCATTGGATGTTAGAGGACCAGTGCTTTGTATCAGTTTAAGAAGGAGAGTTGGACTAGATATGATCTGTATGTGTAGGAAACACCGTTCTTTTGTTCTCAGCACACTCACGTTTCATGCTGTGTTAGAGACGCCAGAAAGCAAGAGCGTGTTTCTCGCTCTAAAGCAGAGTGTGATCCATGGATGAGAACTATGCTGTGTGTTTCCCTTCAGAAATGGAGTTAAATCCCAATCTCTGTGTCTTCCTACAAGCAAGACTTCATTTCAGGTAACGGCAGTCACTTTTCAGCTCAAACGGACTACATCGCTCACTGAGCTCACACATTTCTCATCTTAACAGATAAGCATTGGATGTTAGAGGACCAGTGCTTTGTATCAGTTTCAGAAGGAGAGTTGGACTAGATATGGTCCGTATGTGTAGGAAACACCGTTCTTTTGTTCTCAGCGCAGTCACGTTTCCTGCTGTCTTAGAGACTCTAGAAAGCAAGAGCGTGCTATTTGTTCTAAAGCTGAGTGTGATCAATGGATGAGAACACTGCTGTGTGTTTCACTTCAGAAATGGAGTTAAATCCCAGGCTCTGAATCTTCCTACAAGCAAGACTTCGTTGCAGGTAAGGGCAGTCACTTTTCTGCTCAAACGAACTATATCGTTCACGAAGATCACACGTTTCTCATCTTAACTGACAAGCATTGGATGTTAGTGGACCAGTGCTTTGTGTCAGTTTCAGAAACAGAGTTGTACTAGATATGGTCCATATGTGTAGGAAACAACATACTTTTGTTCTCAGCGCACTCACGTTTCCTGCTGTCTTAGAGAATTTAGAAAGCAAGAGCGTGCTTCTCGCTCTAAAGCAGATTGTGATCCATGGATGAGAACTATGCTGTGTGTTTCCCGTCAGAAATGGAGTTAAATCCCAGACTCTGTGTCTTCCTACAAGCAAGACTTCGTTGCAGGTAAGGGCAGTCAGTTTTCTGCTCAAAAGAACTACATCGTTCACGAAGATCACACGTTTCTCATCTTAACTGACAAGCATTGGACGTTAGAGGACCAGTGCATTGTATCAGTTTCAGAAGCAGATTTGGACTACATATGGTCCGTATGTGTAGGCAACACCGTTCTTTTGTTCTGGGCACACTCAGATTACCTGGTGTATTAGAGACTCTAGAAAGCAAGAGCGTGCTTCTCGCTCTAAAGCAGAGTGTGATACATGGATGAGAACTCTACTGTGTGTTTCCCTTCAGAAATGGAGTTAAATCCCAGACTCTGTGTCTTCCTACAAGCAAGACTTCGTTTAAGGTAAGGGCAGTCACTTTTCTGCTCAAACAAACTACATCGTTCATGAAGCTCACACGTTTCCCATCTTAACTGACAAGCATTGGATGTTAGAGGACCAGTGCTTTGTATCAGATTCAGAAGAAGAGTTGGACTACATATGGTCTGTATGCGTACGAAACTCCGTTCTTTTGTTCTGGGCACACTCAGATTTCCTGCTGTATTAGTGACTCTAGAAAGCAAGAGCGTGCTTCTTGCTGTAAAGCAGAGTGTGATCCATGGGTGAGAACTATGCTGTGTGTTTCCCTTCAGAAATGGAGTTAAATCCCAGGCTCTGTGTCTTCCTATAAGCAAGACTTCATTTCAGGTAAGGGCAGTCACTTGTCATCTCAAACGAACTACATCGTTTACAAAGCTCACACGTTTCTCATCTTAACAGACAAGAATTGGATGTTAGAGGACCAGTGCTTTGTATCAGTTTCAGAAGCAGAGTTGGACTACATATGGTCCGTATGTGTAGGAAACACCGTTCTTTTGTTCTCAGCACACTCACGTTTCCTGCTGTCTTAGAGACTCTAGAAAGCAAGACCGTGCTTCTTGTTCTAAAGCAGAGTGTGACCCATGGATGAGTACTCTGCTGTGTGTTTCCCTTCAGAGATGGAGGTAAATCCCAGGCTCTGTGTCTTACTACAAGCAAGACTTAGTTTCAGGTAAGGGCAGTCACTTTTCTGCTCAAACGAACTACATCGTTCACAAAGATCACACGTTTCTCATCTTAACTGACAAGCATTAGATGTTAGAGGACCAGTGGTTTGTATCAGTTTCAGAAGCAGATTTGGACTACATATGGTCCGTATGTGTAGGAAACACCGTTCTTTTGTTCTGGGCACACTCAGATTACCTGCTGTATTAGAGACTCTAGAAAGCAAGAGCGTGCTTCTCGCTCTAAAGCAGAGTGTGATCCATGGATGAGAACTCTGCTGTGTGTTTCCCTTCAGAGATGGAGATAAATCCCAGGCTCTGTGACTTACTACAAGCAAGACTTCGTTACAGGTAAGGGCAGTCACTTTTAAGTTCAAAGGAACTACATCATTCTCAAAGCTCACACGTTTCTCATCTTAACTGACAAGCATTGCATGTTAGAGGACCAGTGCTTTGTGTCACTTTCAGAAACAGAGTTGTACTAGATATGGTCCATATGTGTAGGAAACAACGTACTTTTGTTCTCAGCGCACTCACGTTTCCTGCTGTCTTAGAGACTCTAGAAAGCAAGAGCGTGCTTCTTGTTCTAATTCAGAGTGTGATCAATGGATGATTACACTGCTGTGTGTTTCACTTCAGAAATGGAGTTAAATCCCAGGCTCTGAGTCTCCCTACAAGGAAGACTTCGTTTCAGGTAAGGGCAGTCACTTTTCTGCTCAAACGAACTACATCGTTCACAAAGATCACACGTTTCTCATCTTAACTGACAAGCATGGATGTTAGAGGACCAGTGCATTGTATCACTTTCAGAATCAGATTTGGACTACATATGGTCCGTATGTATAGGAAAAACCGTTCTTTTGTTCTGGGCACACTCAGATTACCTGCTTTATAAGAGACTCTAGAAAGCAAGAGCGTGCTTCTTCTTCTAAAGCAGAGTGTGATCAATGGATGAGAACACTGCTGTGTGTTTCACTTCAGAAAAGGAGTTGAATCCCAGGCTCTGAGTCTTCCTACAAGCAAGACTTCGTTTCAGGTAACGGCAGTCACTTTTCAGCTCAAACGGACTACATCGCTCACTGAGCTCATACATTTCTCATCTTAACAGATAAGCATTGGATGTTAGAGGACCAGTGCTTTGTATCAGTTTCAGAAGGAGAGTTGTACTAGATATGGTCCGTATGTGTAGGAAACACCGTTCTTTTGTTCTCAGCGCACTCACGTTTCCTTCTGTCTTAGAGACTCTAGAAAGCAAGAGCGTGCTTCTTGTTCTAAAGCTGAGTGTGATCAATGGATGAGAACACTGCTGTGTGTTTCACTTCAGAAATGGAGTTAAATCCCAGGCTCTGAATCTTCCTACAAGCAAGACTTCGTTGCAGGTAAGGGCAGTCAGTTTTCTGCTCAAAAGAACTACATCGTTCACGAAGATCACACGTTTCTCATCTTAACTGACAAGCATTGGACGTTAGAGGACCAGTGCATTGTATCAGTTTCAGAAGCAGATTTGGACTACATATGGTCTGTATGTGTAGGAAACACCGTTCTTTTGTTCTGGGCACACTCAGATTACCTGGTGTATTAGAGACTCTAGAAAGCAAGAGCGTGCTTCTCGCTCTAAAGCAGAGTGTGATCCATGGATGAGAACTCTGCTGTGTGTTTCCCTTCAGAAATGGAGTTAAATCCCAGACTCTGTGTCTTCCTACAAGCAAGACTTCGTTTAAGGTAAGGGCAGTCACTTTTCTGCTCAAACAAACTACATCGTTCATGAAGCTCACACGTTTCCCATCTTAACTGAAAAGCATTGGATGTTAGAGGACCAGTGCTTTGTATCAGTTTCAGAAGAAGAGTTGGACTACATATGGTCCGTATGTGTACGAAACTCCGTTCTTTTGTTCTGGGCACACTCAGATTTCCTGCTGTATTAGTGACTCTAGAAAGCAAGAGCGTGCTTCTTGCTGTAAAGCAGAGTGTGATCCATGGGTGAGAACTATGCTGTGTGTTTCCCTTCAGAAATGGAGTTAAATCCCAGGCTCTGTGTCTTCCTATAAGCAAGACTTCGTTTCAGGTAAGGGCAGTCACTTGTCATCTCAAACGAACTACATCGTTTACAAAGCTCACACGTTTCTCATCTTAACAGACAAGAATTGGATGTTAGAGGACCAGTGCTTTGTATCATTTTCAGAAGCAGAGTTGGACTACATATGGTCCGTATGTGTAGGAAACACCGTTCTTTTGTTCTCAGCACACTCACGTTTCCTGCTGTCTTAGAGAATCTAGAAAGCAAGAGCGTGCTTCTTGTTCTAAAGCAGAGTGTGACCCATGGATGAGTACTCTGCTGTGTGTTTCCCTTCAGAGATGGAGGTAAATCCCATGCTCTGTGTCTTACTACAAGCAAGACTTAGTTTCAGGTAAGAGCAGTCACTTTTCTGCTCAAACGAACTACATCGTTCGCAAAGATCACACGTTTCTCATCTTAACTGACAAGCATTAGATGTTAGAGGACCAGTGGTTTGTATCAGTTTCAGAAGCAGATTTGGACTACATATGGTCCGTATGTGTAGGAAACACCGTTCTTTTGTTCTGGGCACACTCAGATTACCTGCTGTATTAGAGACTCTAGAAAGCAAGTGCGTGCTTCTCGCTCTAAAGCATATTGTGATCCATGGATGAGAACTCTGCTGTGTGTTTCCCTTCAGAGATGGAGGTAAATCCCAGGCTCTGTGACTTACTACAAGCAAGACTTCGTTACAGGTAAGGGCAGTCACTTTTCAGTTCAAAGGAACTACATCATTCTCAAAGCTCACACGTTTCTCATCTTAACTGACAAGCATTGGATGTTAGGGGACCAGTGCTTTGTGTCACTTTCAGAAACAGAGTTGTACTAGATATGGTCCATATGTGTAGGAAACAACATACTTTTGTTCTCAGCGCACTCACGTTTCCTGCTGTCTTAGAGAATTTAGAAAGCAAGAGCGTGCTTCTCGCTCTAAAGCAGATTGTGATCCATGGATGAGAACTATGCTGTGTGTTTCCCGTCAGAAATGGAGTTAAATCCCAGACTCTGTGTCTTCCTACAAGCAAGACTTCGTTGCAGGTAAGGGCAGTCACTTTTCTGCTCAAACGAACTATATCGTTCACGAAGATCACACGTTTCTCATCTTAACTGACAAGCATTGGATGTTAGTGGACCAGTGCTTTGTGTCAGTTTCAGAAACAGAGTTGTACTAGATATGGTCCATATGTGTAGGAAACAACATACTTTTGTTCTCAGCGCACTCACGTTTCCTGCTGTCTTAGAGAATTTAGAAAGCAAGAGCGTGCTTCTCGCTCTAAAGCAGATTGTGATCCATGGATGAGAACTATGCTGTGTGTTTCCCGTCAGAAATGGAGTTAAATCCCAGACTCTGTGTCTTCCTACAAGCAAGACTTCGTTGCAGGTAAGGGCAGTCAGTTTTCTGCTCAAAAGAACTACATCGTTCACGAAGATCACACGTTTCTCATCTTAACTGACAAGCATTGGACGTTAGAGGACCAGTGCATTGTATCAGTTTCAGAAGCAGATTTGGACTACATATGGTCCGTATGTGTAGGCAACACCGTTCTTTTGTTCTGGGCACACTCAGATTACCTGGTGTATTAGAGACTCTAGAAAGCAAGAGCGTGCTTCTCGCTCTAAAGCAGAGTGTGATACATGGATGAGAACTCTACTGTGTGTTTCCCTTCAGAAATGGAGTTAAATCCCAGACTCTGTGTCTTCCTACAAGCAAGACTTCGTTTAAGGTAAGGGCAGTCACTTTTCTGCTCAAACAAACTACATCGTTCATGAAGCTCACACGTTTCCCATCTTAACTGACAAGCATTGGATGTTAGAGGGCCAGTGCTTTGTATCAGATTCAGAAGAAGAGTTGGACTACATATGGTCTGTATGCGTACGAAACTCCGTTCTTTTGTTCTGGGCACACTCAGATTTCCTGCTGTATTAGTGACTCTAGAAAGCAAGAGCGTGCTTCTTGCTGTAAAGCAGAGTGTGATCCATGGGTGAGAACTATGCTGTGTGTTTCCCTTCAGAAATGGAGTTAAATCCCAGGCTCTGTGTCTTCCTATAAGCAAGACTTCATTTCAGGTAAGGGCAGTCACTTGTCATCTCAAACGAACTACATCGTTTACAAAGCTCACACGTTTCTCATCTTAACAGACAAGAATTGGATGTTAGAGGACCAGTGCTTTGTATCAGTTTCAGAAGCAGAGTTGGACTACATATGGTCCGTATGTGTAGGAAACACCGTTCTTTTGTTCTCAGCACACTCACGTTTCCTGCTGTCTTAGAGACTCTAGAAAGCAAGACCGTGCTTCTTGTTCTAAAGCAGAGTGTGACCCATGGATGAGTACTCTGCTGTGTGTTTCCCTTCAGAGATGGAGGTAAATCCCAGGCTCTGTGTCTTACTACAAGCAAGACTTAGTTTCAGGTAAGGGCAGTCACTTTTCTGCTCAAACGAACTACATCGTTCACAAAGATCACACGTTTCTCATCTTAACTGACAAGCATTAGATGTTAGAGGACCAGTGGTTTGTATCAGTTTCAGAAGCAGATTTGGACTACATATGGTTCGTATGTGTAGGAAACACCGTTCTTTTGTTCTGGGCACACTCAGATTACCTGCTGTATTAGAGACTCTAGAAAGCAAGAGCGTGCTTCTCGCTCTAAAGCAGAGTGTGATCCATGGATGAGAACTCTGCTGTGTGTTTCCCTTCAGAGATGGAGATAAATCCCAGGCTCTGTGACTTACTACAAGCAAGACTTCGTTACAGGTAAGGGCAGTCACTTTTAAGTTCAAAGGAACTACATCATTCTCAAAGCTCACACGTTTCTCATCTTAACTGACAAGCATTGCATGTTAGAGGACCAGTGCTTTGTGTCACTTTCAGAAACAGAGATGTACTAGATATGGTCCATATGTGTAGGAAACAACGTACTTTTGTTCTCAGCGCACTCACGTTTCCTGCTGTCTTAGAGACTCTAGAAAGCAAGAGCGTGCTTCTTGTTCTAATTCAGAGTGTGATCAATGGATGATTACACTGCTGTGTGTTTCACTTCAGAAATGGAGTTAAATCCCAGGCTCTGAGTCTCCCTACAAGGAAGACTTCGTTTCAGGTAAGGGCAGTCACTTTTCTGCTCAAACGAACTACATCGTTCACAAAGATCACACGTTTCTCATCTTAACTGACAAGCATTGGATGTTAGAGGACCAGTGCATTGTATCACTTTCAGAATCAGATTTGGACTACATATGGTCCGTATGTATAGGAAAAACCGTTCTTTTGTTCTGGGCACACTCAGATTACCTGCTTTATAAGAGACTCTAGAAAGCAAGAGCGTGCTTCTTCTTCTAAAGCAGAGTGTGATCAATGGATGAGAACACTGCTGTGTGTTTCACTTCAGAAAAGGAGTTGAATCCCAGGCTCTGAGTCTTCCTACAAGCAAGACTTCGTTTCAGGTAACGGCAGTCACTTTTCAGCTCAAACGGACTACATCGCTCACTGAGCTCATACATTTCTCATCTTAACAGATAAGCATTGGATGTTAGAGGACCAGTGCTTTGTATCAGTTTCAGAAGGAGAGTTGTACTAGATATGGTCCGTATGTGTAGGAAACACCGTTCTTTTGTTCTCAGCGCACTCACGTTTCCTTCTGTCTTAGAGACTCTAGAAAGGAAGAGCGTGCATCTTGTTCTAAAGCTGAGTGTGATCAATGGATGAGAACACTGCTGTGTGTTTCACTTCAGAAATGGAGTTAAATCCCAGGCTCTGAATCTTCCTACAAGCAAGACTTCGTTGCAGGTAAGGGCAGTCAGTTTTCTGCTCAAAAGAACTACATCGTTCACGAAGATCACACGTTTCTCATCTTAACTGACAAGCATTGGACGTTAGAGGACCAGTGCATTGTATCAGTTTCAGAAGCAGATTTGGACTACATATGGTCTGTATGTGTAGGAAACACCGTTCTTTTGTTCTGGGCACACTCAGATTACCTGGTGTATTAGAGACTCTAGAAAGCAAGAGCGTGCTTCTCGCTCTAAAGCAGAGTGTGATCCATGGATGAGAACTCTGCTGTGTGTTTCCCTTCAGAAATGGAGTTAAATCCCAGACTCTGTGTCTTCCTACAAGCAAGACTTCGTTTAAGGTAAGGGCAGTCACTTTTCTGCTCAAACAAACTACATCGTTCATGAAGCTCACACGTTTCCCATCTTAACTGAAAAGCATTGGATGTTAGAGGACCAGTGCTTTGTATCAGTTTCAGAAGAAGAGTTGGACTACATATGGTCCGTATGTGTACGAAACTCCGTTCTTTTGTTCTGGGCACACTCAGATTTCCTGCTGTATTAGTGACTCTAGAAAGCAAGAGCGTGCTTCTTGCTGTAAAGCAGAGTGTGATCCATGGGTGAGAACTATGCTGTGTGTTTCCCTTCAGAAATGGAGTTAAATCCCAGGCTCTGTGTCTTCCTATAAGCAAGACTTCGTTTCAGGTAAGGGCAGTCACTTGTCATCTCAAACGAACTACATCGTTTACAAAGCTCACACGTTTCTCATCTTAACAGACAAGAATTGGATGTTAGAGGACCAGTGCTTTGTATCAGTTTCAGAAGCAGAGTTGGACTACATATGGTCCGTATGTGTAGGAAACACCGTTCTTTTGTTCTCAGCACACTCACGTTTCCTGCTGTCTTAGAGAATCTAGAAAGCAAGAGCGTGCTTCTTGTTCTAAAGCAGAGTGTGACCCATGGATGAGTACTCTGCTGTGTGTTTCCCTTCAGAGATGGAGGTAAATCCCATGCTCTGTGTCTTACTACAAGCAAGACTTAGTTTCAGGTAAGAGCAGTCACTTTTCTGCTCAAACGAACTACATCGTTCGCAAAGATCACACGTTTCTCATCTTAACTGACAAGCATTAGATGTTAGAGGACCAGTGGTTTGTATCAGTTTCAGAAGCAGATTTGGACTACATATGGTCCGTATGTGTAGGAAACACCGTTCTTTTGTTCTGGGCACACTCAGATTACCTGCTGTATTAGAGACTCTAGAAAGCAAGTGCGTGCTTCTCGCTCTAAAGCATATTGTGATCCATGGATGAGAACTCTGCTGTGTGTTTCCCTTCAGAGATGGAGGTAAATCCCAGGCTCTGTGACTTACTACAAGCAAGACTTCGTTACAGGTAAGGGCAGTCACTTTTCAGTTCAAAGGAACTACATCATTCTCAAAGCTCACACGTTTCTCATCTTAACTGACAAGCATTGGATGTTAGGGGACCAGTGCTTTGTGTCACTTTCAGAAACAGGGTTGTACTAGATATGGTCCATATGTGTAGGAAACAATGTACTTTTGTTCTCAGCGCACTCACGTTTCCTGCTGTCTTAGAGAATTTAGAAAGCAAGAGCGTGCTTCTCGCTCTAAAGCAGGTTGTGATCCATGGATGAGAACTATGCTGTGTTTTTCCCTTCAGAAATGGAGTTAAATCCCAGACTCTGTGTCTTCCTACAAGCAAGACTTCCTTTAAGGTAAGTGCAGGCACTTTTCTGCACAAATGAACTACATCGTTCACTGAGCTTCCACATTTCTCTTCTTAACAGACAAGCATTGGATGTTAGAGGACCAGTGCTTTGTATCAGTTTAAGAAGGAGAGTTGGACTAGATATGATCTGTATGTGTAGGAAACACCGTTCTTTTGTTCTCAGCACACTCACGTTTCATGCTGTGTTAGAGATGCCAGAAAGCAAGAGCGTGCTTCTCGCTCTAAAGCAGAGTGTGATCCATGGATGAGAACTATGCTGTGTGTTTCCCTTCAGAAATGGAGTTAAATCCCAATCTCTGTGTCTTCCTACAAGCAAGACTTCGTTTCAGGTAACGGCAGTCACTTTTCAGCTCAAACGGACTACATCGCTCACTGAGCTCACACATTTCTCATCTTAACAGATAAGCATTGGATGTTAGAGGACCAGTGCTTTGTATCAGTTTCAGAAGGAGAGTTGGACTAGATATGGTCAGTATGTGTAGGAAACACCGTTCTTTTGTTCTCAGCGCACTCATGTTTCCTGCTGTCTTAGAGACTCTAGAAAGCAAGAGCGTGCTTCTTGTTCTAAAGCTGAGTGTGATCAATGGATGAGAACACTGCTGTGTGTTTCACTTCAGAAATGGAGTTAAATCCCAGGCTCTGAATCTTCCTACAAGCAAGACTTCGTTGCAGGTAAGGGCAGTCAGTTTTCTGCTCAAAAGAACTACATCATTCACGAAGATCACACGTTTCTCATCTTAACTGACAAGCATTGGACGTTAGAGGACCAGTGCATTGTATCAGTTTCAGAAGCAGATTTGGACTACATATGGTCCGTATGTGTAGGAAAAACCGTTCTTTTGTTCTGGGCACACTCAGATTACCTGGTGTATTAGAGACTCTAGAAAGCAAGAGCGTGCTTCTCGCTCTAAAGCAGAGTGTGATACATGGATGAGAACTCTGCTGTGTGTTTCCCTTCAGAAATGGAGTTAAATCCCAGACTCTGTGTCTTCCTACAAGCAAGACTTCGTTTAAGGTAAGGGCAGTCACTTTTCTGCTCAAACAAACTACATCGTTCATGAAGCTCACACGTTTCCCATCTTAACTGACAAGCATTGGATGTTAGAGGACCAGTGCTTTGTATCAGTTTCAGAAGAAGAGTTGGACTACATATGGTCCGTATGCGTACGAAACAACGTTCTTTTGTTCTGGGCACACTCAGATTTCCTGCTGTATTAGTGACTCTAGAAAGCAAGAGCGTGCTTCTTGCTGTAAAGCAGAGTGTGATCCATGGGTGAGAACTATGCTGTGTGTTTCCCTTCAGAAATGGAGTTAAATCCCAGGATCCGTGTCTTCCTATAAGCAAGACTTCATTTAAGGTAAGGGCAGTCACTTGTCATCTCAAACGAACTACATCGTTTACAAAGCTCACACGTTTCTCATCTTAACAGACAAGAATTGGATGTTAGAGGACCAGTGCTTTGTATCAGTTTCAGAAGCAGAGTTGGACTAGATATGGTCCGTATGTGTAGGAAACACCGTTCTTTTGTTCTCAGCACACTCACGTTTCCTGCTGTCTTAGAGACTCTAGAAAGCAAGAGCGTGCTTCTTGTTCTAAAGCAGAGTGTGACCCATGGATGAGTACTCTGCTGTGTGTTTCCCTTCAGAGATGGAGGTAAATCCCAGGCTCTGTGTCTTCCTACAAGCAAGACTTAGTTTCAGGTAAGGGCAGTCACTTTTCTGCTCAAACGAACTACATCGTTCACAAAGATCACACGTTTCTCATCTTAACTGACAAGCATTAGATGTTAGAGGACCAGTGGTTTGTATCAGTTTCAGAAGCAGATTTGGACTACATATGGTCCGTATGTGTAGGAAACACCGTTCTTTTGTTCTGGGCACACTCAGATTACCTGCTATATTAGAGACTCTAGAAAGCAAGAGCGTGCTTCTCGCTCTAAAGCAGAGTGTGATCCATGGATGAGAACTCTGCTGTGTGTTTCCCTTCAGAGATGGAGGTAAATCCCAGGCTCTGTGACTTACTACAAGCAAGACTTCGTTACAGGTAAGGGCAGTCACTTTTAAGTTCAAAGGAACTACATCATTCTCAAAGCTCACACGTTTCTCATCTTAACTGACAAGCATTGGATGTTAGAGGACCAGTGCTTTGTGTCACTTTCAGAAACAGAGTTGTACTAGATATGGTCCATATGTGTAGGAAACAATGTACTTTTGTTCTCAGCGCACTCACGTTTCCTGCTGTCTTAGAGACTTTAGAAAGCAAGAGCGTGCTTCTCGCTCTAAAGCAGATTGTGATCCATGGATGAGAACTATGCTGTGTGTTTCCCTTCAGAAATGGAGTTAAATCCCAGACTCTGTGTCTTCCTACAAGCAAGACTTCCTTTAAGGTAAGTGCAGGCACTTTTCTGTACAAACGAACTACATCGTTCACTGAGCTTCCACATTTCTCTTCTTAACAGACAAGCATTGGATGTTAGAGGACCAGTGCTTTGTATCAGTTTAAGAAGGAGAGTTGGACTTGATATGATCTGTATGTGTAGGAAACACCGTTCTTTTGTTCTCAGCACACTCACGTTTCATGCTGTGTTAGAGACTCCAGAAAGCAAGAGCGTGCTTCTCGCTCTAAAGCAGAGTGTGATCCATGGATGAGAACTATGCTGTGTGTTTCCCTTCAGAGATGGAGGTAAATCCCAGGCTCTGTGTCTTACTACAAGCAAGACTTCGTTGCAGGTAAGGGCAGTCAGTTTTCTGCTCAAAAGAACTACATCGTTCACGAAGATCACACGTTTCTCATCTTAACTGACAAGCATTGGACGTTAGAGGACCAGTGCATTGTATCAGTTTCAGAAGCAGATTTGGACTACATATGGTCCGTATGTGTAGGCAACACCGTTCTTTTGTTCTGGGCACACTCAGATTACCTGGTGTATTAGAGACTCTAGAAAGCAAGAGCGTGCTTCTCGCTCTAAAGCAGAGTGTGATCCATGGATGAGAACTCTGCTGTGTGTTTCCCTTCAGAAATGGAGTTAAATCCCAGACTCTGTGTCTTCCTACAAGCAAGACTTCGTTTAAGGTAAGGGCAGTCACTTTTCTGCTCAAACGAACTACATCGTTCATGAAGCTCACACGTTTCCCATCTTAACTGACAAGCATTGGATGTTAGAAGACCAGTGCTTTGTATCAGTTTCAGAAGAAGAGTTGGACTACATATGGACCGTATGCGTTACGAAACTCCGGTCTTTCGTTCTGGGCACACTCAGATTTCCTGCTGTATTAGTGACTCTAGAAAGCAAGAGCGTGCTTCTTGCTGTAAAGCAGAGTGTGATCCATGGGTGAGAACTATGCTGTGTGTTTCCCTTCAGAAATGGAGTTAAATCCCAGGCTCTGTGTCTTCCTATATGCAAGACTTCGTTTCAGGTAAGGGCAGTCACTTTTCAGTTCAAAGGAACTACATCGTTTACAAATTTCACACGATTCTAATCTTAACAGACAAGAATTGGATGTTATATGACCAGTGCTTTGTATCAGTTTCAGAAGCAAAGTTGGACTAGATATGGTCCGTATGTGTAGGAAAAACCGTTCTTTTGTTCTCAGCACACTCACGTTTCCTGCTGTCTTAGAGACTCTAGAAAGCAAGAGCGTGCTTCTTGCTGTAAAGCAGAGTGTGATCCATGGGTGAGAACTATGCTGTGTGTTTTCCTTCAGAAATGGAGTTAAATCCCAGGCTCTGTGTCTTCCTATAAGCAAGACTTCGTTTCAGGTAAGGGCAGTCACTTGTCATCTCAAACGAACTACATCGTTTACGAAGCTCACAGGTTTCTCATCTTAACTGACAAGCATTGGATGTTAGAGGACCAGTGCTTTGTATCAGTTTCAGAAGAAGAGTTGGACTACATATGGTCTGTATGTGTAGGAAACACAGTTCTTTTGTTCTCAGGACACTCACGTTTCCTGCTGTGTTAGAGACTCCAGAAAGCAAGAACGTGCTTCTCGCTCTAAAGCAGAGTGTGATCCATGGATGAGAACTCTGCTGTGTGTTTCCCTTCAGAGATGGAGTTAAATCCCAGGCTCTGTGTCTTACAACAAGCAAGACTTCGTTACAGGTATGGGCAGCCACTTTTCAGTTCAAAGGAACTACATCATTCTCAAAGCTCACACGTTTCTCATCTTAACTGACAAGCATTGGATGTTAGAGGACCAGTGCATTGTATCACTTTCAGAATCAGATTTGGACTACATATGGTCCGTATGTGTAGGAAAAACCGTTCTTTTGTTCTGGGCACACTCAGATTACCTGCTTTATTAGAGACTCTAGAAAGCAAGAGCGTGCTTCTTGTTCTAAAGCAGAGTGTGATCAATGGATGAGAACACTGCTGTGTGTTTCACTTCAGAAAAGGAGTTAAATCCCAGGCTCTGAGTCTTCCTACAAGCAAGACTTCGTTTCAGGTAAGGGCAGTCACTTTTAAGTTCAAAGGAACTACATCATTCTCAAAGCTCACACGTTTCTCATCTTAACTGACAAGCATTGGATGTTAGAGGACCAGTGCTTTGTGTCACTTTCAGAAACAGAGTTGTACTAGATATGGTCCATATGTGTAGGAAACAACGTACTTTTGTTCTCAGCGCACTCACGTTTCCTGCTGTCTTAGAGACTCTAGAAAGCAAGAGCGTGCTTCTTGTTCTAATTCAGAGTGTGATCAATGGATGATTACACTGCTGTGTGTTTCACTTCAGAAATGGAGTTAAATCCCAGGCTCTGAGTCTCCCTACAAGGAAGACTTCGTTTCAGGTAAGGGCAGTCACTTTTCTGCTCAAACGAACTACATCGTTCACAAAGATCACACGTTTCTCATCTTAACTGACAAGCATTGGATGTTAGAGGACCAGTGCATTGTATCACTTTCAGAATCAGATTTGGACTACATATGGTCCGTATGTGTAGGAAAAACCGTTCTTTTGTTCTGGGCACACTCAGATTACCTGCTTTATAAGAGACTCTAGAAAGCAAGAGCGTGCTTCTTCTTCTAAAGCAGAGTGTGATCAATGGATGAGAACACTGCTGTGTGTTTCACTTCAGAAAAGGAGTTGAATCCCAGGCTCTGAGTCTTCCTACAAGCAAGACTTCGTTTCAGGTAACGGCAGTCACTTTTCAGCTCAAACGGACTACATCGCTCACTGAGCTCATACATTTCTCATCTTAACAGATAAGCATTGGATGTTAGAGGACCAGTGCTTTGTATCAGTTTCAGAAGGAGAGTTGTACTAGATATGGTCCGTATGTGTAGGAAACACCGTTCTTTTGTTCTCAGCGCACTCACGTTTCCTTCTGTCTTAGAGACTCTAGAAAGCAAGAGCGTGCTTCTTGTTCTAAAGCTGAGTGTGATCAATGGATGAGAACACTGCTGTGTGTTTCACTTCAGAAATGGAGTTAAATCCCAGGCTCTGAATCTTCCTACAAGCAAGACTTCGTTGCAGGTAAGGGCAGTCAGTTTTCTGCTCAAAAGAACTACATCGTTCACGAAGATCACACGTTTCTCATCTTAACTGACAAGCATTGGACGTTAGAGGACCAGTGCATTGTATCAGTTTCAGAAGCAGATTTGGACTACATATGGTCTGTATGTGTAGGAAACACCGTTCTTTTGTTCTGGGCACACTCAGATTACCTGGTGTATTAGAGACTCTAGAAAGCAAGAGCGTGCTTCTCGCTCTAAAGCAGAGTGTGATCCATGGATGAGAACTCTGCTGTGTGTTTCCCTTCAGAAATGGAGTTAAATCCCAGACTCTGTGTCTTCCTACAAGCAAGACTTCGTTTAAGGTAAGGGCAGTCACTTTTCTGCTCAAACAAACTACATCGTTCATGAAGCTCACACGTTTCCCATCTTAACTGAAAAGCATTGGATGTTAGAGGACCAGTGCTTTGTATCAGTTTCAGAAGAAGAGTTGGACTACATATGGTCCGTATGTGTACGAAACTCCGTTCTTTTGTTCTGGGCACACTCAGATTTCCTGCTGTATTAGTGACTCTAGAAAGCAAGAGCGTGCTTCTTGCTGTAAAGCAGAGTGTGATCCATGGGTGAGAACTATGCTGTGTGTTTCCCTTCAGAAATGGAGTTAAATCCCAGGCTCTGTGTCTTCCTATAAGCAAGACTTCGTTTCAGGTAAGGGCAGTCACTTGTCATCTCAAACGAACTACATCGTTTACAAAGCTCACACGTTTCTCATCTTAACAGACAAGAATTGGATGTTAGAGGACCAGTGCTTTGTATCATTTTCAGAAGCAGAGTTGGACTACATATGGTCCGTATGTGTAGGAAACACCGTTCTTTTGTTCTCAGCACACTCACGTTTCCTGCTGTCTTAGAGAATCTAGAAAGCAAGAGCGTGCTTCTTGTTCTAAAGCAGAGTGTGACCCATGGATGAGTACTCTGCTGTGTGTTTCCCTTCAGAGATGGAGGTAAATCCCATGCTCTGTGTCTTACTACAAGCAAGACTTAGTTTCAGGTAAGAGCAGTCACTTTTCTGCTCAAACGAACTACATCGTTCGCAAAGATCACACGTTTCTCATCTTAACTGACAAGCATTAGATGTTAGAGGACCAGTGGTTTGTATCAGTTTCAGAAGCAGATTTGGACTACATATGGTCCGTATGTGTAGGAAACACCGTTCTTTTGTTCTGGGCACACTCAGATTACCTACTGTATTAGAGACTCTAGAAAGCAAGAGCGTGCTTCTCGCTCTAAAGCATATTGTGATCCATGGATGAGAACTCTGCTGTGTGTTTCCCTTCAGAGATGGAGGTAAATCCCAGGCTCTGTGACTTACTACAAGCAAGACTTCGTTACAGGTAAGGGCAGTCACTTTTCAGTTCAAAGGAACTACATCATTCTCAAAGCTCACACGTTTCTCATCTTAACTGACAAGCATTGGATGTTAGAGGACCAGTGCTTTGTGTCACTTTCAGAAACAGAGTTGTACTAGATATGGTCCATATGTGTAGGAAACAATGTACTTTTGTTCTCAGCGCACTCACGTTTCCTGCTGTCTTAGAGAATTTAGAAAGCAAGAGCGTGCTTCTCGCTCTAAAGCAGGTTGTGATCCATGGATGAGAACTATGCTGTGTTTTTCCCTTCAGAAATGGAGTTAAATCCCAGACTCTGTGTCTTCCTACAAGCAAGACTTCCTTTAAGGTAAGTGCAGGCACTTTTCTGCACAAATGAACTACATCGTTCACTGAGCTTCCACATTTCTCTTCTTAACAGACAAGCATTGGATGTTAGAGGACCAGTGCTTTGTATCAGTTTAAGAAGGAGAGTTGGACTAGATATGATCTGTATGTGTAGGAAACACCGTTCTTTTGTTCTCAGCACACTCACGTTTCATGCTGTGTTAGAGACGCCAGAAAGCAAGAGCGTGCTTCTCGCTCTAAAGCAGAGTGAGATCCATGGATGAGAACTATGCTGTGTGTTTCCCTTCAGAAATGGAGTTAAATCCCAATCTCTGTGTCTTCCTACAAGCAAGACTTCGTTTCATGTAACGGCAGTCACTTTTCAGCTCAAACGGACTACATCGCTCACTGAGCTCACACATTTCTCATCTTAACAGATAAGCATTGGATGTTAGAGGACCAGTGCTTTGTATCAGTTTCAGAAGGAGAGTTGGACTAGATATGGTCAGTATGTGTAGGAAACACCGTTCTTTTGTTCTCAGCGCACTCATGTTTCCTGCTGTCTTAGAGACTCTAGAAAGCAAGAATGTGCTTCTCGCTCTAAAGCAGAGTGTGATCCATGGATGAGAACTCTGCTGTGTGTTTCCCTTCAGAGATGGAGTTAAATCCCAGGCTCTGTGTCTTACAACAAGCAAGACTTCGTTACAGGTATGGGCAGCCACTTTTCAGTTCAAAGGAACTACATCATTCTCAAAGCTCACACGTTTCTCATCTTAACTGACAAGCATTGGATGTTAGAGGACCAGTGCATTGTATCACTTTCAGAATCAGATTTGGACTACATATGGTCCGTATGTGTAGGAAAAACCGTTCTTTTGTTCTGGGCACACTCAGATTACCTGCTTTATTAGAGACTCTAGAAAGCAAGAGCGTGCTTCTTGTTCTAAAGCAGAGTGTGATCAATGGATGAGAACACTGCTGTGTGTTTCACTTCAGAAAAGGAGTTAAATCCCAGGCTCTGAGTCTTCCTACAAGCAAGACTTCGTTTCAGGTAAGGGCAGTCACTTTTAAGTTCAAAGGAACTACATCATTCTCAAAGCTCACACGTTTCTCATCTTAACTGACAAGCATTGGATGTTAGAGGACCAGTGCTTTGTGTCACTTTCAGAAACAGAGTTGTACTAGATATGGTCCATATGTGTAGGAAACAACGTACTTTTGTTCTCAGCGCACTCACGTTTCCTGCTGTCTTAGAGACTCTAGAAAGCAAGAGCGTGCTTCTTGTTCTAATTCAGAGTGTGATCAATGGATGATTACACTGCTGTGTGTTTCACTTCAGAAATGGAGTTAAATCCCAGGCTCTGAGTCTCCCTACAAGGAAGACTTCGTTTCAGGTAAGGGCAGTCACTTTTCTGCTCAAACGAACTACATCGTTCACAAAGATCACACGTTTCTCATCTTAACTGACAAGCATTGGATGTTAGAGGACCAGTGCATTGTATCACTTTCAGAATCAGATTTGGACTACATATGGTCCGTATGTGTAGGAAAAACCGTTCTTTTGTTCTGGGCACACTCAGATTACCTGCTTTATAAGAGACTCTAGAAAGCAAGAGCGTGCTTCTTCTTCTAAAGCAGAGTGTGATCAATGGATGAGAACACTGCTGTGTGTTTCACTTCAGAAAAGGAGTTGAATCCCAGGCTCTGAGTCTTCCTACAAGCAAGACTTCGTTTCAGGTAACGGCAGTCACTTTTCAGCTCAAACGGACTACATCGCTCACTGAGCTCATACATTTCTCATCTTAACAGATAAGCATTGGATGTTAGAGGACCAGTGCTTTGTATCAGTTTCAGAAGGAGAGTTGTACTAGATATGGTCCGTATGTGTAGGAAACACCGTTCTTTTGTTCTCAGCGCACTCACGTTTCCTTCTGTCTTAGAGACTCTAGAAAGCAAGAGCGTGCTTCTTGTTCTAAAGCTGAGTGTGATCAATGGATGAGAACACTGCTGTGTGTTTCACTTCAGAAATGGAGTTAAATCCCAGGCTCTGAATCTTCCTACAAGCAAGACTTCGTTGCAGGTAAGGGCAGTCAGTTTTCTGCTCAAAAGAACTACATCGTTCACGAAGATCACACGTTTCTCATCTTAACTGACAAGCATTGGACGTTAGAGGACCAGTGCATTGTATCAGTTTCAGAAGCAGATTTGGACTACATATGGTCTGTATGTGTAGGAAACACCGTTCTTTTGTTCTGGGCACACTCAGATTACCTGGTGTATTAGAGACTCTAGAAAGCAAGAGCGTGCTTCTCGCTCTAAAGCAGAGTGTGATCCATGGATGAGAACTCTGCTGTGTGTTTCCCTTCAGAAATGGAGTTAAATCCCAGACTCTGTGTCTTCCTACAAGCAAGACTTCGTTTAAGGTAAGGGCAGTCACTTTTCTGCTCAAACAAACTACATCGTTCATGAAGCTCACACGTTTCCCATCTTAACTGAAAAGCATTGGATGTTAGAGGACCAGTGCTTTGTATCAGTTTCAGAAGAAGAGTTGGACTACATATGGTCTGTATGTGTACGAAACTCCGTTCTTTTGTTCTGGGCACACTCAGATTTCCTGCTGTATTAGTGACTCTAGAAAGCAAGAGCGTGCTTCTTGCTGTAAAGCAGAGTGTGATCCATGGGTGAGAACTATGCTGTGTGTTTCCCTTCAGAAATGGAGTTAAATCCCAGGCTCTGTGTCTTCCTATAAGCAAGACTTCGTTTCAGGTAAGGGCAGTCACTTGTCATCTCAAACGAACTACATCGTTTACAAAGCTCACACGTTTCTCATCTTAACAGACAAGAATTGGATGTTAGAGGACCAGTGCTTTGTATCATTTTCAGAAGCAGAGTTGGACTACATATGGTCCTTATGTGTAGGAAACACCGTTCTTTTGTTCTCAGCACACTCACGTTTCCTGCTGTCTTAGAGAATCTAGAAAGCAAGAGCGTGCTTCTTGTTCTAAAGCAGAGTGTGACCCATGGATGAGTACTCTGCTGTGTGTTTCCCTTCAGAGATGGAGGTAAATCCCATGCTCTGTGTCTTACTACAAGCAAGACTTAGTTTCAGGTAAGAGCAGTCACTTTTCTGCTCAAACGAACTACATCGTTCGCAAAGATCACACGTTTCTCATCTTAACTGACAAGCATTAGATGTTAGAGGACCAGTGGTTTGTATCAGTTTCAGAAGCAGATTTGGACTACATATGGTCCGTATGTGTAGGAAACACCGTTCTTTTGTTCTGGGCACACTCAGATTACCTACTGTATTAGAGACTCTAGAAAGCAAGAGCGTGCTTCTCGCTCTAAAGCATATTGTGATCCATGGATGAGAACTCTGCTGTGTGTTTCCCTTCAGAGATGGAGGTAAATCCCAGGCTCTGTGACTTACTACAAGCAAGACTTCGTTACAGGTAAGGGCAGTCACTTTTCAGTTCAAAGGAACTACATCATTCTCAAAGCTCACACGTTTCTCATCTTAACTGACAAGCATTGGATGTTAGAGGACCAGTGCTTTGTGTCACTTTCAGAAACAGAGTTGTACTAGATATGGTCCATATGTGTAGGAAACAATGTACTTTTGTTCTCAGCGCACTCACGTTTCCTGCTGTCTTAGAGAATTTAGAAAGCAAGAGCGTGCTTCTCGCTCTAAAGCAGGTTGTGATCCATGGATGAGAACTATGCTGTGTTTTTCCCTTCAGAAATGGAGTTAAATCCCAGACTCTGTGTCTTCCTACAAGCAAGACTTCCTTTAAGGTAAGTGCAGGCACTTTTCTGCACAAATGAACTACATCGTTCACTGAGCTTCCACATTTCTCTTCTTAACAGACAAGCATTGGATGTTAGAGGACCAGTGCTTTGTATCAGTTTAAGAAGGAGAGTTGGACTAGATATGATCTGTATGTGTAGGAAACACCGTTCTTTTGTTCTCAGCACACTCACGTTTCATGCTGTGTTAGAGACGCCAGAAAGCAAGAGCGTGCTTCTCGCTCTAAAGCAGAGTGAGATCCATGGATGAGAACTATGCTGTGTGTTTCCCTTCAGAAATGGAGTTAAATCCCAATCTCTGTGTCTTCCTACAAGCAAGACTTCGTTTCATGTAACGGCAGTCACTTTTCAGCTCAAACGGACTACATCGCTCACTGAGCTCACACATTTCTCATCTTAACAGATAAGCATTGGATGTTAGAGGACCAGTGCTTTGTATCAGTTTCAGAAGGAGAGTTGGACTAGATATGGTCAGTATGTGTAGGAAACACCGTTCTTTTGTTCTCAGCGCACTCATGTTTCCTGCTGTCTTAGAGACTCTAGAAAGCAAGAGCGTGCTTCTTGTTCTAAAGCTGAGTGTGATCAATGGATGAGAACACTGCTGTGTGTTTCACTTCAGAAATGGAGTTAAATCCCAGGCTCTGAATCTTCCTACAAGCAAGACTTCGTTGCAGGTAAGGGCAGTCAGTTTTCTGCTCAAAAGAACTACATCATTCACGAAGATCACACGTTTCTCATCTTAACTGACAAGCATTGGACGTTAGAGGACCAGTGCATTGTATCAGTTTCAGAAGCAGATTTGGACTACATATGGTCCGTATGTGTAGGAAAAACCGTTCTTTTGTTCTGGGCACACTCAGATTACCTGGTGTATTAGAGACTCTAGAAAGCAAGAGCGTGCTTCTCGCTCTAAAGCAGAGTGTGATACATGGATGAGAACTCTGCTGTGTGTTTCCCTTCAGAAATGGAGTTAAATCCCAGACTCTGTGTCTTCCTACAAGCAAGACTTCGTTTAAGGTAAGGGCAGTCACTTTTCTGCTCAAACAAACTACATCGTTCATGAAGCTCACACGTTTCCCATCTTAACTGACAAGCATTGGATGTTAGAGGACCAGTGCTTTGTATCAGTTTCAGAAGAAGAGTTGGACTACTTATGGTCCGTATGCGTACGAAACAACGTTCTTTTGTTCTGGGCACACTCAGATTTCCTGCTGTATTAGTGACTCTAGAAAGCAAGAGCGTGCTTCTTGCTGTAAAGCAGAGTGTGATCCATGGGTGAGAACTATGCTGTGTGTTTCCCTTCAGAAATGGAGTTAAATCCCAGGATCTGTGTCTTCCTATAAGCAAGACTTCATTTAAGGTAAGGGCAGTCACTTGTCATCTCAAACGAACTACATCGTTTACAAAGCTCACACGTTTCTCATCTTAACAGACAAGAATTGGATGTTAGAGGACCAGTGCTTTGTATCAGTTTCAGAAGCAGAGTTGGACTAGATATGGTCCATATGTGTAGGAAACACCGTTCTTTTGTTCTCAGCACACTCACGTTTCCTGCTGTCTTAGAGACTCTAGAAAGCAAGAGCGTGCTTCTTGTTCTAAAGCAGAGTGTGACCCATGGATGAGTACTCTGCTGTGTGTTTCCCTTCAGAGATGGAGGTAAATCCCAGGCTCTGTGTCTTCCTACAAGCAAGACTTAGTTTCAGGTAAGGGCAGTCACTTTTCTGCTCAAACGAACTACATCGTTCACAAATATCACACGTTTCTCATCTTAACTGACAAGCATTAGATGTTAGAGGACCAGTGGTTTGTATCAGTTTCAGAAGCAGATTTGGACTACATATGGTCCGTATGTGTAGGAAACACCGTTCTTTTGTTCTGGGCACACTCAGATTACCTGCTGTATTAGAGACTCTAGAAAGCAAGAGCGTGCTTCTCGCTCTAAAGCAGAGTGTGATCCATGGATGAGAACTCTGCTGTGTGTTTCCCTTCAGAGATGGAGGTAAATCCCAGGCTCTGTGACTTACTACAAGCAAGACTTCGTTACAGGTAAGGGCAGTCACTTTTAAGTTCAAAGGAACTACATCATTCTCAAAGCTCACACGTTTCTCATCTTAACTGACAAGCATTGGATGTTAGAGGACCAGTGCTTTGTGTCACTTTCAGAAACAGAGTTGTACTAGATATGGTCCATATGTGTAGGAAACAATGTACTTTTGTTCTCAGCGCACTCACGTTTCCTGCTGTCTTAGAGACTTTAGAAAGCAAGAGCGTGCTTCTCGCTCTAAAGCAGATTGTGATCCATGGATGAGAACTATGCTGTGTGTTTCCCTTCAGAAATGGAGTTAAATCCCAGACTCTGTGTCTTCCTACAAGCAAGACTTCCTTTAAGGTAAGTGCAGGCACTTTTCTGCACAAACGAACTACATCGTTCACTGAGCTTCCACATTTCTCTTCTTAACAGACAAGCATTGGATGTTAGAGGACCAGTGCTTTGTATCAGTTTAAGAAGGAGAGTTGGACTTGATATGATCTGTATGTGTAGGAAACACCGTTCTTTTGTTCTCAGCACACTCACGTTTCATGCTGTGTTAGAGACTCCAGAAAGCAAGAGCGTGCTTCTCGCTCTAAAGCAGAGTGTGATCCATGGATGAGAACTATGCTGTGTGTTTCCCTTCAGAGATGGAGGTAAATCCCAGGCTCTGTGTCTTACTACAAGCAAGACTTCGTTGCAGGTAAGGGCAGTCAGTTTTCTGCTCAAAAGAACTACATCGTTCACGAAGATCACACGTTTCTCATCTTAACTGACAAGCATTGGACGTTAGAGGACCAGTGCATTGTATCAGTTTCAGAAGCAGATTTGGACTACATATGGTCCGTATGTGTAGGCAACACCGTTCTTTTGTTCTGGGCACACTCAGATTACCTGGTGTATTAGAGACTCTAGAAAGCAAGAGCGTGCTTCTCGCTCTAAAGCAGAGTGTGATCCATGGATGAGAACTCTGCTGTGTGTTTCCCTTCAGAAATGGAGTTAAATCCCAGACTCTGTGTCTTCCTACAAGCAAGACTTCGTTTAAGGTAAGGGCAGTCACTTTTCTGCTCAAACGAACTACATCGTTCATGAAGCTCACACGTTTCCCATCTTAACTGACAAGCATTGGATGTTAGAAGACCAGTGCTTTGTATCAGTTTCAGAAGAAGAGTTGGACTACATATGGACCGTATGCGTACGAAACTCCGGTCTTTTGTTCTGGGCACACTCAGATTTCCTGCTGTATTAGTGACTCTAGAAAGCAAGAGCGTGCTTCTTGCTGTAAAGCAGAGTGTGATCCATGGGTGAGAACTATGCTGTGTGTTTCCCTTCAGAAATGGAGTTAAATCCCAGGCTCTGTGTCTTCCTATATGCAAGACTTCGTTTCAGGTAAGGGCAGTCACTTTTCAGTTCAAAGGAACTACATCGTTTACAAATTTCACACGATTCTAATCTTAACAGACAAGAATTGGATGTTATATGACCAGTGCTTTGTATCAGTTTCAGAAGCAAAGTTGGACTAGATATGGTCCGTATGTGTAGGAAAAACCGTTCTTTTGTTCTCAGCACACTCACGTTTCCTGCTGTCTTAGAGACTCTAGAAAGCAAGAGCGTGCTTCTTGCTGTAAAGCAGAGTGTGATCCATGGGTGAGAACTATGCTGTGTGTTTTCCTTCAGAAATGGAGTTAAATCCCAGGCTCTGTGTCTTCCTATAAGCAAGACTTCGTTTCAGGTAAGGGCAGTCACTTGTCATCTCAAACGAACTACATCGTTTACGAAGCTCACAGGTTTCTCATCTTAACTGACAAGCATTGGATGTTAGAGGACCAGTGCTTTGTATCAGTTTCAGAAGAAGAGTTGGACTACATATGGTCTGTATGTGTAGGAAACACAGTTCTTTTGTTCTCAGGACACTCACGTTTCCTGCTGTGTTAGCGACTCCAGAAAGCAAGAACGTGCTTCTCGCTCTAAAGCAGAGTGTGATCCATGGATGAGAACTCTGCTGTGTGTTTCCCTTCAGAGATGGAGTTAAATGCCAGGCTCTGTGTCTTACAACAAGCAAGACTTCGTTACAGGTATGGGCAGCCACTTTTCAGTTCAAAGGAACTACATCATTCTCAAAGCTCACACGTTTCTCATCTTAACTGACAAGCATTGGATGTTAGAGGACCAGTGCATTGTATCACTTTCAGAATCAGATTTGGACTACATATGGTCCGTATGTGTAGGAAAAACCGTTCTTTTGTTCTGGGCACACTCAGATTACCTGCTTTATTAGAGACTCTAGAAAGCAAGAGCGTGCTTCTTGTTCTAAAGCAGAGTGTGATCAATGGATGAGAACACTGCTGTGTGTTTCACTTCAGAAAAGGAGTTAAATCCCAGGCTCTGAGTCTTCCTACAAGCAAGACTTCGTTTCAGGTAAATGCAGTCACTTTTCTGCTCAAACGAACTACATCGTTCACGAAGATCACACGTTTCTCATCTTAACTGACAAGCATTGGATGTTAGTGGACCAGTGCTTTGTGTCAGTTTCAGAAACAGAGTTGTACTAGATATGGTCCATATGTGTAGGAAACAACATACTTTTGTTCTCAGCGCACTCACGTTTCCTGCTGTCTTAGAGAATTTAGAAAGCAAGAGCGTGCTTCTCGCTCTAAAGCAGATTGTGATCCATGGATGAGAACTATGCTGTGTGTTTCCCGTCAGAAATGGAGTTAAATCCCAGACTCTGTGTCTTCCTACAAGCAAGACTTCGTTTAAGGTAAGGGCAGTCACTTTTCTGCTCAAACGAACTACATCGTTCACAAAGATCACACGTTTCTCATCTTAACTGACAAGCATTGGATGTTAGAGGACCAGTGCTTTGTATCAGTTTCAGAAGCAGATTTGGACTACATATGGTCTGTATGTGTAGGAAACACCATTCTTTTGTTCTGGGCACACTCAGATTACCTGGTGTATTAGAGTCTCTAGAAAGCAAGAGCGTGCTTCTCGCTCTAAAGCAGAGTGTGATCCATGGATGAGAACTATGCTGTGTGTTTCCCTTCAGAAATGGAGTTAAATCCCAGACTCTGTGTCTTCCTACAAGCAATACTTCGTTTAAGGTAAGGGCAGTCACTTTTCTGCTCAAACGAACTACATCGTTCATGAAGCTCACACGTTTTCCATCTTAACTGACAAGCATTGGATGTTAGAGGACCAGTGCTTTGTATCAGTTTCAGAAGAAGAGTTGGACTACATATGGTGCGTATGCGTGCGAAACTCCGTTCTTTTGTTCTGGGCACACTCAGATTTCCTGCTGTATTAGTGACTCTAGAAAGCAAGAGCGTGCTTCTTGCTCTAAAGCAGAGTGTGTTCCATGGGTGAGAACTATGCTGTGTGTTTCCCTTCAGAAATGGAGTTAAATCCCAGGCTCTGTGTCTTCCTATAAGCAAGACTTCGTTTCACGTAAGGGCACTCAGTTTCCTCCTCAAAAGAACCAAATCGGTCACTAAGATCACACGTTTCTCATCTTAACTGACAAGCATTGGATGTTAGAGGACCAGTGCATTGTATCAGTTTCAGAAGCAGATTTGGACTACATATGGTCCGTATGTGTAGGAAACACCGTTCTTTTGTTCTGGGCACACTCAGATTACCTGGTGTATTAGAGACTCTAGAAAGCAAGAGCGTGCTTCTCGCTCTAAAGCAGAGTGGGATCCATGGATGAGAACTCTGCTGTGTGTTTCCCTTCAGAGATGGAGTTAAATCCCAGGCTCTGTGTCTTACTACAAGCAAGACTTCGTTGCAGGTAAGGGCAGTCACTTTTCAATTCAAAGGAACTACATCATCCTCAAAGCTCACACGCTTCTCATCTTAACTGACAAGAATTGGATGTTAGACTACCAGTGCTTTGTGTCAGTTTCAGAAACAGTGTTGGACTAGATATGGTCTGTATGTGTAGGAAACACCGTTCTTTGTTCTCAGTGCACTCACGTTTCCTGCTGTCTTAGAGACTTTAGAAAGCAAGAGCGTGCTTTTCGCTCTAAAGCAGATTGTGATCCATGGAAGAGAACTATGCTGTGTGTTTCCCTTCAGAAATGGAGTTAAATCCCAGACTCTGTGTCTTCCTACAAGCAAGACTTCGTTTAAGATAAGGGCAGTCACTTTTCTGCTCAAATGACCTACATCGTTCATGAAGCTCACACCTTTCCCATCTTAACTGACAAGCATTGGATGTTAGAGGACCAGTGCTTTGTATCAGTTTCAGAAGAAGAGTTGGACTACATATGGTCCGTATGTGTACGAAACTCCGTTCTTTTGTTCTGGGCACACTCAGATTTCCTGCTGTATTAGAGACCCTAGAAAGCAAGAGCGTGCTTCTTGCTGTAAAGCAGAGTGTGATCCATGGGTGAGAACCTTGCTGTGTGTTTCCCTTCAGAAATGGAGTTAAATCCCAGGCTCTGTGTCTTCCTATAAGCAAGACTTCATTTCAAGTAAGGGCAGTCACTTTTCTGCTCAAACGAACTACATCGTTCACAAAGATCACACGTTTCTCATCTTAACTGACAAGCATTGGATGTTAGAGGACCAGTGCTTTGTATCAGTTTCAGAAGAAGAGTTGGACTACATATGGTCCGTATGCGTGCGAAACTCCGTTCTTTTGTTCTGGGCACACTCAGATTTCCTGCTGTATTAGTGACTCTAGAAAGCAAGAGCGTGCTTCTTGCTCTAAAGCAGAGTGTGTTCCATGGGTGAGAACTATGCTGTGTGTTTCCCTTCAGAAATGGAGTTATATCCCAGGCTCTGTGTCTTCTTATAAGCAATACTTCGTTTCAGGTAAGGGCAGTCACTTGTCATCTCAAACGAACTACATCGTTAACAAAGCTCACACGTTTCTCATCTTAACAGACAAGAATTGGATGTTAGAGGACCAGTGCTTTGTATCAGTTTCAGAAGCAGAGTTGGACAAGATATGGTCCGTATGTGTAGGAAGCACCGTTCTTTTGTTCTCAACACACTCACGTTTCCTGCTGTCTTAGAGACTCTAGAAAGCAAGACCGTGCTTCTTGTTCTAAAGCAGAGTTTGACCAATGGATGAGAACACTGCTGTGTGTTTCACTTCAGAAATGGAGATAAATCCCAGGCTCTGAATCTTCCTAGAAGCAAGACTTCGTTTCACGTAAGGGCAGTCAGTTTCCTCCTCAAAAGAACTACATCGTTCACGAAGATCACACGTTTCTCATCTTAACTGACAAGCATTGGACGTTAGAGGACCAGTGCATTGTATCAGTTTCAGAAGCAGATTTGGACTACATATGGTCCGTATGTGTAGGAAACACCGTTCTTTTGTTCTGGGCACACTCAGATTACCTGGTGTATTAGAGACTCTAGAAAGCAAGAGCGTGCTTCTCGCTCTAAAGCAGAGTGTGATCCATGGATGAGAACTCTGCTGTGTGTTTCCCTTCAGAGATGGAGTTAAATCCCAGGCTCTGTGTCTTACTACAAGCAAGACTTCGTTACAGGTAAGGGCAGTCACTTTTCAATTCAAAGGAACTACATCATCCTCAAAGCTCACACGTTTCTCATCTCAACTGACAAGAAATGGATGTTAGACTACCAGTGCTTTGTGTCAGTTTCAGAAACAGTGTTGGACTAGATATGGTCTCTATGTGTAGGAAACACCGTTCTTTGTTCTCAGCGCACTCACGTTTCCTGCTGTCTTAGAGACTTTAGAAAGCAAGAGCGTGCTTTTTGCTCTAAAGCAGATTGTGATCCATGGATGAGAACTATGCTGTGTGTTTCCCTTCAGAAATGGAGTTAAATCCCAGACTCTGTGTCTTCCTACAAGCAAGACTTCGTTTAAGGTAAGGGCAGTCACTTTTCTGCTCAAACGACCTACATCATTCATGAAGCTCACACCTTTCCCATCTTAACTGACAAGCATTGGATGTTAGAGGATCAGTGCTTTGTATCAGTTTCAGAAGAAGAGTTGGACTACATATGGTCCGTATGTGTACGAAACTCCGTTCTTTTGTTCTGGGCACCCTAAGATTTCCTGCTGTATTAGAGACTCTAGAAAGCAAGAGCGTGCTTCTTGCTGTAAAGCAGAGTGTGATCCATGGGTGAGAATTATGCTGTGTGTTTCCCTTCAGAAATGGAGTTAAATCCCAGACTCTGTGTCTTCCTACAAGCAAGACTTCCTTTAAGGTAAGGGCAGTCACTTTTCTGCTCAAACGAACTACATCGTTCACTGAGCTCACACATTTCTCTTCTTAACAGACAAGCATTGGATGTTAGAGGGCCAGTACTTTGTATCAGTTTAAGAAGGAGAGTTGGACTAGATATGATCCGTATGTGTAGGAAACACCGTTCTTTTGTTCTCAGCACACTCACGTTTCATGCTGTGTTAGAGACTCCAGAAAGCAAGAGCGTGCTTCTCGCTCTAAAGCAGAGTGTGATCCATGGATGAGAACTATGCTGTGTGTTTCCCTTCAGAAATGGAGTTAAATCCCATTCTCTGTGTCTTCCTACAAGCAAGATTTCGTTTCAGGTAACGGCAGTCACTCTTCAGCTCAAACGAACTACATCGCTCACTGAGCTCACACATTTCTCATCTTAACAGATAAGCATTGGATGTTAGAGGACCAGAGCTTTGTATCAGTTTCAGAAGCAGATTTGGACTACATATGGTCCGTATGTGTAGGAAACACCGTTCTTTTGTTATGGGCACACTCAGATTACCTGCTGTATTAGAGATTCTAGAAAGCAAGAGCGTGCTTCTCGCTCTAAAGCAGAGTGTGATCCATGGATGAGAACTCTGCTGTGTGTTTCCCTTCAGAGATCGAGTTAAATCACAGGCTCTGTGTCTTACTACAAGCAAGACTTCGTTACAGGTAAGGGCAGTCACTTTTCAGTTCAAAGGTACTACATCATCCTCAAAGCTCACACGTTTCTCATCTTAACTGACAAGCATTGGATGTTAGAGGACCAGTGCTTTGTGTCAGTTTCAGAAACAGAGTTGGACTAGATATGGTCCGTATGTGTAGGAAACACCGTTCTTTGTTCTCAGCGCACTCAAGTTTCCTGCTGTCTTAGAGACTTTAGAAAGCAAGAGCGTGCTTCTCGCTCTATAGCAGAGTGTGATCCATGGATGAGAACTCTGCTGTGTGTTTCCCTTCAGAGATGGAGTTAAATCCCAGGCTCTGTGTCTTACGACAAGCAAGACTTCGTTACAGGTATGGGCAGTCACTTTTCAGTTCAAGGGAACTACATCATTCTCAAAGCTCACACGTTTCTCATCTTAACTGACAAGCATTGGATGTTAGAGGACCAGTGCATTGTATCACTTTCAGAATCAGATTTGGACTACATATGGTGCGTATGCGTGCGAAACTCCGTTCTTTTGTTCTGGGCACACTCAGATTTCCTGCTGTATTAGTGACTCTAGAAAGCAAGAGCGTGCTTCTTGCTCTAAAGCAGAGTGTGTTCCATGGGTGAGAACTATGCTGTGTGTTTCCCTTCAGAAATGGAGTTAAATCCCAGGCTCTGTGTCTTCCTATAAGCAAGACTTCGTTTCACGTAAGGGCACTCAGTTTCCTCCTCAAAAGAACCAAATCGGTCACTAAGATCACACGTTTCTCATCTTAACTGACAAGCATTGGACGTTAGAGGACCAGTGCATTGTATCAGTTTCAGAAGCAGATTTGGACTACATATGGTCCGTATGTGTAGGAAACACCGTTCTTTTGTTCTGGGCACACTCAGATTACCTGGTGTATTAGAGACTCTAGAAAGCAAGAGCGTGCTTCTCGCTCTAAAGCAGAGTGTGATCCATGGATGAGAACTCTGCTGTGTGTTTCCCTTCAGAGATGGAGTTAAATCCCAGGCTCTGTGTCTTACTACAAGCAAGACTTCGTTGCAGGTAAGGGCAGTCACTTTTCAATTCAAAGGAACTACATCATCCTCAAAGCTCACACGCTTCTCATCTTAACTGACAAGAATTGGATGTTAGACTACCAGTGCTTTGTGTCAGTTTCAGAAACAGTGTTGGACTAGATATGGTCTGTATGTGTAGGAAACACCGTTCTTTGTTCTCAGCGCACTCACGTTTCCTGCTGTCTTAGAGACTTTAGAAAGCAAGAGCGTGCTTTTCGCTCTAAAGCAGATTGTGATCCATGGATGAGAACTATGCTGTGTGTTTCCCTTCAGAAATGGAGTTAAATCCCAGACTCTGTGTCTTCCTACAAGCAAGACTTCGTTTAAGGTAAGGGCAGTCACTTTTCTGCTCAAATGACCTACATCGTTCATGAAGCTCACACCTTTCCCATCTTAACTGACAAGCATTGGATGTTAGAGGACCAGTGCTTTGTATCAGTTTCAGAAGAAGAGTTGGACTACATATGGTCCGTATGTGTACGAAACTCCGTTCTTTTGTTCTGGGCACACTCAGATTTCCTGCTGTATTAGAGACCCTAGAAAGCAAGAGCGTGCTTCTTGCTGTAAAGCAGAGTGTGATCCATGGGTGAGAACCTTGCTGTGTGTTTCCCTTCAGAAATGGAGTTAAATCCCAGGCTCTGTGTCTTCCTATAAGCAAGACTTCATTTCAGGTAAGGGCAGTCACTTTTCTGCTCAAACGAACTACATCGTTCACAAAGATCACACGTTTCTCATCTTAACTGACAAGCATTGGATGTTAGAGGACCAGTGCTTTGTATCAGTTTCAGAAGCAGATTTGGACTACATATGGTCTGTATGTGTAGGAAACACCGTTCTTTTGTTCTGGGCACACTCAGATTACCTGGTGTATTAGAGACTCTAGAAAGCAAGAGCGTGCTTCTCGCTCTAAAGCAGAGTGTGATCCATGGATGAGAACTATGCTGTGTGTTTCCCTTCAGAAATGGAGTTAAATCCCAGACTCTGTGTCTTCCTACAAGCAATACTTCGTTTAAGGTAAGGGCAGTCACTTTTCTGCTCAAACAAACTACATCGTTCATGAAGCTCACACGTTTCCCATCTTAACTGACAAGCATTGGATGTTAGAGGACCAGTGCTTTGTATCAGTTTCAGAAGAAGAGTTGGACTACATATGGTCCGTATGCGTGCGAAACTCCGTTCTTTTGTTCTGGGCACACTCAGATTTCCTGCTGTATTAGTGACTCTAGAAAGCAAGAGCGTGCTTCTTGCTCTAAAGCAGAGTGTGATCCATGGGTGAGAACTATGCTGTGTGTTTCCCTTCAGAAATGGAGTTAAATCCCAGGCACTGTGTCTTCCTATATGCAAGACTTCGTTTCAGGTAAGGGCAGTCACTTTTCAGTTCAAAGGAACTACATCGTTTACAAATTTCACACGATTCTAATCTTAACAGACAAGAATTGGATGTTATATGACCAGTGCTTTGTATCAGTTTCAGAAGCAAAGTTGGACTAGATATGGTCCGTATGTGTAGGAAAAACCGTTCTTTTGTTCTCAGCACACTCAGATTTCCTGCTGTATTAGTGACTCTAGAAAGCAAGAGCGTGCTTCTTGCTCTAAAGCAGAGTGTGTTCCATGGGTGAGAACTATGCTGTGTGTTTCCCTTCAGAAATGGAGTTATATCCCAGGCTCTGTGTCTTCTTATAAGCAATACTTCGTTTCAGGTAAGGGCAGTCACTTGTCATCTCAAACGAACTACATCGTTAACAAAGCTCACACGTTTCTCATCTTAACAGACAAGAATTGGATGTTAGAGGACCAGTGCTTTGTATCAGTTTCAGAAGCAGAGTTGGACAAGATATGGTCCGTATGTGTTGGAAGCACCGTTCTTTTGTTCTCAACACACTCACGTTTCCTGCTGTCTTAGAGACTCTAGAAAGCAAGACCGTGCTTCTTGTTCTAAAGCAGAGTTTGATCAATGGATGAGAACACTGCTGTGTGTTTCACTTCAGAAATGGAGATAAATCCCAGGCTCTGAATCTTCCTAGAAGCAAGACTTCGTTTCACGTAAGGGCAGTCAGTTTCCTCCTCAAAAGAACTACATCGTTCACGAAGATCACACGTTTCTCATCTTAACTGACAAGCATTGGACGTTAGAGGACCAGTGCATTGTATCAGTTTCAGAAGCAGATTTGGACTACATATGGTCCGTATGTGTAGGAAACACCGTTCTTTTGTTCTGGGCACACTCAGATTACCTGGTGTATTAGAGACTCTAGAAAGCAAGAGCGTGCTTCTCGCTCTAAAGCAGAGTGTGATCCATGGATGAGAACTCTGCTGTGTGTTTCCCTTCAGAGATGGAGTTAAATCCCAGGCTCTGTGTCTTACTACAAGCAAGACTTCATTACAGGTAAGGGCAGTCACTTTTCAATTCAAAGGAACTACATCATCCTCAAAGCTCACACGTTTCTCATCTCAACTGACAAGAAATGGATGTTAGACTACCAGTGCTTTGTGTCAGTTTCAGAAACAGTGTTGGACTAGATATGGTCTCTATGTGTAGGAAACACCGTTCTTTGTTCTCAGCGCACTCACGTTTCCTGCTGTCTTAGAGACTTTAGAAAGCAAGAGCGTGCTTTTCGCTCTAAAGCAGATTGTGATCCATGGATGAGAACTATGCTGTGTGTTTCCCTTCAGAAATGGAGTTAAATCCCAGACTCTGTGTCTTCCTACAAGCAAGACTTCGTTTAAGGTAAGGGCAGTCACTTTTCTGCTCAAACGACCTACATCATTCATGAAGCTCACACCTTTCCCATCTTAACTGACAAGCATTGGATGTTAGAGGATCAGTGCTTTGTATCAGTTTCAGAAGAAGAGTTGGACTACATATGGTCCGTATGTGTACGAAACTCCGTTCTTTTGTTCTGGGCACACTAAGATTTCCTGCTGTATTAGAGACTCTAGAAAGCAAGAGCGTGCTTCTTGCTGTAAAGCAGAGTGTGATCCATGGGTGAGAATTATGCTGTGTGTTTCCCTTCAGAAATGGAGTTAAATCCCAGACTCTGTGTCTTCCTACAAGCAAGACTTCCTTTAAGGTAAGGGAAGTCACTTTTCTGCTCAAACGAACTACATCGTTCACTGAGCTCACACATTTCTCTTCTTAACAGACAAGCATTGGATGTTAGAGGGCCAGTACTTTGTATCAGTTTAAGAAGGAGAGTTGGACTAGATATGATCCGTATGTGTAGGAAACACCGTTCTTTTGTTCTCAGCACACTCACGTTTCCTGCTGTCTTAGAGACTCCAGAAAGCAAGAGCGTGCTTCTCGCTCTAAAGCAGAGTGTGATCCATGGATGAGAACTATGCTGTGTGTTTCCCTTCAGAAATGGAGTTAAATCCCATTCTCTGTGTCTTCCTACAAGCAAGATTTCGTTTCAGGTAATGGCAGTCACTCTTCAGCTCAAACGAACTACATCGCTCACTGAGCTCACACATTTCTCATCTTAACAGATAAGCATTGGATGTTAGAGGACCAGAGCTTTGTATCAGTTTCAGAAGCAGATTTGGACTACATATGGTCCGTATGTGTAGGAAACACCGTTCTTTTGTTATGGGCACACTCAGATTACCTGCTGTATTAGAGATTCTAGAAAGCAAGAGCGTGCTTCTCGCTCTAAAGCAGAGTGTGATCCATGGATGAGAACTCTGCTGTGTGTTTCCCTTCAGAGATCGAGTTAAATCACAGGCTCTGTGTCTTACTACAAGCAAGACTTCGTTACAGGTAAGGGCAGTCACTTTTCAGTTCAAAGGTACTACATCATCCTCAAAGCTCACACGTTTCTCATCTTAACTGACAAGCATTGGATGTTAGAGGACCAGTGCTTTGTGTCAGTTTCAGAAACAGAGTTGGACTAGATATGGTCCGTATGTGTAGGAAACACCGTTCTTTGTTCTCAGCGCACTCAAGTTTCCTGCTGTCTTAGAGACTTTAGAAAGCAAGAGCGTGCTTCTCGCTCTATAGCAGAGTGTGATCCATGGATGAGAACTCTGCTGTGTGTTTCCCTTCAGAGATGGAGTTAAATCCCAGGCTCTGTGTCTTACAACAAGCAAGACTTCGTTACAGGTATGGCCAGTCACTTTTCAGTTCAAGGGAACTACATCATTCTCAAAGCTCACACGTTTCTCATCTTAACTGACAAGCATTGGATGTTAGAGGACCAGTGCATTGTATCACTTTCAGAATCAGATTTGGACTACATATGGTCCGTATGTGTAGGAAAAACCGTTCTTTTGTTCTGGGCACACTCAGATTACCTGCTTTATTAGAGACTCTAGAAAGCAAGAGCGTGCTTCTTGTTCTAAAGCAGAGTGTGATCAATGGATGAGAACTATGCTGTGTGTTTCCCTTCAGAAATGGAGTTAAATCCCAGACTCTGTGTCTTCCTACAAGCAAGACTTCCTTTAAGGTAAGGGCAGTCACTTTTCTGCTCAAACGAACTACATCGTTCACTGAGCTCACACATTTCTCTTCTTAACAGACAAGCATTGGATGTTAGAGGGCCAGTGCTTTGTATCAGTTTAAGAAGGAGAGTTGGACTAGATATGATCCGTATGTGTAGGAAACACCGTTCTTTTGTTTTCAGCACACTCACGTTTCATGCTGTGTTAGAGACTCCAGAAAGCAAGAGCGTGCTTCTCGCTCTAAAGCAGAGTGTGATCCATGGATGAGAACTATGCTGTGTGCTTCCCTTCAGAAATGGAGTTAAATCCCAATCTCTGTGTCTTCCTACAAGCAAGATTTCGTTTCAGGTAACGGCAGTCACTCTTCAGCTCAAACGAACTACATCGCTCACTGAGCTCACACATTTCTCATCTTAACAGATAAGCATTGGATGTTAGAGGACCAGTGCTTTGTATCAGTTTCAGAAGCAGATTTGGACTACATATGGTCCGTATGTGTAGGAAACACCGTACTTTTGTTATGGGCACACTCAGATTACCTGCTGTATTAGAGATTCTAGAAAGCAAGAGCGTGCTTCTCGCTCTAAAGCAGAGTGTGATCCATGGATGAGAACTCTGCTGTGTGTTTCCCTTCAGAGATCGAGTTAAATCCCAGGCTCTGTGTCTTACTACAAGCAAGACTTCGTTACAGGTAAGGGCAGTCACTTTTCAGTTCAAAGGTACTACATCATCCTCAAAGCTCCCACGTTTCTCATCTTAACTGACAAGCATTGGATGTTAGAGGACCAGTGCTTTGTGTCAGTTTCAGAAACAGAGTTGGACTAGATATGGTCCGTATGTGTAGGAAACACCGTTCTTTGTACTCAGCGCACTCAAGTTTCCTGCTGTCTTAGAGACTTTATAAAGCAAGAGCGTGCTTTTCGCTCTAAAGCAGATTGTGATCCATGGATGAGAACTATGCTGTGTGTTTCCCTTCAGAAATGGAGTTAAATCCCAGACTCTGTGTCTTACTACAAGAAAGACTTCGTTTAAGATAAGGGCAGTCACTTTTCTGCTCAAACGAACTACATCGTTCATGAAGCTCACACGTTTCCCATCTTAACTGACAAGCATTGGATGTTAGAGGTCCAGTGCTTTGTATCAGTTTCAGAAGAAGAGTTGGACTACATATGGTCCGTATGTGTACGAAATTCTGTTCTTTTGTTCTGGGCACACTCAGATTTCCTGCTGTATTAGAGACTCTAGAAAGCAAGAGCGTGCTTCTTGCTGTAAAGCAGAGTGTGATCCATGGGTGAGAACTATGCTGTGTGTTTCCCTTCAGAAATGGAGGTAAATCCCAGGCTCTGTGTCTTCCTATAAGCAAGACTTCGTTTCAGGTAAGGGCAGTCACTTGTCATCTCAAACGAACTACATCGTTTACGAAGCTCACACGTTTCTCATCTTAACAGACAAGAATTGGATGTTAGAGGAACAGTGCTTTGCAACAGTTTCAGAAGCAGAGTTGGACTAGATATGGTCCGTATGTGTAGGAAATACCGTTCTTTTGTTCTCAGCACACTCACATTTCCTGCTGTCTTAGAGACTCCAGAAAGCAAGACCGTGCTTCTCGCTCTAAAGCAGAGTGTGATCCATGGATGAGAACTCTGCTGTGTGTTTCCCTTCAGAGATGGAGTTAAATCCCAGGCTCTGTGTCTTACTACAAGCAAGACTTCGTTTCAGGTAAATGCAGTCACTTTTCTGCTCAAATGAACTACATCGTAAACGAAGATCACACGTTTCTCATCTTAACTGACAAGCATTGGATGTTAGAGGACCAGTGCTTTGTGTCAGTTTTAGAAACAGAGTTGTACTAGATATGGTCCATATGTGTAGGAAACAACATACATTTGTTCTCAGCGCACACACGTTTCCTGCTGTCTTAGAGAATTTAGAAAGCAAGAGCGTGCTTCTCGCTCTAAAGCATATTGTGATCCATGGATGAGAACTATGCTGTGTGTTTCCCTTCAGAAATGGAGTTAAATCCCAGACTCTGTGTCTTCCTACAAGCAAGACTTCGTTTCAGGTAAGGGCAGTCACTTTTCTGCTCAAACGAACTACGTCGTTCACGAAGATCACACGTTTCTCATCTTAACTGACAAGCATTGGATGTTAGAGGACCAGTGCTTTGTATCAGTTTCAGAAGCAGATTTGGACAACATATGGTCCGTATGTGTAAGAAACACCGTTCTTTTGTTCTGGTCACACTAAGATTTCCTGCTGTATTAGAGACTCTAGAAAGCAAGAGCGTGCTTCTCACTCTAAAGCAGAGTGTGATCCATGGATGAGAACTATGCTGTGTGTTTCCCTTCAGAAATGGAGTTAAATCCCAGACTCTGTGTCTTCCTACAAGCAAGACTTCATTTCAGGTAAGGGCAGTCAGTTTTCTGCTCAAACGAACTACATCGTTCATGAAGCTCACACGTTTCCCATCTTAACTGACAAGCCTTGGATGTTAGAGGACCAGTGCTTTGTATCAGTTTCTGAAGAAGAGTTGGACTACATATGGTCCGTATGTGTAGGAAACACCGTTCTTTTGTTCTCAGCACACTCACGTTTCCTGCTGTGTTAGAGACTCCAGAAAGCAAGAGCGTGCTTCTCGCTCTAAAGCAGAGTGTGATCCATGGATGAGAACTCTGCTGTGTGTTTCCCTTCAGAGATGGAGGTAAATCCCAGGCTCTGTGTCTTACTACAAGCAAGAGTTCGTTACAGTTAAGGGCAGTCACTTTTCAGTTCAAAGGAACTACATCATTCTCAAAGCTCACATGTTTCTCTTCTTAACTGACAAGATTGGATGTTAGAGGACCAGTGCTTTGTGTCAGTTACAGAAACAGAGTTGGACTAGATATGGTCCGTATGTGTAAGAAACACCGTTCTTTTGTTCTCAGCGCACTCACGTTTCCTGCTGTCTTAGAGACTCTAGAAAGCAAGAGCGTGCTTCTTGTTCTAAAGCAGAGTGTGATCAATGGATGAGAACACTGCTGTGTGTTTCACTTCAGAAATGGAGTTAAATCCCAGGCTCTGAGTCTTTCTACAAGCAAGACTTCATTTCAGGTAAGGACAGTCACTTTTCTGCTCAAACGAACTACATCGTTCATGAAGCTCACACGTTTCCCATCTTAACTGACAAGCATTGGATGTTAGAGGACCAGTGCTTTGTATCAGTTTCAGAAGAAGAGTTGGACTACATATGGTCCGTATGTGTACGAAACTCTGTTCTTTTGTTCTGGGCACACTCAGATTTCCTGCTGTATTAGAGTCTCTAGAAAGCAAGAGCATCCTTCTTGCTCTAAAGCAGAGTGTGATCCATGGATGAGAACTCTGCTGTGTGTTTCCCTTCAGAAATGGAGTTAAATCCCAGGTTCTGTGTCTTCCTATTAGCAAGACTTCGTTTCAGGTAAGGGCAGTCAATTGTCATCTCAAACGAACTACATCATTTAAGAAGCTCACACGGTTCTCATCTTAACAGACAAGCATTGGATGTTAGAGGACCAGTGCTTTGTATCAGTTTCAGAAGCAGAGTTGGACTAGATATGGTCTGTATGTGTAGGAAACACCGTTCTTTTGATCTCAGCACACTCACGTTTCCTGCTGTGTTAGAGACTCCAGAAAGCAAGAGCGTGCTTCTCGCTCTAAAGCAGAATGTGATCCATGGATGAGAACTCTGCTGTGTGTTTCCCTTCAGAGATCGAGTTAAATCCCAGGCTCTGTGTCTTACTACAAGCAAGAATTCGTTACAGGTAAGGGCAGTCACTTTTCAGTTCAAAGGAACTACATCATTCTCAAAGCTCACACGTTTCTCATCTTAACTGACAAGCATTGGATGTTAGAGGACCAATGCTTTGTGTCAGTTTCAGAAACAGTTGTACTAGATATGGTCCATATGTGTAGGAAACAACATACTTTTGTTCTCAGCGCACTCACGTTTCCTGCTGTCTTAGAGAATTTAGAAAGCAAGAGCGTGCTTCTCGCTCTAAAGCAGATTGTGATCCATGGATGAAAACTATTCTGTGTGTTTCCCTTCAGAAATGGAGTTAAATCCCAGACTCTGTGTCTTCCTACAAGCAAGACTTCATTTAAGGTAAGGGCAGTCACTTTTCTGCTAAAAAGGAACTACATCATTCACTGAGCTCACTCATTTCTTTTCTTAACAGACAAGCATTGGATGTTAGAGGACCAGTGCTTTGTATCAGTTTCAGAAGCAGATTTGGACTACATATGGTCTGTATATGTAGGAAACACCGTTCTTTTGTTCTGGGCACACTCAGATTACCTGGTGTATTAGAGAATCTAGAAAGCAAGAGCGTGCTTCTCGCTCTAAAGCAGAGTGTGATCCATGGATGAGAACTATGCTGTGTGTTTCCCTTCAGAAATGGAGTTAAATCCCAGACTCTGTGTCTTCCTACAAGCAAGACTTCGTTTAAGGTAAGGGCAGTCACTTTTCTGCTCAAACGAACTACATCGTTCATGAAGCTAACACGTTTCCCATCTTAACTGACAAGCATTGGATGTTAGAGGACCAGTGCTTTGTATCAGTTACAGAAGCAGAGTTGGACTATATAATGTCCGTATGTGTAGGAAACACCGTTCTTTTGTTGTCAGCAAAATCACGTTTCCTGCTGTATTAGAGACTCTAGAAAGCAAGAGCGTGCTTCTTGCTGTAAAGCAGAGTGTGATCCATGGGGGAGAACTATGCTGTGTGTTTCCCTTCAGAAATGGAGTTAAATCCCAGGTTCTGTGTCTTCCTATTAGCAAGACTTCGTTTCAGGTAAGTGCAGTCAATTGTCATCTCAAACGAACTACATCGTTTACGAAGCTCACACGTTTCTCATCTTAACAGACAAGCATTGGAGGTTAGAGGACCAGTGCTTTGTATCAGTTTCAGAAGCAGTGTTGGACTAGATATGGTCCGTATGTGTAGGAAACACCGTTCTTTTGTTCTCAGCACACTCACTTTTCCTGCTGTGTTATTGACCCCAGAAAGCAAGAGCTTACTTCTCGCTCTAAAGCAGAGTGTGATCCATAGATGAGAACTCTGCTGTGTGTTTCCCTTCAGAGATGGATTTAAATCCCAGGCTCTGTGTCTTACTACAAGCAAGACTTCGTTACAGGTAAGGGCAGTCACTTTTCAGTTCAAAGGAACTACATCATTCTCAAAGCTCACACGTTTCTCATCTTAACTGAGAAGCATTGGATGTTAGAGGACCAGTGCTTTGTGTCAGTTACAGAAACAGAGTTGGACTAGATATGGTCCATATGTGTAGGAAACACCGTTCTTTTGTTCTCAGCGCACTCACGTTTCCTGCTGTCTTAGAGACTCTAGAAAGCAAGAGCGTGCTTCTTGTTCTAAAGCAGAGTGTGATCAATGGATGAGAACACTGCTGTGTGTTTCACTTCAGAAATGGAGTTAAATCCCAGGCTCTGAGTCTTCCTACAAGCAAGACTTCGTTTCAGGTAAGGGCAGTCACTTTTCTGCTCAAAAGAACTACATCATTCACGAAGATCACACGTTTCTCATCTTAACTGACAAGCATTGGATGTTAGAGGACCAGTGCATTGTATCAGTTTCAGAAGCAGATTTGGACTACATAGGGTCCATATGTGTAGGAAACACCGTTCTTTTGTTCTGGGCACACTCAGATTACCTGCTGTATTAGAGACTCTATAAAGCAAGTGTGTGCTTCTCGCTCTAAAGCAGAGTGTGATCCATGGATGAGAACTCTGCTGTGTGTTTCCCTTCAGAGATGGAGTTAGATCCCAGGCTCTGTGTCTTACTACAAGCAAGACTTCGTTTAAGGTAAGGGCAGTCACTTTTCTGCTCAAAGGAACTACATCGTTCACTGAGCTCACACATTTCTTTTCTTAACAGACAAGCATTGGATGTTAGAGGACCAGAGCTTTGTATCAGTTTCAGAAGCAGAGTTGGACTAGATATGGTCCGTATGTGTAGGCAACACCGTTCTTTTGTTCTCAGCACACTCACGTTTCATGCTGTGTTAGAGACTCCAGAAAGCAAGAGCGTGCTTCTCGCTCTAAAGCAGAGTGTGATCCATGGATGAGAACTATGCTGTGTGTTTCCATTCAGAAATGGAGTTAAATCCCAATCTCTGTGTCTTCCTACAAGCAAGACTTCGTTTCAGGTAACGGCAGTCACTTTTCACCACAAACGAACTACATCGTTCACGAAGATCACACGTTTCTCATCTTAACTGACAAGCATTGGATGTTAGAGAACCAGTTCATTGTATCAGTTTCAGAAGCAGATTTGGACTACATATGGTCCGTATGTGTAGGAAACACCGTTCTTTTGTTCTGGGCACACTCAGTTTACCTGCTGTATTAGAGACTCTAGAAAGCAAGAGCGTGCTTCTCGCTCTAAAGCAGAGTGTGATCCATGGATGAGAACTCTGCTGTGTGTTTCCCTTCAGAGATGGAGGTAAATCCCAGGCTCTGTGTCTTACTACAAGAAAGACTTCGTTACAGGTAAGGGCAGTCACTTTTCAGTTCAAAGGAACTACATCATTCTCAAAGGTCACACGTTTCTCATCTTAACTGACAAGCATTGGATGTTAGAGGACCAGTGCTTTGTGTCAGCTTCAGAAACAGAGTTGTACTAGATATGGTCCATATGTGTAGGAAACAACATACTTTTGTTCTCAGCGCACTCACGTTTCCTGCTGTCTTAGAGACTTTAGAAAGCAAGAGCGTGCTTCTCGCTCTAAAGCAGATTGTGATCCATGGATGAGAACTATGCTGTGTGTTTCCCTTCAGAAATGGAGTTAAATCCCTGACTCTGTGTCTTCCTACATGCAAGAGTTCGTTTAAGGTATGGGCAGTCACTTTTCTGCTCAAACGAACTACATCGTTCATGAAGCTCACACGTTTCCCACCTTAACTGACAAGCATTGGATGTTAGAGGACCAGTGCTTTGTATCAGTTTCAGAAGAAGAGTTGGACTACATATGGTCTGTATGTGTACGAAACTCTGTTCTTTTGTTCTGGGCACACTCAGATTTCCTGCTGTATTAGAGACTCTAGAAAGCAAGAGCGTGCTTCTTGCTGTAAATCAGAGTGTGATCCATGGGTGAGAACTATGCTGTGTGTTTCCCTTCAGAAATGGAGTTAAATCCAAGGCTCTGTGTCTTCCCTTAAGCAAGACTTCGTTTCAGGTAAGGGCAGTCACCTGTCATCTCAAACGAACTACATCATTTACGAAGCTCACACGGTTCTCATCTTAACAGACAAGCATTGGATGTTAGAGGACCAGTGCTTTGTATCAGTTTCAGAAGCAGAGTTGGACTAGATATGGTCTGTATGTGTAGGAAACACCGTTCTTTTGATCTCAGCACACTCACGTTTCCTGCTGTGTTAGAGACTCCAGAAAGCAAGAGCGTGCTTCTCGCTCTAAAGCAGAATGTGATCCATGGATGAGAACTCTGCTGTGTGTTTCCCTTCAGAGATCGAGTTAAATCCCAGGCTCTGTGTCTTACTACAAGCAAGAATTCGTTACAGGTAAGGGCAGTCACTTTTCAGTTCAAAGGAACTACATCATTCTCAAAGCTCACACGTTTCTCATCTTAACTGACAAGCATTGGATGTTAGAGGACCAATGCTTTGTGTCAGTTTCAGAAACAGTTGTACTAGATATGGTCCATATGTGTAGGAAACAACATACTTTTGTTCTCAGCGCACTCACGTTTCCTGCTGTCTTAGAGAATTTAGAAAGCAAGAGCGTGCTTCTCGCTCTAAAGCAGATTGTGATCCATGGATGAAAACTATTCTGTGTGTTTCCCTTCAGAAATGGAGTTAAATCCCAGACTCTGTGTCTTCCTACAAGCAAGACTTCATTTAAGGTAAGGGCAGTCACTTTTCTGCTCAAAGGAACTACATCATTCACTGAGCTCACTCATTTCTTTTCTTAACAGACAAGCATTGGATGTTAGAGGACCATTGCTTTGTATCAGTTTCAGAAGCAGACTTGGACTAGATATGGTCTGTATGTGTAGGCAACACCGTTCTTTTTTTCTCAGCACAGTCACGTTTCATGCTGTGTTAGAGACTCTAGAAAGCAAGAGCGTGCTTCTCGCTCTAAAGCAGAGTGTGATCCATGGATGAGAACTATGCTGTGTGTTTCCCTTCAGAAATGGAGTTAAATCCCAATCTCTGTGTCTTCCTACAAGCAAGACTTCATTTCAGGTAACTGCAGTCACTTTTCAGCTCAAACGAACTACATCGCTCACTGAGCTCACACATTTCTCATCTTAACAGATAAGCATTGGATGTTAGAGGACCCTTGCTTTGTATCAGTTTCAGAAGGAGAGTTGGACTAAGTATGGTCCGTATGTGTAGGAAACACCGTTCTTTTGTTCTCAGCGCACTCACGTTTCCTGCTGTCTTAGAGACTCTAGAAAGCAAGAGCGTGCTTCTTGTTCTAAAGCAGAGTGTGGTCAATGGATGAGAACACTGCTGTGTGTTTCACTTCAGAAATGGAGTTAAATCCCAGGCTCTGAGTCTTTCTACAAGCAAGACTACATTTCAGTTAAGGGCAGTCACTTTTTGCTCAAACGAACTACATCGTTCACGAAGATCACACGTTTCTCATCTTAACTGACAAGCATTGGATGTTAGACGACCAGTGCATTTCATCAGTTTCAGAAGCAGATTTGGACTACATATGGTCCGTATGTGTACGAAACACCGTTCTTTTGTTCTCAGCACACTCACGTTTCCTGCTGTGTTAGAGACTCCAGAAAGCAAGAGCGTGCTTCTCGCTCTAAAGCAGAGTGTGATCCATGGATGAGAACTATGCTGTGTGTTTCCATTCAGAAATGGAGTTAAATCCCAATCTCTGTGTCTTCCTACAAGCAAGACTTCGTTTCAGGTAAGGGCAGTCACTTTTCTTCTCAAACGAACTACATCGTTCACGAAGATCACACGTTTCTCATCTTAACTGACAAGCATTGGTTGTTAGAGGACCAGTGCATTGTATCAGTTTCAGAAGCAGATTTGGACTACATATCGTCCGTATGTGTAGGCAACACCGTTCTTTTGTTCTGGGCACACTCAGATTACCTGCTGTATTAGAGACTCTAGAAAGCAAGAGTGTGCTTCTCGCTCTAAAGCAGAGTGTGATCCATGGATGAGAACTCTCCTGTGTGTTTCCCTTCAGAGATGGAGGTAAATCCCAGGCTCTGTGTCTTACTACAAGCAAGACTTCGTTACAGGTAAGGGCAGTCACTTTTTAGTTCAAAGGAACTACATAATTCTCAAAGGTCACACGTTTCTCATCTTAACTGACAAGCATTGGATGTTAGAGGACCAGTGCTTTGTGTCAGCTTCAGAAACAGAGTTGTACTAGATATGGTCCATATGTGTAGGAAACAACATACTTTTGTTCTCAGCGCACTCACGTTTCCTGCTGTCTTAGAGACTTTAGAAAGCAAGAGCGTGCTTCTCGCTCTAAAGCAGATTGTGATCCATGGATGAGAACTATGCTGTGTGTTTCCCTTCAGAAATGGAGTTAAATCCCAGACTCTGTGTCTTCCTACATGCAAGAGTTCGTTTAAGGTATGGGCAGTCACTTTTCTGCTCAAACGAACTACATCGTTCATGAAGCTCACACGTTTCCCATCTTAACTGACAAGCATTGGATGTTAGAGGACCAGTGCTTTGTATCAGTTTCAGAAGAAGAGTTGGACTACATATGGTCCGTATGTGTACGAAACTCTGTTCTTTTGTTCTGGGCACACTGAGATTTCCTGCTGTATTAGAGACTCTAGAAAGCAAGAGCGTGCTTCTTGCTGTAAATCAGAGTGTGATCCATGGGTGAGAACTATGCTGTGTGTTTCCCTTCAGAAATGGAGTTAAATCCAAGGCTCTGTGTCTTCCCTTAAGCAAGACTTCGTTTTAGGTAAGGGCAGTCACCTGTCATCTCAAACGAACTACATCATTTATGAAGCTCACACGGTTCTCATCTTAACAGACAAGCATTGGATGTTAGAGGACCAGTGCTTTGTATCAGTTTCAGAAGCAGAGTTGGACTAGATATGGTCTGTATGTGTAGGAAACACCGTTCTCTTGTTCTCAGCACACTCACGTTTCCTGCTGTGTTAGAGACTCCAGAAAGCAAGAGCGTGCTTCTCGCTCTAAAGCAGAATGTGATCCATGGATGAGAACTCTGCTGTGTGTTTCCCTTCAGAGATGGAGTTAAATCCCAGGCTCTGTGTCTTACTACAAGCAAGAATTCGTTACAGGTAAGGGCAGTCACTTTTCAGTTCAAAGGAACTACATCATTCTCAAAGCTCACACGTTTCTCATCTTAACTGACAAGCATTGGATGTTAGAGGACCAATGCTTTGTGTCAGTTTCAGAAACAGTTGTACTAGATATGGTCCATATGTGTAGGAAACAACATACTTTTGTTCTCAGCGCACTCACGTTTCCTGATGTCTTAGAGAATTTAGAAAGCAAGAGCGTGCTTCTCGCTCTAAAGCAGATTGTGATCCATGGATGAAAACTATTCTGTGTGTTTCCCTTCAGAAATGGAGTTAAATCCCAGACTCTGTGTCTTCCTACAAGCAAGACTTCGTTTAAGGTAAGGGCAGTCACTTTTCTGCTCAAAGGAACTACATCATTCACTGAGCTCACACATTTCTTTTCTTAACAGACAAGCATTGGATGTTAGAGAACCATTGCTTTGTATCAGTTTCAGAAGCAGAGTTGGACTAGATACGGTCCGTATGTGTAGGCAACACCGTTCTTTTGTTCTCAGCACACTCACATTTCATGCTGTCTTAGAGACTCTAGAAAGCAAGAGCGTGCTTCTCGCTCTAAAGCAGAGTGTGATCCATGGATGAGAACTATGCTGTGTGTTTCCCTTCAGAAATGGAGTTAAATCCCAATCTCTGTGTCTTCCTACAAGCAAGACTTCGTTTCAGGTAAGGGCAGTCACTTTTCTTCTCAAACGAACTACATCGTTCACGAAGATCACACGTTTCTCATCTTAACTGACAAGCATTGGTTGTTAGAGGACCAGTGCATTGTATCAGTTTCAGAAGCAGATTTGGACTACATAGCGTCCATATGTGTAGGAAACACCGTTCTTTTGTTCTGGGCACACTCAGATTACCTGCTGTTTTAGAGACTCTATAAAGCAAGTGTGTGCTTCTCGCTCTAAAGCAGAGTGTGATCCATGGATGAGAACTCTGCTGTGTGTTTCCCTTCAGAGATGGAGTTAGATCCCATTCTCTGTGTCTTACTACAAGCAAGACTTCATTTCAGGTAAGGGCAGTCACTTTTCTGCTCAAACGACCTGCATCATTCACGAAGCTCACACGTTTCTCATCTTAACTGACAAGCATTGGATGTTAGAGGACCAGTTCATTGTATCAGTTTCAGAAGCAGATTTGGACTACATATGGTCCGTTTGTGTAGGAAACACCGTTCTTTTGTTCTGGGCACACTCAGATTACCTGCTGTATTAGAGACTCTAGAAAGCAAGAGCGTGCTTCTTGCTGTAAAGCAGAGTGTGATCAATGGATGAGAACACCGCTGTGTGTTTCACTTCAGAAATGGAGTTAAATCCCAGGCTCTGAGTCATCCTACATGCAAGACTTCGTTTCAGGTAAGGGCAGTCACTTTTCTGCTCAAACGAACTACATCGTTCACGAAGATCACACGTTTCTCATCTTAACTGACAAGCATTGGATGTTAGAGGACCAGTGCATTGTATCAGTTTCAGAAGCAGATTTGGACTACATATGGTCCGTATGTGTAGGAAACACCGTTCTTTTGTTCTGGGCACACTCAGATTACCTGCATTATTAGAGACTCTAGAAAGCAAGAGCGTGCTTCTCGCTCGAAAGCAGATTGTGATCCATGGATGAAAACTATTCTGTGTGTTTCCCTTCAGAAATGGAGTTAAATCCCAGAATCTGTGTCTTCCTACAAGCAAGACTTCGTTTAAGGTAAGGGCAGTCACTTTTCTGCTCAAAGGAACTACATCATTCACTGAGCTCACACATTTCTTTTCTTAACAGACAAGCATTGGATGTTAGAGGACCAGTGCTTTGTATCAGTTTCAGAAGCAGAGTTGGACTAGATACGGTCCGTATGTGTAGGCAACACCGTTCTTTTGTTCTCAGCACACTCACGTTTCATGCTGTGTTAGAGACTCTAGAAAGCAAGAGCGTGCTTCTCGCTCTAAAGCAGAGTGTGATCCATGGATGAGAACTATGCTGTGTGTTTCCTTTCAGAAATGGAGTTAAATCCCCATCTCTGCGTCTTCCTACAAGCAAGACTTCGTTTCACGTAACGGCAGTCACTTTTCAGCTCAAACGAACTACATCTTTCACGAAGCTCACACGTTTCTCATCTTAACAGACAAGCATTGGATTTTAGAGGACCAGTTCTCTGTATCAGTTTCAGAAGCAGAGTTGGACTATATAATGTCCGTATGTGTAGGATACACCATTCATTTTTTCTCAGCACACTCACGTTTCCTGCTGTCTTAGAGACTCTAGAAAGCAAGAGCGTGCTTCCTGTTCTAAAGCAGAGTGTGATCAATGGATGATTACACTGCTGTGTGTTTTACTTCAGAAATGGATTTAAATCCCAGGCTCTGAGTCTTCCTACAAGCAAGACTTCAATTCAGGTAAGGGCAGTCACTTTTCTGCTCAAACGACCTGCATCGTTCACGAAGCTCACACTTTTCTCATCTTAACTGACAAGCATTGGATGTTAGAGTACCAGTTCATTGTATCAGTTTCAGAAGCAGATTTGGACTACATATGGTCCGTTTGTGTAGGAAACACCGTTCTTTTGTTCTGGGCACACTCAGATTACCTGCTGTATTAGAGACTCTAGAAAGCAAGAGCGTGCTTCTTGCTGTAAAGCAGAGTGTGATCAATGGATGAGAACACCGCTGTGTGTTTCACTTCAGAAATGGAGTTAAATCCCAGGCTCTGAGTCTTCCTACATGCAAGACTTCGTTTCAGGTAAGGGCAGTCACTTTTCTGCTCAAACGAACTACATCGTTCACGAAGATCACACGTTTCTCATCTTAACTGACAAGCATTGGATGTTAGAGGACCAGTGCATTGTATCAGTTTCAGAAGCAGATTTGGACTACATATGGTCCGTATGTGTAGGAAACACCGTTCTTTTGTTCTGGGCACACTCAGATTACCTGCATTATTAGAGACTCTAGAAAGCAAGAGCGTGCTTCTCGCTCGAAAGCAGATTGTGATCCATGGATGAAAACTATTCTGTGTGTTTCCCTTCAGAAATGGAGTTAAATCCCAGAATCTGTGTCTTCCTACAAGCAAGACTTCGTTTAAGGTAAGGGCAGTCACTTTTCTGCTCAAAGGAACTACATCATTCACTGAGCTCACACATTTCTTTTCTTAACAGACAAGCATTGGATGTTAGAGGACCAGTGCTTTGTATCAGTTTCAGAAGCAGAGTTGGACTAGATATGGTTCCGTATGTGTAGGCAACACCGTTCTTTTGTTCTCAGCACACCCACGTTTCATGCTGTGTTAGAGACATCTAGAAAGCAAGAGCGTGCTTCTCGCTCTAAAGCAGAGTGTGATCCATGGATGAGAACTATGCTGTGTGTTTCCCTTCAGAAATGGAGTTAAATCCCAATCTCTGTGTCTTCCTACAAGCAAGACTTCGTTTCAGGTAAGGGCAGTCACTTTTCTTCTCAAACGAACTACATCGTTCACGAAGATCACACGTTTCTCATCTTAACTGACAAGCATTGGTTGTTAGAGGACCAGTGCATTGTATCAGTTTCAGAAGCAGATTTGGACTACATAGCGTCCATATGTGTAGGAAACACCGTTCTTTTGTTCTGGGCACACTCAGATTACCTGCTGTATTAGAGACTCTATAAAGCAAGTGTGTGCTTCTCGCTCGAAAGCAGAGTGTGATCCATGGATGAGAACTCTGCTGTGTTTTTCCCTTCATAGATGGAGTTAGATCCCATTCTCTGTGTCTTACTACAAGCAAGATTTCGTTACAGGTAAGGGCAGTCACTTTTCAGTTCAAAGCAACTACAACATTCTCAAAGCTCACACGTTTCTCATCTTAACTGACAAGCATTGGATGTTAGAGGACCAGTGCTTTGTATCAGTTTAAGAAGGAGAGTTGGACTACAAATATTCCGTATGTGTAGGAAACTCTGTTCTTTTGTTCTGGGCACACTCAGATTTCCTGCTGTATTAGAGACTCTAGAAAGCAAGAGCGTGCTTCTTGCTGTAAAGCAGAGTGTGATCCATGGGTGAGAACTATGCTGTGTGTTTCCCTTCAGAAATGGAGTTAAATCCAAGGCTCTGTGTCTTCCTATAAGCAAGACTTCGTTTCAGGTAAGGGCAGTCACTTGTAATCTCAAACGAACTACATCGTTTACGAAGCTCACACGGTTCTCATCTTAACAGACAAGCATTGGATGTTAGAGGACCAGTGCTTTGTATCAGTTTCAGAAGCAGAGTTGGACTAGATATGGTCTGTATGTGTAGGAAACACCGTTCTTTTGTTCTCAGCACACTCACGTTTCCTGCTGTGTTAGAGACTCCAGAAAGCAAGAGCGTGCTTCTCGCTCTAAAGCAGAGTGTGATCCATGGATGACAACTCTGCTGTGTGTTTCCCTTCAGAGATGGAGTTAAATCCCAGGCTCTGTGTCTTACTACAAGCAAGACTACGTTACAGGTAAGGGCAGTCACTTTTCAGTTCAAAGGAACTACATCATTCTCAAAGCTCACACGTTTCTCATCTTAACTGACAAGCATTGGATGTTAGAGGACCAGTGCTTTGTGTCAGTTTCAGAAACAGAGTTGTACTAGATATGGTCCATATGTGTAGGAAACAACATACTTTTGTTCTCAGCGCACTCACGTTTCCTGCTGTCTTAGAGAATTTAGAGAGCAAGAGCGTGCTTCTCGCTCTAAAGCAGATTGTGATCCCTGGATGAAAACTATTCTGTGTGTTTCCCTTCAGAAATGGAGTTAAATCCCAGACTCTGTGTCTTCCTACAAGCAAGACTTCGTTTAAGGTAAGGGCAGTCACTTTTCTGCTCAAAGGAACTACATCGTTCACTGAGCTCACACATTTCTTTTCTTAACAGACAAGCATTGGATGTTAGAGGACCAGAGCTTTGTATCAGTTTCAGAAGCAGAGTTGGACTAGATATGGTCCATATGTGTAGGAAACAACATACTTTTGTTCTCAGCACACTCTCGTTTCCTGCTGTCTTAGAGACTCTAGAAAGCAAGAGCATGCTTCTTGTTCTAAAGCAGAGTGTGATCAATGGCTGAGAACACTGCTGTGTGTTTCACTTCAGAAATGGAGTTAAATCCCAGGCTCTGAGTCTTTCTACAAGCAAGACTTCATTTCAGGTAAGGGCAGTCACTTTTCTGCTCAAAGGAACTACATCGTTCACTGAGCTCACACATTTCTTTTCTTAACAGACAAGCATTGGATGTTAGAGGACGAGTGCTTTGTATCAGTTTCAGAAGCAGAGTTGGACTAGATATGGTCCGTATGTGTAGGCAACACCGTTCTTTTGTTCTCAGCACACTCACTTTTCATGCTGTGTTAGAGACTCCAGAAAGCAAGTGTGTGCTTCTCGCTCTAAAGCAGAGTGTGATCCATGGATGAGAACTATGCTGTGTGTTTCCCTTCAGAAATGGAGTTAAATCCCAATCTCTGTGTCTTCCTACAAGCAAGACTTCGTTTCAGGTAACGGCAGTCAATTTTCAGCACAAACGAACTACATCGTTCACGAAGATCACACGTTTCTCATCTTAACTGACAAGCATTGGATGTTAGAGGACCAGTTCATTGTATCAGTTTCAGAAGCAGATTTGGACTACATATGGTCAGTATGTTTAGGAAACACCGTTCTTTTGTTCTGGGCACACTCAGATTACCTGCTGTATTAGAGACTCTAGAAAGCAAGAGCGTGCTTCTCGCTCTAAAGCAGAGTGTGATCCATGGATGAGAACTCTGCTGTGTGTTTCCCTTCAGAGATGGATTTAAATCCCAGGCTCTGTGTCTTACTACAAGCAAGACTTCGTTACAGGTAAGGGCAGTCACTTTTCAGTTCAAAGGAACTACATCATTCTCAAAGCTCACACGTTTCTCATCTTAACTGAGAAGCATTGGATGTTAGAGGACCAGTGCTTTGTGTCAGTTACAGAAACAGAGTTGGACTAGATATGGTCCGTATGTGTAGGAAACACCGTTCTTTTGTTCTCAGCGCACTCACGTTTCCTGCTGTCTTAGAGACTCTAGAAAGCAAGAGCGTGCTTCTTGTTCTAAAGCAGAGTGTGATCAATGGATGAGAACACTGCTGTGTGTTTCACTTCAGAAATGGAGTTAAATCCCAGGCTCTGAGTCTTCCTACAAGCAAGACTTCGTTTCAGGTAAGGGCAGTCACTTTTCTGCTCAAAAGAACTACATCGTTCACGAAGATCACACGTTTCTCATCTTAAATGACAAGCATTGGATGTTAGAGGACCAGTGCATTGTATCAGTTTCAGAAGCAGATTTGGACTACATATGGTCCGTATGTGTAGGAAACACCGTTCTTTTGTTCTGGGCACACTCAGATTACCTGGTGTATTAGAGACTCTAGAAAGCAAGAGCGTGCTTCTCGCTCTAAAGCAGAGTGTGATCCATGGATGACAACTCTGCTGTGTATTTCCCTTCATAGATGGAGGTAAATCCCAGGCTCTGTGTCTTACTACAAGCAAGACTTCGTTACAGGTAAGGGCAGTCACTTTTCAGTTCAAAGGAACTACATCATTCTCAAAGGTCACACGTTTCTCATCTTATCTGACAAGCATTGGATGTTAGAGGACCAGTGCTTTGTGTCAGTTTTAGAAACAGAGTTGTACTAGATATGGTCCATATGTGTAGGAAACAACATACTTTTGATCTCAGCGCACTCACGTTTCCTGCTGTCTTAGAGATTTTAGAAAGCAAGAGCGTGGTTCTCGCTCTAAAGCAGATTGTGATCCATGGATGAGAACTATGCTGTGTGTTTCCCTTCAGAAATGGAGTTAAATCCCAGACTCTGTGTCTTCCTACATGCAATAGTTCGTTTAAGGTATGGGCAGTCACTTTTCTGCTCAAACGAACTACATCGTTCATGAAGCTCACACGTTTCCCACCTTAACTGACAAGCATTGGATGTTAGAGGACCAGTGCTTTGTATCAGTTTCAGAAGAAGAGTTGGACTACATATGGTCCGTATGTGTACGAAACTCTGTTCTTTTGTTCTGGGCACACTCAGATTTCCTGCTGTATTAGAGACTCTAGAAAGCAAGAGCGTGCTTCTTGCTGTAAATCAGAGTGTGATCCATGGGTGAGAACTATGCTGTGTGTTTCCCTTCAGAAATGGAGTTAAATCCAAGGCTCTGTGTCTTCCCTTAAGGAAGACTTCGTTTCAGGTAAGGGCAGTCACCTGTCATCTCAAATGAACTACATCGTTTACGAAGCTCACACGGTTCTCATCTTAACAGACAAGCATTGGATGTTAGAGGAACAGTGCTTTGTATCAGTTTCAGAAGCAGAGTTGGACTAGATATGGTCTGTATGTGTAGGAAACACCGTTCTTTTGTTCTCAGCACACTCACGTTTCCTGCTGTGTTAGAGACTCCAGAAAGCAAGAGCGTGCTTCTCGCTCGAAAGCAGAGTGTGATCCATGGATGAGAACTCTGCTGTGTGTTTCCCTTCAGAGATGGAGTTAAATCCCAGGCTCTGTGTCTTACTACAAGCACGACTTCGTTACAGGTAAGGGCAGTCACTTTTCAGTTCAAAGGAACTACATCATTCTCAAAGCTCACACGTTTCTCATCTTAACTGACAAGCATTGGATGTTAGAGGACCAAAGGTTTGTGTCAGTTTCAGAAACAGTTGTACTAGATATGGTCCATATGTGTAGGAAACAACATACTTTTGTTCTCAGCGCACTCACGTTTCATGCTGTGTTAGAGACTCTAGAAAGCAAGAGCGTGCTTCTCGCTCTAAAGCAGAGTGTGATCCATGGATGAGAACTATGCTGTGTGTTTCTCTACAGAAATGGAGTTAAATCCCAATCTCTGTGTCTTCCTACAAGCAAGACTTCGTTTCACGTAACGGCAGTCACTTTTCAGCTCAAACGAACTACATCGCTCACTGAGATCACACATTTCTCATCTTAACAGATAAGCATTGGATGTTAGAGGACCAGTGCTTTGTATCAGTTTAAGAAGGAGAGTTGGACTACAAATGGTCCGTATGTGTAGGAAACTCAGTTCTTTTGTTCTGGACACACTCAGATTTCCTGCTGTATTAGAGACTCTAGAAAGCAAGAGCGTGCTTCTTGCTGTAAAGCAGAGTGTGATCCATGGGTGAGAACTATGCTGTGTGTTTCCCTTCAGAAATGGAGTTAAATCCCAGACTCTGTGTCTTCCTACATGCAAGAGTTCGGTTAAGGTATGGGCAGTCACTTTTCTGCTCAAACGAACTACATCGTTCACGAAGATCACACGTTTCTCATCTTAACTGACAAGCATTGGTTGTTAGAGGACCAGTGCATTGTATCAGTTTCAGAAGCAGATTTGGACTACATAGGGTCCATATGTGTAGGAAACACCATTCTTTTGTTCTGGGCACACTCAGATTACCTGCTGTATTAGAGATTCTATAAAGCAAGTGTGTGCTTCTCGCTCTAAAGCAGAGTGTGATCCATGGATGAGAACTCTGATGTGTGTTTCCCTTCAGAGATGGAGTTAGATCCCAGGCTCTGTGTCTTACTACAAGCAAGACTTCGTTACAGGTAAGGGCAGTCACTTTTCAGTTCAAAGCAACTACAACATTCTCAAAGCTCACACGTTTCTCATCTTAACTGACAAGCATTGGATGTTAGAGGACCAGTGCTTTGTATCAGTTTAAGAAGGAGAGTTGGACTACAAATGGTCCGTATGTGTAGGAAACTCAGTTCTTTTGTTCTGGACACACTCAGATTTCCTGCTGTATTAGAGACTCTAGAAAGCAAGAGCGTGCTTCTTGCTGTAAAGCAGAGTGTGATCCATGGGTGAGAACTATGCTGTGTGTTTCCCTTCAGAAATGGAGTTAAATCCAAGGCTCTGTGTCTTCCTATAAGCAAGACTTCGTTTCAGGTAAGGGCAGTCACTTGTAATCTCAAACGAACTACATCGTTTACGAAGCTCACACGGTTCTCATCTTAACAGACAAGCATTGGATGTTAGAGGACCAGTGCTTTGTATCAGTTTCAGAAGCAGAGTTGGACTAGATATGGTCCGTATGTGTAGGAAACACCGTTCTTTTCTTCTCAGCACACTCACGTTTCCTGCTGTGTTAGAGACTCCAGAAAGCAAGAGCGTGCTTCTCGCAATAAAGCAGAGTGTGATCCATGGATGACAACTCTGCTGTGTGTTTCCCTTCAGAGATGGAGTTAAATCCCAGGCTCTGTGTCTTACTACAAGCAAGACTACGTTACAGGTAAGGGCAGTCACTTTTCAGTTCAAAGGAACTACATCATTCTCAAAGCTCACACGTTTCTCATCTTAACTGACAAGCATTGGATGTTAGAGGACCAGTGCTTTGTGTCAGTTTCAGAAACAGAGTTGTACTAGATATGGTCCATATGTGTAGGAAACAACATACTTTTGTTCTCAGCGCACTCACGTTTCCTGCTGTCTTAGAGAATTTAGAAAGCAAGAGCGTGCTTCTCGCTCTAAAGCAGATTGTGATCCCTGGATGAAAACTATTCTGTGTGTTTCCCTTCAGAAATGGAGTTAAATCCCAGAGTCTGTGTCTTCCTACAAGCAAGACTTCGTTTAAGGTAAGGGCAGTCACTTTTCTGCTCAAAGGAACTACATCGTTCACTGAGCTCACACATTTCTTTTCTTAACAGACAAGCATTGGATGTTAGAGGACCAGAGCTTTGTATCAGTTTCAGAAGCAGAGTTGGACTAGATATGGTCCATATGTGTAGGAAACAACATACTTTTGTTCTCAGCACACTCTCGTTTCCTGCTGTCTTAGAGACTCTAGAAAGCAAGAGCATGCTTCTTGTTCTAAAGCAGAGAGTGATCAATGGATGATTACACTGCAGTGTGTTTCACTTCAGAAATGGAGTTAAATCCCAGGCTCTGAGTCTTTCTACAAGCAAGACTTCATTTCAGGTAAGGGCAGTCACTTTTCTGCTCAAAGGAACTACATCGTTCACTGAGCTCACACATTTCTTTTCTTAACAGACAAGCATTGGATGTTAGAGGACGAGTGCTTTGTATCAGTTTCAGAAGCAGAGTTGGACAAGATATGGTCCGTATGTGTAGGCAACACCGTTCTTTTGTTCTCAGCACACTCACGTTTCATGCTGTGTTAGAGACTCCAGAAAGCAAGAGCGTGCTTCTCGCTCTAAAGCAGAGTGTGATCCATGGATGAGAACTATGCTGTGTGTTTCCCTTCAGAAATGGAGTTAAATCCCAATCTCTGTGTCTTCCTACAAGCAAGACTTCGTTTCAGGTAACGGCAGTCACTTTTCAGCACAAACGAACTACATCGTTCACGAAGATCACACGTTTCTCATCTTAACTGACAAGCATTGGATGTTAGAGGACCAATTCATTGTATCAGTTTCAGAAGAAGATTTGGACTACATATGGTCCGTATGTGTAGGCAACACCGTTCTTTTGTTCTCAGCACACTCAGATTACCTGCTGCATTAGAGACTCTAGAAAGCAAGAGCGGGCTTCTCGCTCTAAAGCAGAGTTTGATCCATGGATGAGAACTCTGCTGTGTGTTTCCCTTCAGAGATGGAGGTAAATCCCAGGCTCTGTGTCTTACTACAAGCAAGACTTCGTTACAGGTAAGGGCAGTCACTTTTCAGTTCAAAGGAACTACATCATTCTCAAAGGTCACACGTTTCTCATCTTAACTGACAAGCATTGGATGTTAGAGGACCAGTGCTTTGTCTCAGTTTCAGAAACAGAGTTGTACTAGATATGGTCCATATGTGTAGGAAACAACATACTTTTGTTCTCAGCGCACTCACGTTTCCTGCTGTCTTAGAGACTTTAGAAAGCAAGAGCGTAATTCTCGCTCTAAAGCAGATTGTGATCCATGGATGAGAACTATGCTGTGTGTTTCCCTTCAGAAATGGAGTTAAATCCCAGAATCTGTGTCTTCCTACATGCAAGAGTTCGTTTAAGGTATGGGCAGTCACTTTTCTGCTCAAACGAACTACATCGTTCATGAAGCTCACACGTTTCCCATCTTAACTGACAAGCATTGGATGTTAGAGGACCAGTGCTTTGTATCAGTTTCAGAAGAAGAGTTGGACTACATATGGTCCGTATGTGTACTAAACTCTGTTCTTTTGTTCTGGGCACACTCAGATTTCCTGCTGTATTAGAGACTCTAGAAAGCAAGAGCGTGCTTCTTGCTGTAAATCAGAGTGTGATCCATGGGTGAGAACTATGCTGTGTGTTTCCCTTCAGAAATGGAGTTAAATCCATGGCTCTCTGTCTTCCATTAAGCAAGACTTCTTTTCAGGTAAGGGCAGTCACCTGTCATCTCAAACGAACTACATCGTTTACGAAGCTCACACGGTTCTCATCTTAACAGACAAGCATTGGATGTTAGAGGACCAGTGCTTTGTATCAGTTTCAGAAGCAGAGTTGGACTAGATATGGTCTGTATGTGTAGGAAACACCGTTCTTTTGTTCTCAGCACACTCACGTTTCCTGCTGTGTTAGAGACTCCAGAAAGCAAGAGCGTGCTTCTCGCTCTAAAGCAGAGTGTGATCCATGGATGAGAACTCTGCTGTGTGTTTCCCTTCAGAGATGGAGTTAAATCCCAGGCTCTGTGTCTTACTACAAGCAAGACTTCGTTACAGGTAAGGGCAGTCACTTTTCAGTTCAAAGGAACTACATCATTCTCAATGCTCACACGTTTCTCATCTTAACTGACAAGCATTGGACGTTAGAGGACCAATGCTTTGTGTCAGTTTCAGAAACAGTTGTACTAGATATGGTCCATATGTGTAGGAAACAACATACTTTTGTTCTCAGCGCACTCACGTTTCCTGCAGACTTAGAGAATTTAGAAAGCAAGAGCGTGCTTCTCGCTCTAAAGCAGATTGTGATCTATGGATGAAAACTATTCTGTGTGTTTCCCTTCAGAAATGGAGTTAAATTCCAGACTCTGTGTCTTCCTACAAGCAAGACTTCGTTTAAGGTAAGGGCAGCCACTTTTCTGCTCAAAGGAACTGCATCATTCACTGAGCTCACACATTTCTTTTCTTAACAGACAAGCATTGGATGTTAGAGGACCAGTGCTTTGTATCAGTTTCAGAAGCAGAGTTGGACTAGATACGGTCCGTATGTGTAGGCAACACCGTTCATTTGTTCTCAGGACACTCACGTTTCATGCTGTGTTAGAGACTCTAGAAAGCAAGAGTGTGCTTCTCGCTCTAAAGCAGAGTGTGATCCATGGATGAGAACTATGCTGTGTGTTTCCCTTCAGAAATGGAGTTAAATCCCAGGCTCTGTGTCTTCCTACAAGCAAGACTTCGTTTCAGGTAAGGGCAGTCACTTTTCTTCTCAAACGAACTACATCGTTCACGAAGATCACATGTTTCTCATCTTAACTGACAAGCATTGGTTGTTAGAGGACCAGTGCATTGTATCAGTTTCAGAAGCAGATTTGGACTACATAGGGTCCATATGTGTAGGAAACACCGTTCTTTTGTTCTGGGCACACTCAGATTACCTGCTGTATTAGAGACTCTATAAAGCAAGTGTGTGCTTCTCGCTCTAAAGCAGAGTGTGATCCATGGATGAGAACTCTGCTGTGTGTTTCCCTTCAGAGATGGAGTTAGATCCCAGGCTCTGTTTCTTACTACAAGCAAGACTTCGTTTCAGGTAAGGGCAGTCACTTGTAATCTCAAACGAACTACATCGTTTACGACTCACACGGTTCTCATCTTAACAGACAAGCATTGGATGTTAGAAGACCAGTGCTTTGTATCAGTTTCAGAAGCAGAGTTGGACTAGATATGGTCCGTATGTGTAGGAAACACCGTTCCTTTGTTCTCAGCACACTCACGTTTCCTGCTGTGTTAGAGACTCCAGAAAGCAAGAGCGTGCTTCTCGCTCTAAAGCAGAGTGTGATCCATGGATGAGAACTCTGCTGTGTGTTTCCCTTCAGAGATGGAGTTAAATCCCAGGCTCTGTGTCTTACTACAAGCAAGACTACGTTACAGGTAAGGGCAGTCACTTTTCATTTCAAAGGAACTACATCATTCTCAAAGCTCACATGTTTCTCATCTTAACTGACAAGCATTGGATGTTAGAGGACCAGTGCTTTTTGTCAATTTCAGAAACAGAGTTGTACTAGATATGGTCCATATGTGTAGGAAACAACATACTTTTGTTCTCAGCGCACTCACGTTTCCTGCTCTCTTAGAGAATTTAGAAAGCAAGAGCGTGCTTCTCGCTCTAAAGCAGATTGTGATCCCTGGATGAAAACAATTCTGTGTGTTTCCCTTCAGAAATGGAGTTAAATCCCAGACTCTGTGTCTTCCTACAAGCAAGACTTCGTTTAAGGTAAGGGCAGTCACTTTTCTGCTCAAAGGAACTACATCGTTCACTGAGCTCACACATTTCTTTTCTTAACAGACAAGCATTGGATGTTAGAGGACCAGAGCTTTGTATCAGTTTCAGAAGCAGAGTTGGACTAGATATGGTCCGTACGTGTAGGAAACACCGTTCTTTTGTTCTCAGCACACTCACGTTTCCTGCTGTGTTAGAGACTCCAGAAAGCAAGAGCGTGCTTCTCGCTCTAAAGCAGAGTGTGATCCATGGATGAGAACTCTGCTGTGTGTTTCCCTTCAGAGATGGAGTTAAATCCCAGGCTCTGTGTCTTACTACAAGCAAGACTACGTTACAGGTAAGGGCAGTCACTTTTCAGTTCAAAGGAACTACATCATTCTCAAAGCTCACACGTTTCTCATCTTAACTGACAAGCATTGGATGTTAGAGGACCAGTGCTTTTTGTCAGTTTCAGAAACAGAGTTGTACTAGATATGGTCCATATGTGTAGGAAACAACATACTTTTGTTCTCAGCGCACTCACGTTTCGTGCTGTCTTAGAGAATTTAGAAAGCAAGAGCGTGCTTCTCGCTCTAAAGCAGATTGTGATCCCTGGATGAAAACTATTCTGTGTGTTTCCCTTCAGAAATGGAGTTAGATCCCAGACTCTGTGTCTTCCTACAAGCAAGACTTCGTTTAAGGTAAGGGCAGTCACTTTTCTGCTCAAAGGAACTACATCGTTCACTGAACTCACACATTTCATTTCTTAACAGACAAGCATTGGATGTTAGAGGACCAGAGCTTTGTATCAGTTTCAGAAGCAGAGTTGGACTAGATATGGTCCATATGTGTAGGAAACAACATACTTTTGTTCTCAGCACACTCTCGTTTCCTGCTGTCTTAGAGACTCTAGAAAGCAAGAGCATGCTTCTTGTTCTAAAGCAGAGTGTGATCAATGGATGAGAACACTGCTGTGTGTTTCACTTCAGAAATGGAGTTAAATCCCAGGCTCTGAGTCTCCCTACAAGCAAGACTTCGTTTAAGGTAAGGGCAGTCACTTTTCTGCTCAAAGGAACTACATCATTCACTGAGCTCACACATTTCTTTTCTTAACAGACAAGAATTGGATGTTAGAGGACCAGTGCATTGTATCAGTTTCAGAAGCAGATTTGGACTACATATGGTCCGTATGTGTAGGAAACACCGTTCTTTTGTTCTGGGCACACTCAGATTACCTGCATTATTAGAGACTCTAGAAAGCAAGAGCGTGCTTCTCGCTCGAAAGCAGAGTGTGACCCATGGATGAGAACACTGCTGTGTGTTTCCCTTCAGAGATGGAGTTAAAGCCCAGTCTCTGTGTCTTACTACAAGCAAGACTTCGTTTAAGGTAAGGGAAGTCACTTTTCTGCTCAAACGAACTACATCGTTCATGAAGCTCACACGTTTCCCATCTTAACTGACAAGCATTGGATGTTAGAGGACCAGTGCTTTGTATCAGTTTCAGAAGAAGAGTTGGACTACAAGTGGTCCGTATGTGTACGAAACTCCATTCTTTTCTTCTGGGCACACTCAGATTTCCTGCTGTCTTAGAGACTCTAGAAAGCAAGAGCGTGCTTCTTTCTATCAAGCAGAGTGTGATCCATGGATGAGAACTATGCTGTGTGTTTCCCTTCAGAAATGGAGTTAAATCCCAATCTCTGTGTCTTCCTACAAGCAAGACTTCGTTTCAGGTAACGGCAGTCACTTTTCAGCACAAACGAACTACATCGTTCACGAAGATCACACGTTTCTCATCTTAACTGACAAGCATTGGATGTTAGAGGACCAGTTCATTGTATCAGTTTCAGAAGCAGATTTGGACTACATATGGTCAGTATGTGTAGGAAACACCGTTCTTTTGTTCTCAGCACACTCACGTTTCCTGCTGTGTTAGAGACTCCAGAAAGCAAGAGCGTGCTTCTCGCTCTAAAGCAGAGTGTGATCCATGGATGAGAACTATGCTGTGTGTTTCCCTTCAGAAAAGGAGTTAAATCCCAGGCTCTGTGTTTTCCTACAAGCAAGACTTCGTTTCAGGTAAGGGCAGTCTCTTTTCAGCTTAAACGAACTACATTGTTCACTGAGCTCACACGGTTCTCATCGTAACAGACAAGCATTGGATTTTAGAGGACCATTTCTCTGTATCAGTTTCAGAAGCAGAGTTGGACTAGATAATGTCCGTATGTGTAGGATACACCATTCTTTTGTTCTCAGCACACTCACGTTTCCTGCTGTCTTAGAGACTCTAGAAAGCAAGAGCGTGCTTCTTGCTATAAAGCAGAGTGTGATCCATGGATGAGAACTATGCTGTGTGTTTCCCTTCAGAAATGGAATTAAATCCCAGGCTCTGTGTCTTCCTAGATGCAAGACTTTGTTTCATGTAAGGGCAGTCACTTTTCAGCTCAAACGAACTACATCGTTCAATGAGCTCACACGTTTCTCATCTTAACAGACAAGCATTGGATGTTAGAGGACCAGTGCTTTCTATCAGTTTAAGAAGCAGAGTTGGACTAGATATGGTCCGTATGTGTAGGAAACACCTTTCTATTGTTCTCAGCACACTCACGTTTCCTGCTGTCTTAGAGACTCTAGAAAGCAAGAGCGTGCTTCTTGTTCTAAAGCAGAGTGTGATCAATGGATGAGACAATGCTGTGTGTTTCACTTCAGAAATGGAGTTAAATCCCATGCTCTGAGTCTCCCTACAAGCAAGACTTCGTTTAAGGTAAGGGCAGTCACTTTTCTGCTCAAAGGAACTACATCGTTCATGAAGCTCACACGTTTCTCATCTTAACTGACAAGCATTGGATGTTAGAGGACCAGTGCATTGTATCAGTTTCTGAAGAAGATTTGGACAACATATAGTCAGTATGTGTATGAAAAACCGTCCTTTTGTTCTGGGCACACTCAGATTTCCTGCTGTATTAGAGACTCTAGAAAGCAAGAGCATGCTTCTTGCTCTAAAGCAGAGTGTGATCCATGGATGAGAACTATGCTGTGTGTTTCCCTTCAGAAAAGGAGTTAAATACCAGGCTCTGTGTCTTCCTAAAAGGAAGACTTCGTTTCAGGTAAGGGCAGTCAGTTTTCAGCTCAAACGAACTACATCGTTCACGGAGCTCACACGTTTCTCATCTTAATTGACAAGCATTGGATGTTAGAGGACCAGTGCTTTCTATCAGTTTCAGAAGCAGAGTTGGACTAGATATGGTCCGTATGTGTAGGAAACACCATTCTTTTGTTCTGGGCACTCTCAGATTTCCTGCTGTATTAGAGACTCTAGAAAGCAAGAGCATGCTTCTTGCTCTAAAGCAGAGTGTGATCCATGGATGAGAACTATGTTGTATGTTTCCCTTCAGAAATGGAGTTAAATCCCAGACTCTGTGTCTTCCTACAGGCAAGACTTCCTTTCAGGTAAGGGCAGTCACTTTTCAGCTCAAACGAACTACATCTTTCACGAAGCTCACACGTTTCTCATCTTAACAGACAAGCATTGGATTTTAGAGGACCAGTTCTCTGTATCAGTTTCAGAAGCAGAGTTGGACTATATAATGTCCGTATGTGTAGGATACACCATTCATTTGTTCTCAGCACACTCACGTTTCCTGCTGTCTTAGAGACTCTAGAAAGCAAGAGCGTGCTTCCTGTTCTAAAGCAGAGTGTGATCAATGGATGATTACACTGCTGTGTGTTTTACTTCAGAAATGGATTTAAATCCCAGGCTCTGAGTCTTCCTACAAGCAAGACTTCAATTCAGGTAAGGGTAGTCACTTTTCTGCTCAAATGACCTGCATCGTTCACGAAGCTCACACGTTTCTCATCTTAATTGACAAGCGTTGGATGTTAGAGGACCAGTGCTTTGTATCAGTTTCAGAAGAAGAGTTGGACTAGATATGGTCCGTATGTGTAGGAAACACTGTTCTTTTGTTCTCAGCACACTCACGTTTCCTCCTCTCTTAGAGACTTTAGAAAGCAAGAGCTTGCTTCTCGCTCTAAAGAGAGTGTGATCCATGGATGAGAACTATGCTGTGTGTTTCCCTTCAAAATGGAGTTAAATCCTAGGCTCTGTGTCTTCCTACAAGCAAGACTTCGTTTCAGGTAAGGGCAGTCACTTTTCAGCTTAAACGAACTACATCGTTCACTGAGCTCACACGGTTCTCATCGTAACAGACAAGCATTGGATTTTAGAGGACCATTTCTCTGTATCAGTTTCAGAAGCAGAGTTGGACTAGATAATGTCCGTATGTGTAGGATACACCATTCTTTTGTTCTCAGCACACTCATGTTTCCTGCTGTCTTAGAGACTCTGGAAAGCAATAGCGTGCTTCTTGTTCTAAAGCAGAGTGTGATCAATGGATGATTACACTGCTGTGTGTTTTACTTCAGAAATGGAGTTAAATCCCATGCTCTGAGTCTTCCTACAAGCAAGACTGCATTTCAGGTAAGGGCAGTCACTTTTCTGCTCAAAGGAACTCCATCGTTCACGATGCTCACACGTTTCTCATCTTAACTGACAAGCATTGGATGTTAGAGGAGCAGTGCATTGTATCAGTTTCTGAAGAAGATTTGGACTACATATAGTCAGTATGTGTAGGAAACACCGTTCTTTTGTTCTGGGCACACTCAGATTTCCTGCTGTATTAGAGACTCTAGAAAGCAAGAGCGTGCTTCTTGCTCTAAAGCAGAGTGTGAGCCATGGATGAGAACTATGCTGTATGTTTCCCTTCAGAAATGGAGTTAATTCCCGACTCTGTGTCATCCTACAGGCAAGACTTCGTTTCAGGTAAGGGCAGTCACTTTTCAGCTCAAACAAACTACATCGTTCACGAAGCTCAAACGTTTTTCATCTTAAATGGCAAGCATTGGATGTTAGAGGACCAGTGCATTGTATCAGTTTCTGAAGAAGATTTGGACTACATATAGTCAGTATGTGTAGGAAACAGCGTTCTTTTGTACTGGGCACACACAGATTTCCTGCTGTATTAGAGACTCTAGAAAGCAAGAGCGTGCTTGTTGCTCTAAAGCAGAGTGTGATCCTTGGATGAGAACTATGCTGTGTGTTTCCCTTCAGAAATGGAGTTAAATCCCAGGCTCTGTGTTTTCCTACAAGCAAGACTTCGTTCAGGTAAGGGCAGTCACTTTTCAGCTAAAATGAACTACATCGTTCCCTGAGCTCACACGTTTCTCATCTTAACAGACAAGCATTGGATGTTAGAGGACCAGTGCTTTCTATCAGTTTCAGAAGCAGAGTTGGACTAGATATGGTCCGTATGTGTAGGAAACACCGTTCTTTTGTTCTCAGCACATTCACGTTTCATGCTCTCTTAGAGATTTTAGAAAGCAAGAGCGTGCTTCTTGTTCTAAAGCAGAGTGTGATCAATGGATGAGACAATGCTGTGTGTTTCACTTCAGAAATGGAGTTAAATCCCATGCTCTGAGTTTCCCTACAAGCAAGACTTCGTTTAAGGTAAGGGCAGTCACTTTTCTGCTCAAAGGAACTACATAGTTCACGAAGCTCACACGTTTCTCATCTTAACTGACAAGCATTGGATGTTAGAGGACCAGTGCATTGTATCAGTTTCTGAAGAAGATTTGGACAACATATAGTCAGTATGTGTATGAAACACCGTCCTTTTGTTCTGGGCACACTCATATTTCCTGCTCTATTAGAGACTCTAGAAAGCAAGAGCATGCTTCTTGCTCTAAAGCAGAGTGTGATCCATGGATGAGAACTATGCTGTATGTTTCCCTTCAGAAATGTAGTTAAATCCCAGACTCTGTGTCTTCCTACAGGCAACACTTCGTTTCAGATAAGGGCAGTCACTTTTCAGCTCAAACGAACTACATCTTTCACGAAGCTCACACGTTTCTCATCTTAACAGACAAGCATTGGATTTTAGAGGACCAGTTCTCTGTATCAGTTTTAGAAGCAGAGTTGGACTATATAATGTCCGTATGTGTAGGATACACCATTCATTTGTTCTCAGCACACTCACGTTTCCGGCTGTCTTAGAGACTCTAGAAAGCAAGAGCGTGCTTCCTGTTCTAAAGCAGAGTGTGATCAATGGATGATTACACTGCTGTGTGTTTTACTTCAGAAATTGATTTAAATCCCAGGCTCTGAGTCTTCCTACAAGCAAGACTTCAATTCAGGTAAGGGCAGTCACTTTTCTGCTCAAACAACCTGCATCGTTCACGAAGCTCACACGTTTCTCATCTTAATTGACAAGCATTGGATGTTAGAGGACCAGTGCTTTGTATCAGTTTCAGAAGAAGAGTTGGACTAGATATGGTCTGTAAGTGTAGGAAACCCCGTTCTTTTGTTCTCAGCACACTCACGTTTCCTCCTCTCTTAGAGACTTTAGAAAGCAAGAGCATGCTTCTCGCTCTAAAGAGAGTGTGATCCATGGATGAGAACTATGCTCTGTGTTTCCCTTCAGAAATGGACTTAAATCCCAGGCTCTGTGTCTTCCTACAAGTAAGACTTCGTTTCAGGTAAGGGCAGTCACTTTTCAGCTTAAACGAACTACATCGTTCACTGAGCTCACACGGTTCTCATCTTAACAGACAAGCATTGGATTTTAGAGGACCATTTCTCTGTATCAGTTTCAGAAGCAGAGTTGGACTAGATAATGTCCGTATGTGTAGGATACACCATTCTTTTGTTCTCAGCACACTCACGTTTCCTGCTGTCTTAGAGATTCTAGAAAGCAATAGCGTGCTTCTTGTTCTAAAGCAGAGTGTGATCAGAGTATGATTACACTGCTGTGTGTTTTACTTCAGAAATTGAGTTAAATCCCATGCTCTGAGTCTTCCTACAAGCAAGACTTCATTTCAGGTAAGGGCAGTCACTTTTCTGCTCAAAGGAACTACATCTTTCATGACGCTCACACGTTTCTCATCTTAACTGACAAGCATTGGATGTTAGAGGACCAGTGCATTGTATCAGTTTCTGAAGAAGATTTGGACTACATATAGTCAGTATGTGTAGGAAACAGAGTTCTTTTGTACTGGGCACACTCAGATTTCCTGCTGTATTAGAGACTCTAGAAAGCAAGAGTGTGCTTCTCGTTCTAATGCAGAGTGTGATCCATGGATGAGAACTATGCTGTGTGTTTCCCTTCAGAAATGGAGTTAAATCCCAGGCTCTGTGTCTTCCTAGATGCAAGACTTCGTTTCATGTAAGGGCAGTCACTTTTCAGCTCAAACGAACTACATCGTTCAATGAGCTCACACGTTTCTCATCTTAACAGACAAGCATTGGATGTTAGAGGACCAGTGCTTTCTATCAATTTCAGAAGCAGAGTTGGACTAGATATGGTCCGTATGTGTAGGAAACACCTTTCTATTGTTCTCAGCACACTCACGTTTCCTGCTGTCTTAGAGACTCTAGAAAGCAAGAGCGTGCTTCTTGTTCTAAAGCAGAGTGTGATCAATGGATGAGACAATGCTGTGTGTTTCACTTCAGAAATGGAGTTAAATCCCATGCTCTGAGTCTCCCTACAAGCAAGACTTCGTTTAAGGTAAGGGCAGTCACTTTTCTGCTCAAAGGAACTACATCGTTCATGAAGCTCACACGTTTCTCATCTTAACTGACAAGCATTGGATGTTAGAGGACCAGTGCATTGTATCAGTTTCTGAAGAAGATTTGGACAACATATAGTCAGTATGTGTATGAAACACCGTCCTTTTGTTCTGGGCACACTCAGATTTCCTGCTGTATTAGAGACTCTAGAAAGCAAGAGCGTGCTTCTTGCTCTAAAGCAGAGTGTGAGCCATGGATGAGAACTATGCTGTATGTTTCCCTTCAGAAATGGAGTTAATTCCCGACTCTGTGTCATCCTACAGGCAAGACTTCGTTTCAGGTAAGGGCAGTCACTTTTCAGCTCAAACAAACTACATCGTTCACGAAGCTCAAACGTTTTTCATCTTAAATGGCAAGCATTGGATGTTAGAGGACCAGTGCATTGTATCAGTTTCTGAAGAAGATTTGGACTACATATAGTCAGTATGTGTAGGAAACAGCGTTCTTTTGTACTGGGCACACACAGATTTCCTGCTGTATTAGAGACTCTAGAAAGCAAGAGCGTGCTTGTTGCTCTAAAGCAGAGTGTGATCCATGGATGAGAACTATGCTGTGTGTTTCCCTTCAGAAATGGAGTTAAATCCCAGGCTCTGTGTTTTCCTATAAGCAAGACTTCGTTCAGGTAAGGGCAGTCACTTTTCAGCTAAAATGAACTACATCGTTCCCTGAGCTCACACGTTTCTCATCTTAACAGACAAGCATTGGATGTTAGAGGACCAGTGCTTTCTATCAGTTTCAGAAGCAGAGTTGGACTAGATATGGTCCGTATGTGTAGGAAACACCGTTCTTTTGTTCTCAGCACATTCACGTTTCATGCTCTCTTAGAGATTTTAGAAAGCAAGAGCGTGCTTCTTGTTCTAAAGCAGAGTGTGATCAATGGATGAGACAATGCTGTGTGTTTCACTTCAGAAATGGAGTTAAATCCCATGCTCTGAGTTTCCCTACAAGCAAGACTTCGTTTAAGGTAAGGGCAGTCACTTTTCTGCTCAAAGGAACTACATAGTTCACGAAGCTCACACGTTTCTCATCTTAACTGACAAGCATTGGATGTTAGAGGACCAGTGCATTGTATCAGTTTCTGAAGAAGATTTGGACAACATATAGTCAGTATGTGTATGAAACACCGTCCTTTTGTTCTGGGCACACTCATATTTCCTGCTCTATTAGAGACTCTAGAAAGCAAGAGCATGCTTCTTGCTCTAAAGCAGAGTGTGATCCATGGATGAGAACTATGCTGTATGTTTCCCTTCAGAAATGTAGTTAAATCCCAGACTCTGTGTCTTCCTACAGGCAACACTTCGTTTCAGATAAGGGCAGTCACTTTTCAGCTCAAACGAACTACATCTTTCACGAAGCTCACACGTTTCTCATCTTAACAGACAAGCATTGGATTTTAGAGGACCAGTTCTCTGTATCAGTTTTAGAAGCAGAGTTGGACTATATAATGTCCGTATGTGTAGGATACACCATTCATTTGTTCTCAGCACACTCACGTTTCCTGCTGTCTTGGAGACTCTAGAAAGCAAGAGCGTGCTTCCTGTTCTAAAGCAGAGTGTGATCAATGGATGATTACACTGCTGTGTGTTTTACTTCAGAAATTGATTTAAATCCCAGGCTCTGAGTCTTCCTACAAGCAAGACTTCAATTCAGGTAAGGGCAGTCACTTTTCTGCTCAAACGACCTGCATCGTTCACGAAGCTCACACGTTTCTCATCTTAATTGACAAGCATTGGATGTTAGAGGACCAGTGCTTTGTATCAGTTTCAGAAGAAGAGTTGGACTAGATATGGTCTGTAAGTGTAGGAAACCCCGTTCTTTTGTTCTCAGCACACTCACGTTTCCTCCTCTCTTAGAGACTTTAGAAAGCAAGAGCATGCTTCTCGCTCTAAAGAGAGTGTGATCCATGGAGGAGAACTATGCTGTGTGTTTCCCTTCAGAAATGGATTTAAATCCCAGGTTCTGTGTCTTCCTACAAGTAAGACTTCGTTTCAGGTAAGGGCAGTCACTTTTCAGCTTAAACGAACTACATCGTTCACTGAGCTCACACGGTTCTCATCTTAACAGACAAGCATTGGATTTTAGAGGACCATTTCTCTGTATCAGAAGCAGAGTTGGACTAGATAATGTCCATATGTGTAGGATACACCATTCTTTTGTTCTCAGCACACTCACGTTTCCTGCTGTCTTAGAGATTCTAGAAAGCAATAGCGTGCTTCTTGTTCTAAAGCAGAGTGTGATCAGAGTATGATTACACTGCTGTGTGTTTTACTTCAGAAATTGAGTTAAATCCCATGCTCTGAGTCTCCCTACAAGCAAGACTTCGTTTAAGGTAAGGGCAGTCACTTTTCTGCTCAAAGGAACTACATCGTTCATGAAGCTCACACGTTTCTCATCTTAACTGACAAGCATTGGATGTTAGAGGAGCAGTGCATTGTATCAGTTTCTGAAGAAGATTTGGACTACATATAGTCAGTATGTGTAGGAAACACCGTTCTTTTGTTCTGGGCACACTCAGATTTCCTGCTGTATTAGAGACTCTAGAAAGCAAGAGCGTGCTTCTTGCTCTAAAGCAGAGTGTGAGCCATGGATGAGAACTATGCTGTATGTTTCCCTTCAGAAATGGAGTTAATTCCCGACTCTGTGTCATCCTACAGGCAAGACTTCGTTTCAGGTAAGGGCAGTCACTTTTCAGCTCAAACAAACTACATCGTTCACGAAGCTCAAACGTTTTTCATCTTAAATGGCAAGCATTGGATGTTAGAGGACCAGTGCATTGTATCAGTTTCTGAAGAAGATTTGGACTACATATAGTCAGTATGTGTAGGAAACAGCGTTCTTTTGTACTGGGCACACACAGATTTCCTGCTGTATTAGAGACTCTAGAAAGCAAGAGCGTGCTTGTTGCTCTAAAGCAGAGTGTGATCCATGGATGAGAACTATGCTGTGTGTTTCCCTTCAGAAATGGAGTTAAATCCCAGGCTCTGTGTTTTCCTACAAGCAAGACTTCGTTCAGGTAAGGGCAGTCACTTTTCAGCTAAAATGAACTACATCGTTCCCTGAGCTCACACGTTTCTCATCTTAACAGACAAGCATTGGATGTTAGAGGACCAGTGCTTTCTATCAGTTTCAGAAGCAGAGTTGGACTAGATATGGTCCGTATGTGTAGGAAACACCGTTCTTTTGTTCTCAGCACATTCACGTTTCATGCTCTCTTAGAGATTTTAGAAAGCAAGAGCGTGCTTCTTGTTCTAAAGCAGAGTGTGATCAATGGATGAGACAATGCTGTGTGTTTCACTTCAGAAATGGAGTTAAATCCCATGCTCTGAGTTTCCCTACAAGCAAGACTTCGTTTAAGGTAAGGGCAGTCACTTTTCTGCTCAAAGGAACTACATAGTTCACGAAGCTCACACGTTTCTCATCTTAACTGACAAGCATTGGATGTTAGAGGACCAGTGCATTGTATCAGTTTCTGAAGAAGATTTGGACAACATATAGTCAGTATGTGTATGAAACACCGTCCTTTTGTTCTGGGCACACTCATATTTCCTGCTCTATTAGAGACTCTAGAAAGCAAGAGCATGCTTCTTGCTCTAAAGCAGAGTGTGATCCATGGATGAGAACTATGCTGTATGTTTCCCTTCAGAAATGTAGTTAAATCCCAGACTCTGTGTCTTCCTACAGGCAACACTTCGTTTCAGATAAGGGCAGTCACTTTTCAGCTCAAACGAACTACATCTTTCACGAAGCTCACACGTTTCTCATCTTAACAGACAAGCATTGGATTTTAGAGGACCAGTTCTCTGTATCAGTTTTAGAAGCAGAGTTGGACTATATAATGTCCGTATGTGTAGGATACACCATTCATTTGTTCTCAGCACACTCACGTTTCCTGCTGTCTTGGAGACTCTAGAAAGCAAGAGCGTGCTTCCTGTTCTAAAGCAGAGTGTGATCAATGGATGATTACACTGCTGTGTGTTTTACTTCAGAAATTGATTTAAATCCCAGGCTCTGAGTCTTCCTACAAGCAAGACTTCAATTCAGGTAAGGGCAGTCACTTTTCTGCTCAAACGACCTGCATCTTTCACGAAGCTCACACGTTTCTCATCTTAATTGACAAGCATTGGATGTTAGAGGACCAGTGCTTTGTATCAGTTTCAGAAGAAGAGTTGGACTAGATATGGTCTGTAAGTGTAGGAAACCCCGTTCTTTTGTTCTCAGCACACTCACGTTTCCTCCTCTCTTAGAGACTTTAGAAAGCAAGAGCATGCTTCTCGCTCTAAAGAGAGTGTGATCCATGGAGGAGAACTATGCTGTGTGTTTCCCTTCAGAAATGGATTTACATCCCAGGCTCTGTGTCTTCCTACAAGTAAGACTTCGTTTCAGGTAAGGGCAGTCACTTTTCAGCTTAAACGAACTACATCGTTCACTGAGCTCACACGGTCCTCATCTTAACAGACAAGCATTGGATTTTAGAGGACCATTTCTCTGTATCAGAAGCAGAGTTGGACTAGATAATGTCCATATGTGTAGGATACACCATTCTTTTGTTCTCAGCACACTCACGTTTCCTGCTGTCTTAGAGATTCTAGAAAGCAATAGCGTGCTTCTTGTTCTAAAGCAGAGTGTGATCAGAGTATGATTACACTGCTGTGTGTTTTACTTCAGAAATTGAGTTAAATCCCATGCTCTGAGTCTTCCTACAAGCAAGACTTCATTTCAGGTAAGGGCAGTCACTTTTCTGCTCAAAGGAACTACATCGTTCATGACGCTCACACGTTTCTCATCTTAACTGACAAGCATTGGATGTTAGAGGACCAGTGCATTGTATCAGTTTCTGAAGAAGATTTGGACTACATATAGTCAGTATGTGTAGGAAACAGAGTTCTTTTGTACTGGGCACACTCAGATTTCCTGCTGTATTAGAGACTCTAGAAAGCAAGAGTGTGCTTCTCGTTCTAAAGCAGAGTGTGATCCATGGATGAGAACTATGCTGTGTGTTTCCCTTCAGAAATGGAGTTAAATCCCAGACTCTGTGTCTTCCTAGATGCAAGACTTCGTTTCATGTAAGGGCAGTCACTTTTCAGCTCAAACGAACTACATCGTTCAATGAGCTCACACGTTTCTCATCTTAACAGACAAGCATTGGATGTTAGAGGACCAGTGCTTTCTATCAGTTTCAGAAGCAGAGTTGGACTAGATATGGTCCGTATGTGTAGGAAACACCTTTCTATTGTTCTCAGCACACTCACGTTTCCTGCTGTCTTAGAGACTCTAGAAAGCAAGAGCGTGCTTCTTGTTCTAAAGCAGAGTGTGATCAATGGATGAGACAATGCTGTGTGTTTCACTTCAGAAATGGAGTTAAATCCCATGCTCTGAGTCTCCCTACAAGCAAGACTTCGTTTAAGGTAAGGGCAGTCACTTTTCTGCTCAAAGGAACTACATCGTTCATGAAGCTCACACGTTTCTCATCTTAACTGACAAGCATTGGATGTTAGAGGACCAGTGCATTGTATCAGTTTCTGAAGAAGATTTGGACAACATATAGTCAGTATGTGTATGAAACACCGTCCTTTTGTTCTGGGCACACTCAGATTTCCTGCTGTATTAGAGACTCTAGAAAGCAAGAGCATGCTTCTTGCTCTAAAGCAGAGTGTGATCCATGGATGAGAACTATGCTGTGTGTTTCCCTTCAGAAAAGGAGTTAAATACCAGGCTCTGTGTCTTCCTAAAAGGAAGACTTCGTTTCAGGAAAGGGCAGTCAGTTTTCAGCTCAAACGAACTACATCGTTCACGGAGCTCACACGTTTCTCATCTTAATTGACAAGCATTGGATGTTAGAGGACCAGTGCTTTCTATCAGTTTCAGAAGCAGAGTTGGACTAGATATGGTCCGTATGTGTAGGAAACACCAATCTTTTGTTCTGGGCACTCTCAGATTTCCTGCTGTATTAGAAACTCTAGAAAGCAAGAGCATGCTTCTTGCTCTAAAGCAGAGTGTGATCCATGGATGAGAACTATGTTGTATGTTTCCCTTCAGAAATGGAGTTAAATCCCAGACTCTGTGTCTTCCTACAGGCAAGACTTCCTTTCAGGTAAGGGCAGTCACTTTTCAGCTCAAACGAACTACATCTTTCACGAAGCTCACACGTTTCTCATCTTAACAGACAAGCATTGGATTTTAGAGGACCAGTTCTCTGTATCAGTTTCAGAAGCAGAGTAGGACTATATAATGTCCGTATGTGTAGGATACACCATTCATTTGTTCTCAGCACACTCACGTTTCCTGCTGTCTTAGAGACTCTAGAAAGCAAGAGCGTGCTTCCTGTTCTAAAGCAGAGTGTGATCAATGGATGATTACACTGCTGTGTGTTTTACTTCAGAAATGGATTTAAATCCCAGGCTCTGAGTCTTCCTACAAGCAAGACTTCAATTCAGGTAAGGGCAGTCACTTTTCTGCTCAAACGACCTGCATCGTTCACGAAGCTCACACGTTTCTCATCTTAATTGACAAGCGTTGGATGTTAGAGGACCAGTGCTTTCTATCAGTTTCAGAAGAAGAGTTGGACTAGATATGGTCCGTTTGTGTAGGAAACACCGTTCTTTTGTTCTCAGCACACTCACGTTTCCTCCTCTCTTAGAGACTTTAGAAAGCAAGAGCATGCTTCTCGCTCTAAAGAGAGTGTGATCCATGGATGAGAACTATGCTGTGTGTTTCCCTTCTGAAATGGAGTTAAATCCCAGGCTCTGTGTCTTCCTACAAGCAAGACTTCGTTTCAGGTAAGGGCAGTCACTTTTCAGCTTAAACGAACTACATCGTTCACTGAGCTCACACGGTTCTCATCGTAACAGACAAGCATTGGATTTTAGAGGACCATTTCTCTGTATCAGTTTCAGAAGCAGAGTTGGACTAGATAATGTCCGTATGTGTAGGATACACCATTCTTTTATTCTCAGCACACTCATGTTTCCTGCTGTCTTAGAGACTCTAGAAAGCAATAGCGTGCTTCTTGTTCTAAAGCAGAGTGTGATCAATGGATGATTACACTGCTGTATGTTTTACTTCAGAAATGGAGTTAAATCCCATGCTCTGAATCTTCCTACAAGCAAGACTTCATTTCAGGTAAGGGCAGTCACTTTTCTGCTCAAAGGAATTCCATCGTTCACGATGCTCACACGTTTCTCATCTTAACTGACAAGCATTGCATGTTAGAGGAGCAGTGCATTGTATCAGTTTCTGAAGAAGATTTGGACTACGTATAGTCAGTATGTGTAGGAAACACCGTTCTTTTGTTCTGGGCACACTCAGATTTCCTGCTGTATTAGAGACTCTAGAAAGCAAGAGCGTGCTTCTTGCTCTAAAGCAGAGTGTGATCCATGGATGAGAACTATGCTGTATGTTTCCCTTCAGAAATGGAGTTAATTCCCGACTCTGTGTCATCCTACAGTCAAGACTTCTTTTCAGGTAAGGGCAGTCACTTTTCAGCTCAAACAAACTACATCGTTCACGAAGCTCAAACGTTTTTCATCTTAAATGGCAAGCATTGGATGTTAGAGGACCAGTGCATTGTATCACTTTCTGAAGAAGATTTGGACTACATATAGTCAGTATGTGTAGGAAAAAGCGTTCTTTTGTACTGGGCACACACAGATTTCCTGCTGTATTAGAGACTCTAGAAAGCAAGAGCGTGCTTGTTGCTCTAAAGCAGAGTGTGATCCATGGATGAGAACTATGCTGTGTGTTTCCCTTCAGAAATGGAGTTAAATCCCAGGCTCTGTGTTTTCCTACAAGCAAGACTTCATTCAGGTAAGGGCAGTCACTTTTCAGCTAAAACGAACTACATCGTTCCCTGAGCTCACACGTTTCTCATCTTAACAGACAAGCATTGGATGTCAGAGGACCAGTGCTTTCTATCAGTTTCAGAAGCAGAGTTGGACTAGATATGGTCCGTATGTGTAGGAAACACCGTACTTTTGTTCTCAGCACACTCACGTTTCATGCTCTCTTAGAGATTTTAGAAAGCAAGAGCGTGCTTCTCGCTCTAAAGCAGAGTGTGATCCATGGATGAGAACCATGCTGTGTGTTTCCCTTCAGAAATGGAGTTAAATCCCAGGCTCTGGGTCTTCCTACAAGCAAGACTTCGTTCAGGTAAAGGCCGTCACTTTTCAGCTCAAACGAACTACATCGTTCCCTGAGCTCACATGTTTCTCATCTTAACAGACAAGCATTGGATGTTAGAGGACCAGTGCTTTCTATCAGTTTCAGAAGCAGAGTTGGACTAGATATGGTCCGTATGTGTAGGAAACACCTTTCTATTGTTCTCAGCACACTCACGTTTCCTGCTGTCTTAGAGACTCTAGAAAGCAAGAGCGTGCTTCTTGTTCTAAAGCAGAGTGTGATCAATGGATGAGACAATGCTGTGTGTTTCACTTCAGAAATGGAGTTAAATCCCATGCTCTGAGTCTCCCTACAAGCAAGACCTCGTTTAAGGTAAGGGCAGTCACTTTTCTGCTCAAAGGAACTACATAGTTCACGAAGCTCACACGTTTCTCATCTTAACAGACAAGCATTGGATGTTAGAGGACCAGTGCATTGTATCAGTTTCTGAAGAAGATTTGGACAACATATAGTCAGTATGTGTATGAAACACCGTCCTTTTGTTCTGGGCACACTCATATTTCCTGCTCTATTAGAGACTCTAGAAAGCAAGAGCATGCTTCTTGCTCTAAAGCAGAGTGTGATCCATGGATGAGAACTATGCCGTATGTTTCCCTTCAGAAATGTAGTTAAATCCCAGACTCTGTGTCTTCCTACAGGCAACACTTCGTTTCAGATAAGGGCAGTCACTTTTCAGCTCAAATGAACTACATCTTTCACGAAGCTCACACGTTTCTCATCTTAACAGACAAGCATTGGATTTTAGAGGACCAGTTCTCTGTATCAGTTTTAGAAGCAGAGTTGGACTATATAATGTCCGTATGTGTAGGATACACCATTCATTTGTTCTCAGCACACTCACGTTTCCTGCTGTCTTAGAGACTCTAGAAAGCAAGAGCGTGCTTCCTGTTCTAAAGCAGAGTGTGATCAATGGATGATTACACTGCTGTGTGTTTTACTTCAGAAATGGATTTAAATCCCAGGCTCTGAGTCTTCCTACAAGCAAGACTTCAATTCAGGTAAGGGCAGTTACTTTTCTGCTCAAACGACCTGCATCGTTCACGAAGCTCACACGTTTCTCATCTTAATTGACAAGCATTGGATGTTAGAGGGCCAGTGCTTTGTATCAGTTTCAGAAGAAGAGTTGGACTAGATATGGTCCGTATGTGTAGGAAAACCCGTTATTTTGTTCTCAGCACACTCACGTTTCCTCCTCTCTTAGAGACTTTAGAAAGCAAGAGCATGCTTCTCGCTCTAAAGAGAGTGTGATCCATGGAGGAGAACTATGCTGTGTGTTTCCCTTCAGAAATGGATTTAAATCCCAGGCTCTGTGTCTTCCTACAAGCAAGACTTCGTTTCAGGTAAGGGCAGTCACTTTTCAGCTTAAACGAACTACATCGTTCACTGAGCTCACACGGTTCTCATCTTAACAGACAAGCATTGGAATTTAGAGGACCATTTCTCTGTATCAGTTTCAGAAGCAGAGTTGGACTAGATAATGTCCGTATGTGTAGGATACACCATTCTTTTGTTCTCAGCACACTCACGTTTCCTGCTGTCTTAGAGATTCTAGAAAGCAATAGCGTGCTTCTTGTTCTAAAGCAGAGTGTGATCAGAGGATGATTACACTGCTGTGTGTTTTACTTCAGAAATTGAGTTAAATCCCATGCTCTGAGTCTTCCTACAAGCAAGACTTCATTTCAGGTAAGGGCAGTCACTTTTCTGCCCAAAGGAACTACATCGTTCATGACGCTCACACGTTTCTCATCTTAACTGACAAGCATTGGATGTTAGAGGAGCAGTGCATTGTATCAGTTTCTGAAGAAGATTTGGACTACATATAGTCAGTATGTGTAGGAAACACCGTTCTTTTGTTCTGGGCACACTCAGATTTCCTGCTGTATTAGAGACTCTAGAAAGCAAGAGCGTGATTCTTGCTCTAAAGCAGAGTGTGATCCATGGATGAGAACTATGCTGTATGTTTCCCTTCAGAAATGGAGTTAATTCCCGACTCTGTGTCTTCCTAAAAGGAAGACTTCGTTTCAGGTAAGGGCAGTCACTTTTCTGCTCAAAGGAACTACATCGTTCACAAAGCTCACACGTTTCTCATCTTAATTGACAAGCATTGGATGTTAGAGGACCAGTGCATTGTATCAGTTTCTGAAGAAGATTTGGACTACATATAGTCAGTATGTGTAGGAAACAGAGTTCTTTTGTACTGGGCACACACAGATTTCCTGCTGTATTAGAGACTCTAGAAAGCAAGAGCGTGCTTGTTGCTCTAAAGCAGAGTGTGATCCATAGATGAGAACAATGCTGTGTGTTTCCCTTCAGAAAAGGAGTTAAATCCCATGCTCTGAGTCTCCCTACAAGCAAGACTTCGTTTCAGGTAAGGGCAGTCACTTTTCAGCTCAAACGAACTACATCATTCACGGAGCTCACACGTTTCTCATCTTAAAAGACAAGCATTGGATGTTAGAGGACCAGTGCTTTGTATCAGTTTCAGAAGAAGAGTTGGACTAGATATGGTCCGTATGTGTAGGAAACACCGTTCTTTTGTTCTCAGCACACTCACGTTTCCGGCTATATTAGAGACTCTAGAAAGCAATAGCGTGCTTCTTGTTCTAAAGAGAAGTGTGATCAATGGATGATTACACTGCTGTGTGTTTTACTTCAGAAATGGAGTTAAATCCCATGCTCTGAGTCCCCTACAAGCAAGACTTCATTTAAGGTAAGGGCAGTCAATTTTCTGCTCAAAGGAACTACATCGTTCACGAAGCTCACACGTTTCTCATCTTAACTGACAAGCATTGGATGTTAGAGGAGCAGTGCATTGTATCAGTTTCTGAAGAAGATTTGGACTACATATTGTCAGTATGTGTAGGAAACACCGTTCTTTTGTTCTGGGCACATTCAGATTTCCTGTTGTATTAGAGACTCTAGAAAGCAAGAGCGTGCTTCTTGCTCTAAAGCAGAGTGTGATCCATGGATGAGAACTATGCTGTATGTTTCCCTTCAGAAATGGAGTTATATCCCAGACTCTGTGTCATCCTACAGGCAAGACTTCGTTTCAGGTAAGGGCAGTCACTTTTTAGCTCAAACAAACTACATCGTTCACGAAGCTCACACGTTTCTCATCTTAACTGACAAGCATTGGATGTTAGAGGACCAGTGCTTTGTATCAGTTTCAGAAGCAGAGTTGGACTAGATATGGTCCGTATGTGTAGGAAACACCGTTCTTTTTTTCTCAGCACACTCCCGTTTCCTGCTCTCTTAGAGAGTTTAGAAAGCAAGAGCGTGCTTCTCACTCTAAAGCAGAGTGTGATCCATGGATGAGAACTATGCTGTGTGTTTCACTTCATAAATGGTGTGAAATCCCAGGCTCTGTGTCTTCTTAGATGCAAGACTTCGTTTCATGTAAGGGCAGTCACTTTTCAGCTCAAACGAACTACATCGTTCCCTGAGCTCACACGTTTCTCATCTTAACAGACAAGCATTGGATGTTAGAGGACCAGTGCTTTCTATCAGTTTCAGAAGCAGAGTTGGACTAGATATGGTCCGTATGTTTAGGAAACACCTTTCTATTGTTCTCAGCACACTCACGTTTCCTGCTGTCTTAGAGACTCTAGAAAGCAAGAGCGTGCTTCTTGTTCTAAAGCAGAGTGTGATCAATGGATGAGACAATGCTGTGTGTTTCACTTCAGAAATGGAGTTAAATCCCATGCTCTGAGTCTCCCTACAAGCAACACTTCGTTTAAGGTAAGGGCAGTCACTTTTCTGCTCAAAGGAACTACATCGTTCACGAAGCTCACACGTTTCTCATCTTAACTGACAAGCATTGGATGTTAGAGGACCAGTGCATTGTATCAGTTTCTGAAGAAGATTTGGACAACATATAGTCAGTATGTGTATGAAACACCGTCCTTTTGTTCTGGGCACACTCATATTTCCTGCTCTATTAGAGACTCTAGAAAGCAAGAGCATGCTTCTTGCTCTAAAGCAGAGTGTGATCCATGGATGAGAACTATGCTGTATGTTTCCCTTCAGAAATGTAGTTAAATCCCAGACTCTGTGTCTTCCTACAGGCAACACTTCGTTTCAGATAAGGGCAGTCACTTTTCAGCTCAAACGAACTACATCTTTCACGAAGCTCACACGTTTCTCATCTTAACAGACAAGCATTGGATTTTAGAGGACCAGTTCTCTGTATCAGTTTTAGAAGCAGAGTTGGACTATATAATGTCCGTATGTGTAGGATACACCATTCATTTGTTCTCAGCACACTCACGTTTCCTGCTGTCTTGGAGACTCTAGAAAGCAAGAGCGTGCTTCCTGTTCTAAAGCAGAGTGTGATCAATGGATGATTACACTGCTGTGTGTTTTACTTCAGAAATTGATTTAAATCCCAGGCTCTGAGTCTTCCTACAAGCAAGACTTCAATTCAGGTAAGGGCAGTCACTTTTCTGCTCAAACGACCTGCATCGTTCACGAAGCTCACACGTTTCTCATCTTAATTGACAAGCATTGGATGTTAGAGGACCAGTGCTTTGTATCAGTTTCAGAAGAAGAGTTGGACTAGATATGGTCTGTAAGTGTAGGAAACCCCGTTCTTTTGTTCTCAGCACACTCACGTTTCCTCCTCTCTTAGAGACTTTAGAAAGCAAGAGCATGCTTCTCGCTCTAAAGAGAGTGTGATCCATGGAGGAGAACTATGCTGTGTGTTTCCCTTCAGAAATGGATTTAAATCCCAGGCTCTGTGTCTTCCTACAAGTAAGACTTCGTTTCAGGTAAGGGCAGTCACTTTTCAGCTTAAACGAACTACATCGTTCACTGAGCTCACACGGTTCTCATCTTAACAGACAAGCATTGGATTTTAGAGGACCATTTCTCTGTATCAGAAGCAGAGTTGGACTAGATAATGTCCATATGTGTAGGATACACCATTCTTTTGTTCTCAGCACACTCACGTTTCCTGCTGTCTTAGAGATTCTAGAAAGCAATAGCGTGCTTCTTGTTCTAAAGCAGAGTGTGATCAGAGTATGATTACACTGCTGTGTGTTTTACTTCAGAAATTGAGTTAAATCCCATGCTCTGAGTCTTCCTACAAGCAAGACTTCATTTCAGGTAAGGGCAGTCACTTTTCTGCTCAAAGGAACTACATCGTTCATGACGCTCACACGTTTCTCATCTTAACTGACAAGCATTGGATGTTAGAGGACCAGTGCATTGTATCAGTTTCTGAAGAAGATTTGGACTACATATAGTCAGTATGTGTAGGAAACAGAGTTCTTTTGTACTGGGCACACTCAGATTTCCTGCTGTATTAGAGACTCTAGAAAGCAAGAGTGTGCTTCTCGTTCTAAAGCAGAGTGTGATCCATGGATGAGAACTATGCTGTGTGTTTCCCTTCAGAAATGGAGTTAAATCCCAGACTCTGTGTCTTCCTAGATGCAAGACTTCGTTTCATGTAAGGGCAGTCACTTTTCAGCTCAAACGAACTACATCGTTCAATGAGCTCACACGTTTCTCATCTTAACAGACAAGCATTGGATGTTAGAGGACCAGTGCTTTCTATCAGTTTCAGAAGCAGAGTTGGACTAGATATGGTCCGTATGTGTAGGAAACACCTTTCTATTGTTCTCAGCACACTCACGTTTCCTGCTGTCTTAGAGACTCTAGAAAGCAAGAGCGTGCTTCTTGTTCTAAAGCAGAGTGTGATCAATGGATGAGACAATGCTGTGTGTTTCACTTCAGAAATGGAGTTAAATCCCATGCTCTGAGTCTCCCTACAAGCAAGACTTCGTTTAAGGTCAGGGCAGTCACTTTTCTGCTCAAAGGAACTACATCGTTCATGAAGCTCACACGTTTCTCATCTTAACTGACAAGCATTGGATGTTAGAGGACCAGTGCATTGTATCAGTTTCTGAAGAAGATTTGGACAACATATAGTCAGTATGTGTATGAAACACCGTCCTTTTGTTCTGGGCACACTCAGATTTCCTGCTGTATTAGAGACTCTAGAAAGCAAGAGCATGCTTCTTGCTCTAAAGCAGAGTGTGATCCATGGATGAGAACTATGCTGTGTGTTTCCCTTCAGAAAAGGAGTTAAATACCAGGCTCTGTGTCTTCCTAAAAGGAAGACTTCGTTTCAGGTAAGGGCAGTCAGTTTTCAGCTCAAACGAACTACATCGTTCACGGAGCTCACACGTTTCTCATCTTAATTGACAAGCATTGGATGTTAGAGGACCAGTGCTTTCTATCAGTTTCAGAAGCAGAGTTGGACTAGATATGGTCCGTATGTGTAGGAAACACCATTCTTTTGTTCTGGGCACTCTCAGATTTCCTGCTGTATTAGAAACTCTAGAAAGCAAGAGCATGCTTCTTGCTCTAAAGCAGAGTGTGATCCATGGATGAGAACTATGTTGTATGTTTCCCTTCAGAAATGGAGTTAAATCCCAGACTCTGTGTCTTCCTACAGGCAAGACTTCCTTTCAGGTAAGGGCAGTCACTTTTCAGCTCAAACGAACTACATCTTTCACGAAGCTCACACGTTTCTCATCTTAACAGACAAGCATTGGATTTTAGAGGACCAGTTCTCTGTATCAGTTTCAGAAGCAGAGTAGGACTATATAATGTCCGTATGTGTAGGATACACCATTCATTTGTTCTCAGCACACTCACGTTTCCTGCTGTCTTAGAGACTCTAGAAAGCAAGAGCGTGCTTCCTGTTCTAAAGCAGAGTGTGATCAATGGATGATTACACTGCTGTGTGTTTTACTTCAGAAATGGATTTAAATCCCAGGCTCTGAGTCTTCCTACAAGCAAGACTTCAATTCAGGTAAGGGCAGTCACTTTTCTGCTCAAACGACCTGCATCGTTCACGAAGCTCACACGTTTCTCATCTTAATTGACAAGCGTTGGATGTTAGAGGACCAGTGCTTTCTATCAGTTTCAGAAGAAGAGTTGGACTAGATATGGTCCGTTTGTGTAGGAAACACCGTTCTTTTGTTCTCAGCACACTCACGTTTCCTCCTCTCTTAGAGACTTTAGAAAGCAAGAGCATGCTTCTCGCTCTAAAGAGAGTGTGATCCATGGATGAGAACTATGCTGTGTGTTTCCCTTCTGAAATGGAGTTAAATCCCAGGCTCTGTGTCTTCCTACAAGCAAGACTTCGTTTCAGGTAAGGGCAGTCACTTTTCAGCTTAAACGAACTACATCGTTCACTGAGCTCACACGGTTCTCATCGTAACAGACAAGCATTGGATTTTAGAGGACCATTTCTCTGTATCAGTTTCAGAAGCAGAGTTGGACTAGATAATGTCCGTATGTGTAGGATACACCATTCTTTTATTCTCAGCACACTCATGTTTCCTGCTGTCTTAGAGACTCTAGAAAGCAATAGCGTGCTTCTTGTTCTAAAGCAGAGTGTGATCAATGGATGATTACACTGCTGTATGTTTTACTTCAGAAATGGAGTTAAATCCCATGCTCTGAATCTTCCTACAAGCAAGACTTCATTTCAGGTAAGGGCAGTCACTTTTCTGCTCAAAGGAATTCCATCGTTCACGATGCTCACACGTTTCTCATCTTAACTGACAAGCATTGCATGTTAGAGGAGCAGTGCATTGTATCAGTTTCTGAAGAAGATTTGGACTACGTATAGTCAGTATGTGTAGGAAACACCGTTCTTTTGTTCTGGGCACACTCAGATTTCCTGCTGTATTAGAGACTCTAGAAAGCAAGAGCGTGCTTCTTGCTCTAAAGCAGAGTGTGATCCATGGATGAGAACTATGCTGTATGTTTCCCTTCAGAAATGGAGTTAATTCCCGACTCTGTGTCATCCTACAGTCAAGACTTCTTTTCAGGTAAGGGCAGTCACTTTTCAGCTCAAACAAACTACATCGTTCACGAAGCTCAAACGTTTTTCATCTTAAATGGCAAGCATTGGATGTTAGAGGACCAGTGCATTGTATCACTTTCTGAAGAAGATTTGGACTACATATAGTCAGTATGTGTAGGAAAAAGCGTTCTTTTGTACTGGGCACACACAGATTTCCTGCTGTATTAGAGACTCTAGAAAGCAAGAGCGTGCTTGTTGCTCTAAAGCAGAGTGTGATCCATGGATGAGAACTATGCTGTGTGTTTCCCTTCAGAAATGGAGTTAAATCCCAGGCTCTGTGTTTTCCTACAAGCAAGACTTCATTCAGGTAAGGGCAGTCACTTTTCAGCTAAAACGAACTACATCGTTCCCTGAGCTCACACGTTTCTCATCTTAACAGACAAGCATTGGATGTCAGAGGACCAGTGCTTTCTATCAGTTTCAGAAGCAGAGTTGGACTAGATATGGTCCGTATGTGTAGGAAACACCGTACTTTTGTTCTCAGCACACTCACGTTTCATGCTCTCTTAGAGATTTTAGAAAGCAAGAGCGTGCTTCTCGCTCTAAAGCAGAGTGTGATCCATGGATGAGAACCATGCTGTGTGTTTCCCTTCAGAAATGGAGTTAAATCCCAGGCTCTGGGTCTTCCTACAAGCAAGACTTCGTTCAGGTAAAGGCCGTCACTTTTCAGCTCAAACGAACTACATCGTTCCCTGAGCTCACATGTTTCTCATCTTAACAGACAAGCATTGGATGTTAGAGGACCAGTGCTTTCTATCAGTTTCAGAAGCAGAGTTGGACTAGATATGGTCCGTATGTGTAGGAAACACCTTTCTATTGTTCTCAGCACACTCACGTTTCCTGCTGTCTTAGAGACTCTAGAAAGCAAGAGCGTGCTTCTTGTTCTAAAGCAGAGTGTGATCAATGGATGAGACAATGCTGTGTGTTTCACTTCAGAAATGGAGTTAAATCCCATGCTCTGAGTCTCCCTACAAGCAAGACCTCGTTTAAGGTAAGGGCAGTCACTTTTCTGCTCAAAGGAACTACATAGTTCACGAAGCTCACACGTTTCTCATCTTAACAGACAAGCATTGGATGTTAGAGGACCAGTGCATTGTATCAGTTTCTGAAGAAGATTTGGACAACATATAGTCAGTATGTGTATGAAACACCGTCCTTTTGTTCTGGGCACACTCATATTTCCTGCTCTATTAGAGACTCTAGAAAGCAAGAGCATGCTTCTTGCTCTAAAGCAGAGTGTGATCCATGGATGAGAACTATGCCGTATGTTTCCCTTCAGAAATGTAGTTAAATCCCAGACTCTGTGTCTTCCTACAGGCAACACTTCGTTTCAGATAAGGGCAGTCACTTTTCAGCTCAAATGAACTACATCTTTCACGAAGCTCACACGTTTCTCATCTTAACAGACAAGCATTGGATTTTAGAGGACCAGTTCTCTGTATCAGTTTTAGAAGCAGAGTTGGACTATATAATGTCCGTATGTGTAGGATACACCATTCATTTGTTCTCAGCACACTCACGTTTCCTGCTGTCTTAGAGACTCTAGAAAGCAAGAGCGTGCTTCCTGTTCTAAAGCAGAGTGTGATCAATGGATGATTACACTGCTGTGTGTTTTACTTCAGAAATGGATTTAAATCCCAGGCTCTGAGTCTTCCTACAAGCAAGACTTCAATTCAGGTAAGGGCAGTTACTTTTCTGCTCAAACGACCTGCATCGTTCACGAAGCTCACACGTTTCTCATCTTAATTGACAAGCATTGGATGTTAGAGGGCCAGTGCTTTGTATCAGTTTCAGAAGAAGAGTTGGACTAGATATGGTCCGTATGTGTAGGAAAACCCGTTATTTTGTTCTCAGCACACTCACGTTTCCTCCTCTCTTAGAGACTTTAGAAAGCAAGAGCATGCTTCTCGCTCTAAAGAGAGTGTGATCCATGGAGGAGAACTATGCTGTGTGTTTCCCTTCAGAAATGGATTTAAATCCCAGGCTCTGTGTCTTCCTACAAGCAAGACTTCGTTTCAGGTAAGGGCAGTCACTTTTCAGCTTAAACGAACTACATCGTTCACTGAGCTCACACGGTTCTCATCTTAACAGACAAGCATTGGAATTTAGAGGACCATTTCTCTGTATCAGTTTCAGAAGCAGAGTTGGACTAGATAATGTCCGTATGTGTAGGATACACCATTCTTTTGTTCTCAGCACACTCACGTTTCCTGCTGTCTTAGAGATTCTAGAAAGCAATAGCGTGCTTCTTGTTCTAAAGCAGAGTGTGATCAGAGGATGATTACACTGCTGTGTGTTTTACTTCAGAAATTGAGTTAAATCCCATGCTCTGAGTCTTCCTACAAGCAAGACTTCATTTCAGGTAAGGGCAGTCACTTTTCTGCCCAAAGGAACTACATCGTTCATGACGCTCACACGTTTCTCATCTTAACTGACAAGCATTGGATGTTAGAGGAGCAGTGCATTGTATCAGTTTCTGAAGAAGATTTGGACTACATATAGTCAGTATGTGTAGGAAACACCGTTCTTTTGTTCTGGGCACACTCAGATTTCCTGCTGTATTAGAGACTCTAGAAAGCAAGAGCGTGATTCTTGCTCTAAAGCAGAGTGTGATCCATGGATGAGAACTATGCTGTATGTTTCCCTTCAGAAATGGAGTTAATTCCCGACTCTGTGTCTTCCTAAAAGGAAGACTTCGTTTCAGGTAAGGGCAGTCACTTTTCTGCTCAAAGGAACTACATCGTTCACAAAGCTCACACGTTTCTCATCTTAATTGACAAGCATTGGATGTTAGAGGACCAGTGCATTGTATCAGTTTCTGAAGAAGATTTGGACTACATATAGTCAGTATGTGTAGGAAACAGAGTTCTTTTGTACTGGGCACACACAGATTTCCTGCTGTATTAGAGACTCTAGAAAGCAAGAGCGTGCTTGTTGCTCTAAAGCAGAGTGTGATCCATAGATGAGAACAATGCTGTGTGTTTCCCTTCAGAAAAGGAGTTAAATCCCAGGCTCTGTGTCTTCCTACAAGCAAGACTTCGTTTCAGGTAAGGGCAGTCACTTTTCAGCTCAAACGAACTACATCATTCACGGAGCTCACACGTTTCTCATCTTAAAAGACAAGCATTGGATGTTAGAGGACCAGTGCTTTGTATCAGTTTCAGAAGAAGAGTTGGACTAGATATGGTCCGTATGTGTAGGAAACACCGTTCTTTTGTTCTCAGCACACTCACGTTTCCGGCTATATTAGAGACTCTAGAAAGCAATAGCGTGCTTCTTGTTCTAAAGAGAAGTGTGATCAATGGATGATTACACTGCTGTGTGTTTTACTTCAGAAATGGAGTTAAATCCCATGCTCTGAGTCCCCTACAAGCAAGACTTCATTTAAGGTAAGGGCAGTCAATTTTCTGCTCAAAGGAACTACATCGTTCACGAAGCTCACACGTTTCTCATCTTAACTGACAAGCATTGGATGTTAGAGGAGCAGTGCATTGTATCAGTTTCTGAAGAAGATTTGGACTACATATTGTCAGTATATGTAGGAAACACCGTTCTTTTGTTCTGGGCACATTCAGATTTCCTGTTGTATTAGAGACTCTAGAAAGCAAGAGCGTGCTTCTTGCTCTAAAGCAGAGTGTGATCCATGGATGAGAACTATGCTGTATGTTTCCCTTCAGAAATGGAGTTATATCCCAGACTCTGTGTCATCCTACAGGCAAGACTTCGTTTCAGGTAAGGGCAGTCACTTTTTAGCTCAAACAAACTACATCGTTCACGAAGCTCACACGTTTCTCATCTTAACTGACAAGCATTGGATGTTAGAGGACCAGTGCTTTGTATCAGTTTCAGAAGCAGAGTTGGACTAGATATGGTCCGTATGTGTAGGAAACACCGTTCTTTTTTTCTCAGCACACTCCCGTTTCCTGCTCTCTTAGAGAGTTTAGAAAGCAAGAGCGTGCTTCTCACTCTAAAGCAGAGTGTGATCCATGGATGAGAACTATGCTGTGTGTTTCACTTCATAAATGGTGTGAAATCCCAGGCTCTGTGTCTTCTTAGATGCAAGACTTCGTTTCATGTAAGGGCAGTCACTTTTCAGCTCAAACGAACTACATCGTTCCCTGAGCTCACACGTTTCTCATCTTAACAGACAAGCATTGGATGTTAGAGGACCAGTGCTTTCTATCAGTTTCAGAAGCAGAGTTGGACTAGATATGGTCCGTATGTTTAGGAAACACCTTTCTATTGTTCTCAGCACACTCACGTTTCCTGCTGTCTTAGAGACTCTAGAAAGCAAGAGCGTGCTTCTTGTTCTAAAGCAGAGTGTGATCAATGGATGAGACAATGCTGTGTGTTTCACTTCAGAAATGGAGTTAAATCCCATGCTCTGAGTCTCCCTACAAGCAACACTTCGTTTAAGGTAAGGGCAGTCACTTTTCTGCTCAAAGGAACTACATCGTTCACGAAGCTCACACGTTTCTCATCTTAACTGACAAGCATTGGATGTTAGAGGACCAGTGCTTTGTATCAGTTTCTGAAGAAGATTTGGACTACATATAATCAGTATGTGTATGAAACACCGTCCTTTTGTTCTGGGCACACTCAGAGTTCCTGCTGTATTAGAGACTCTAGAAAGCAAGAGCATGCTTCTTGCTCTAAAGCAGAGTGTGATCCATGGATGAGAACTATGCTGTGTGTTTACCTTCAGAAAAGAAGTTAAATACCAGGCACTGTGTCTTCCTACAAGGAAGACTTCGTTTCAGGTAAGGGCAGTCACTTTTCAGCTCAAACTAACTACACCTTTCACAGAGCTCACACGTTTCTCATCTTAATTGACAAGCATTGGATGTTAGAGGACCAGTGCTTTGTATCAGTTTCAGAAGCAGAGTTGGACTAGATATGGTGCGTATGTGTAGGAAACACCATTCTTTTTTTCTGGGCACTCTCAGATGTCCTGCTGTATTAGAGACTCTAGAAAGCAAGAGCATGCTTCTTGCTCTAAAGCAGAGTGTGATCCATGGATGAGAACTATGCTGTATGTTTCCCTTCAGAAATGGAGTTAAATCCCAGACTCTGTGTCTTCCTACAGGCAAGACTTCGTTTCAGGTAAGGGCAGTCACTTTTCAGCTCAAACGAACTACATCGTTCACGAACCTCACACGTTTCTCATCTTAACAGACAAGCATTGGATTTTAGAGGACCAGTTCTCTGTATCAGTTTCAGAAGCAGAGTTGGACTATATAATGTCCGTATGTGTAGGATACACCATTCATTTGTTCTCAGCACACTCACGTTTCCTGCTGTCTTAGAGACTCTAGAAAGCAAGAGCGTGCTTCCTGTTCTAAAGCATAGTGTGATCAATGGATGATTACACTGCTGTGTGTTTTACTTCAGATATGGATTTAAATCCCAGGCTCTGAGTCTTCCTACAAGCTAGCCTTCATTTCAGGTAAGGGCAGTCACTTTTCTGCTCAAACGACCAGCATTGTTCATGAAGCTCACACGTTTCTCATCTTAATTGACAAGCATTGGATGTTAGAGGACCAGTGCTTTGTATCAGTTTCAGAAGAAGAGTTAGACTAGATATGGTCCGTATGTGTAGGAAACACCGTTCTTTTGCTCTCAGCACACTCACGTTTCCTGCTCTCTTGGAGACTTTAGAACGCAAGAGCATGCTTCTCGCTCTAAAGCAGAGTGTGATCCATTGATGAGAACTATGCTGTATGTTTCACTTCAGAAATGGAGTTAAATCCCATGCTCTGAGTCTCCCTACAAGCAAGACTTCGTTTAAGGTAAGGGCAGTCAATTTTCTGCTCAAAGGAACTACATCCTTCACGAAGCTCACACATTTCTCATCTTAACTGACAATCATTGGATGTTAGAGGACCAGTGCATTCTATCAGTTTCAGAAGAAGATTTGGACTTCATATTGTCCGTATATGTAGGAAACACCGTTCTTTTGTCCTGTGCACACTCAGATTTCCTGCTGTATTAGAGACTCTAGAAAGCAAGAGTGTGCTTCTCGTTCTAAAGCAGAGTGGGATCCATGGATGAAAACTATGCTGTGTGTTACACTTCATAAATGGTGTGAAATCCCAGGCTCTGTGTCTTCCTAGATGGAAGACTTCGTTTCATGTAAGGGCAGTCACTTTTCAGCTCAAACGAACTACATCGTTCATTGAGCTCACACGTTTCTCATCTTAACAGACAAGCATTGGATGTTAGAGGACCAGTGCTTTTATCAGTTTCAGAAGCAGAGTTGGACTAGATATGGTCCGAATGTGTAGGAAACACCGTACTTTTGTTCTCAGCACACTCACGTTTCCTGCTCTCTTTGAGATTTTAGAAAGCAAGAGCGTGCTTCTCACTCTAAAGCAGAGTGTGATCCATGGATGAGAACTATGCTGTGTGTTTTACTGCAGAAATGGATTTAAATCCTAGGCTCTGAGTCTTCCTACAAGCAAGACTTCAATTCAGGTAAGGGCAGTCACTTTTCTGCTCAAACGACCTGCATCGTTCACGTAGCTCACACGTTTCTCATCTTAATTGACAAGCATTGGATGTTAGAGGACCAGTGCTTTGTATCAGTTTCAGAAGAAGAGTTGGACTAGATATGGTCCGTATGTGTAGGAAACACCGTTCTTTTGTTCTCAGCACACTCACGTTTTCTCCTCTCTTAGAGACTTTAGAAAGCAAGAGCATGCTTCTCGCTCTAAAGAGAGTGTGATCCATGGATGAGAACATTGCTGTGTGTTTCCCTTCAGAAATGGAGTTAAATCCCAGGCTCTGTGTCTTCCTACAAGCAAGACTTCGTTTCAGGTAAGGGCAGTCACTTTTCAGCTCAAACCAACTACATCGTTCCCTGAGCTCACACGTTTCTCATCTTAACAGACAAGCATTGGATGTTAGAGGACCAATGCTTTCTATCAGTTTAAGAAGCAGAGTTGGCCTAGATATGGTCCGTATGTGTAGGAAACACCTTTCTTTTGTTCTCAGCACACTCACGTTTCCTGCTCTCTTAGAGACTCTAGAGAGCAAGAGCATACTTCTTGTTCTAAAGCAGAGTGTGATCAATGGATGATTACACTGCTGTGTGTTTTACTTCAGAAATGGATTTAAATCCCAGGCTCTGAATCTTCCTACAAGCAAGACTTCAATTCAGGTAAGGGCAGTCACTTTTCTGCTCAAACGAACTTCATCGTTCACGAAGCTCACACGTTTCTCATCTTAACAGACAAGCATTGGATGTTAGAGGACCAGTGCATTCTATCAGTTTCAGAAGAAGAGTTGGACTACATATTGTCCGTATGTGTAGGAAACACCGTTCTTTTGTCCTGGGCACACTCAGATTTCCTGCTGTATTAGATACTCTAGAAAGCAAGAGTGTGCTTCTCATTCTAAAGCAGAGTGTGATCCATGGGTGAGAACTATGATGTGTGTTTCACTTCATAAATGGTGTGAAATCCCAGTCTCTGTGTCTTCCTAGAAGCAAAACTTCGTTTCATATAAGGGCAGTCACTTTTCAGCTCAAACGAACTACATTGTTCACTGAGCTCACACGTTTCTCATCTTAAGAGACAAGCATTGGATATTATAGGACAGAGTGCTTTGTATCAGTTTCAGAAGCAGAGTTGGACTAGATATGGTCAGTATATGTAGGAAACACCGTTCTTTTGTTCTCAGCACACTCACGTTTCCTTCTGCCTTAGAAATTCTAGAAAGCAAGAGCGTGCTTCTTGTTCTAAAGCAGAGTGTGATCAATGGATGAGACAATGCTGTGTGTTTTACTTCAGAAATGGAGTTAAATCCCATGCTCTGAGTCTCCCTACAAGCAAGACTTCGTTTCAGGTAAGGGCAGTCACTTTTCACCTCAAACGAACTACATCATTCACGGAGCTCACACGTTTCTCATCTTAACAGACAAGCATTGGATGTTAGAGGACCAGTGCTTTGTATCAGTTTCAGAAGCAGAGTTGGACTAGATATGGTCCGTATGTGTAGGAAACACCGTTCTTTTGTTCTCAGCACACTCACGTTTCCTGCTCTCTTAGAGACTTTAGAAAGCAAGAGCGTGCTTCTCACTCTAAAGCAGAGTGTGATCAATGGATGAGAACTATGCTGTGTGTTTCCCTTCAGAAATGGCGTTAAATCCCAGGCTCTGTGTCTTCCTACAAGCAAGACTTCATTTCAGGTAAGGGCAGTCACTTTTCAGCTCAAACCAACTACATCGTTCCCTGAGCTCACACATTTCTCATCTTAACAGACAAGCATTGGATGTTAGAGGACCAATGCTTTCTATCAGTTTAAGAAGCAGAGTTGGACTAGATATGGTCCGTATGTGTAGGAAACACCTTTCTTTTGTTCTCAGCACACTCACGTTTCCTGCTCTCTTAGAGACTCTAGAGAGCAAGAGCATACTTCTTGTTCTAAAGCAGAGTGTGATCAATGGATGATTACACTGCTGTGTGTTTTACTTCAGAAATGGATTTAAATCCCAGGCTCTGAGTCTTCCTACAAGCAAGACTTCAATTCAGGTAAGGGCAGTCACTTTTCTGCTCAAACGAACTTCATCGTTCACGAAGCTCACACGTTTCTCATCTTAACAGACAAGCATTGGATGTTAGAGGACCAGTGCATTCTATCAGTTTCAGAAGAAGAGTTGGACTACATATTGTCCGTATGTGTAGGAAACACCGTTCTTTTGTCCTGGGCACACTCAGATTTCCTGCTGTATTAGATACTCTAGAAAGCAAGAGTGTGCTTCTCATTCTAAAGCAGAGTGTGATCCATGGGTGAGAACTATGATGTGTGTTTCACTTCATAAATGGTGTGAAATCCCAGTCTCTGTGTCTTCCTAGAAGCAAGACTTCGTTTCATATAAGGGCAGTCACTTTTCAGCTCAAACGAACTACATCGTTCACTGAGCTCACACGTTTCTCATCTTAAGAGACAAGCATTGGATATTATAGGACCAGTGCTTTGTATCAGTTTCAGAAGCAGAGTTGGACTAGATATGGTCCGTATGTGTAGGAAACACCGTTCTTTTGTTCTCAGCACACTCACGTTTCCTTCAGTCTTAGAGATTCTAGAAAGCAAGAGCGTGCTTCTTGTTCTAAAGCAGAGTATGATCAATGGATGAGACAATGCTGTGTGTTTCACTTCAGAAATGGAGCTAAATCCCATGCTTTGAGTCTCCCTACAAGCAAGAGTTCGTTAAAGGTAAGGGCAGTCACTTTTCTGCTCAAAGGAACTACATCGTTCACGAAGCTCACACGTTTCTCATCTTAACTGACAAGCATTGGATGTTAGAGGACCAGTGCATTGTTTCAGTTTCTGAAGAAGATTTGGACTACATATAGTCAGTATGTGTAGGAAACACCGTTCTTTTGTTGTGGGCACACTCAGATTTCGTGCTGTATTAGAGACTCTAGAAAGCAAGAGCGTGCTTCTTGCTCTAAAGCAGAGTGTGATCCATGGATGAGAACTATGCTGTATGTTTCCCTTCAGAAATGGAGTTAAATCCCAGACTCTGTGTCATCCTACAGGCAAGACTTCTTTTCAGGTAAGGGCAGTCACTTTTCAGCTCAAAGGAACTACATCGTTCCCTGAGCTCACACGTTTCTCATCTTAGCAGACAAGTATTGGATGTTAGAGGACCAGTGCTTTCTATCAGTTTAAGAAGCAGAGTTGGACTAGATATGGTCCGTATGTGTAGGAAACACCGTTCTTTTTTCTCAGCACACTCATGTTTCCTTCTGTCTTAGAAATTCTAAAAAGCAACAGCGTGCTTCTTGTTCTAAAGCAGAGTATGAACAATGGATGAGACAATGCTGTGTGTTTCACTTCAGAAATGGAGTTAAATCCCATGCTCTGAGTCTCCCTACAAGCAAGACTTCGTTTAAGGTAAGGGCAGTCACTTTTCAGCTCAAAGGAACTACATAGTTCACAAAGCTCACACGTTTCTCATCTTAACTGACAAGCATTGGATGTTAGAGGACCAGTGCATTGTATCTGTTTCTGAAGAAGATTTGGACTACATATAGTCAGTATGTGTAGGAAACACCATTCTTTTGTTCTGGGCACACTCAGATTTCCTGCTGTATTAGAGACTCTCGAAAGCAAGATCGTGCTTCTTGCTCTAAAGCAGAGTGTGATCCATGGATGAGAACTATGCTGTGTGTTTCCCTTCAGAAAAGGAGTTAAATCCCAGGCACTGAGTCTTCCTACAAGCAAGACTTCGTTTCAGGTAAGGGCAGTCACTTTTCAGCTCAAACGAACTACATCGTTCACGGAGCTCACACGTTTCTCATCTTAACAGACAAGCATTGGATGTTAGAGGACCAGTGCTTTGTATCAGTTTCAGAAGCAGAGTTGGACTAGATATGGTCCGTATGTGTACGAAACACCGTTCTTTTGTTCTCAGCACACTCACGTTTCCTGCTCTCTTAGAGACTTTAGAAAGCAAGAGCGTGCTTCTCGCTCTAAAGCAGATTGTGATCCGTGGATGAGAACTATGCTGTGTGTTTCCCTTCAGAAATGGAGTTAAATCCCATGCTCTGAGTCTCCCTACAAGCAAGACTTCATTTAAGGTAAGGGCAGTCAATTTTTTGCTCAAAGGAACTACATCCTTCACGAAGCTTACACGTTTCTCATCTTAACAGACAAGCATTGGATGTTAGAGGACCAGTGCATTGTATCAGTTTCTGAAGAAGATTTGGACTACATATAGTGAGTATGTGTAGGAAACACCGTTCTTTTGTTCTTGGCACACTCAGATTTCCTGCTGTCTTAGAGACTCTAGAAAGCAAGAGCGTGCTTCTTGCTCTAAAGCAGAGTGTGATCCATGGATGAGAACTATACTGTATGTTTTACTACAGAAATGGATTTAAATCCCAGACTCTGAGTCTTCCTACAAGCAAGACTTCATTTCAGGTAAGGGCAGTCACTTTTCTGCTCAAACTAACAACATCGTTCACAAAGCTCACACGTTTCTCATCTTAACTGAGAAGCATTGGATGTTAGAGGGTCAGTGCTTTGTATCAGTTTCACAAGCAGATTTGGACTACATATGGTCCATATGTGTAGGACACACCGTTCTTTTGTTCTGGGCACACTCAGATTTCCTGCTGTATTAGAGAATCTAGAAAGCAAGAGTGTGCTTCTCGGTCTAAAGCAGAGTGTGATCCATGGATGAGAACTATGCTGTGTGTTTACCTTCAGAAATGGACTTAAATCCCAGGCTCTGTGTCTTACTACAAGCAAGACTTCGTTTCAGGTAAGGGCAGTCACTTTTCAGTTCAAAGGAACTACATCATTCACAAAGCTCACACGTTTCTCATGTTAACTGACAAGCATTGGATGTTAGAGGACCAGTGCCTTGTATCAGTTTCAGAAGCAGAGTTGGACTAGATATGGTCCGTATATGTAGGAAACACCGTTCTTTGGTCTCAGCACACTCACGTTTCCTTCTGTCTTAGAAATTCTAGAAAGCAAGAACGTGCTTCTTTTTCTAAAGCAGAGTGTGATCAATGGATGAGACAATGCTGTGTGTTTCACTGCAGAAACGGAGTTAATTCCCATGCTCTGAGTCTCCCTACAAGCAAGACTTCGTTTAAGGTAAGGGCAGTCACCTTTCTGCTCAAAGGAACTACATAGTTCACGAAGCTCACACGTTTCTCATCTTAACTGACAAGCATTGGATGTTAGAGGACCAGTGCATTGTATCAGTTTCTGAAGAAGATTTGGATTACATATATTCAGTATGTGTAGGAAACACCGTTCTTTTGTTCTGGGCACACTCAGATTTCCTGCTGTATTAGAGACTCTAGAAAGCAAGAGCGGGCTTCTTGCTCTAAAGCAGAGTGTGATCCATGGATGAGAACTATGCTGTGTGTTTCCCTTCAGAAATGGAGTTAAATCCCAGGCTCTGATTCTTCCTACAAGCAAGACTTCGTTTAAGGTAAGGGCAGTCACCTTTCTGCTCAAAGGAACTACATAGTTCACGAAGCTCACACGTTTCTCATCTTAACTGACAAGCATTGGATGTTAGAGGACCAGTGCTTTGTATCAGTTTCAGAAGCAGAGTTGGACTAGATATGGTCCATATGTGTAGGAAACACCGTTCTTTTGTTCTCAGCACACTCACGTTTCCTGCTCTCTTAGAGACTTTAGAAAGCAAGAGCGTGCTTCTCGCTCTAAACCAGAGTGTGATCCATGGATGAGAACTATGCTGTGTGTTTCCCTTCAGAAATGGAGTTAAATCCCAGGCTCTGTGTCTTCCTACAAGCAAGACTTCGTTTCAGGTAAGGGCAGTCACTTTTCAGCTCAAACGAACTACATCGTTCCCTGAGCTCACATGTTTCTCATCTTAACAGACAAGCATTGGATGTTAGAAGACCAGTGCTTTCTATCAGTTTAAGAAGCAGAGTTGGACTAGATATGGTCCGTATGTGTAGGAAACACCTTTCTTTTGTTTTCAGCACACTCACATTTCCTGCTGTCTTAGAGACTCTAGAAAGCAAGAGTGTGCTTCTTGTTCTAAAGCAGAGTGTGATCAATGGATGAGACAATGCTGTGTGTTTCACTTCAGAAATAGAGTTAAATCCCATGCTCTGAGTCTCCCTGCAAGGAAGACTTCGTTTAAGGTAAGGGCAGTCACTTTTCTGCTCAAACGAACTTCATCGTTCACGAAGCTCACAAGTTTCTCATCTTAACAGACAAGCATTGGATGTTAGAGGATCAGTGATTTGTATCAGTTTCAGAAGAAGAGTTGGACTAGATATGGTCCGTATGTGTAGGAAACACCGTTCTTTTGTTCTCAGCACACTCACGTTTATTGCTCTCTTAGAGACTTTAGAAAGCAAGAGCATGCTTCTCGCTCTAAAGCAGAGTGGGATCCATGGATGAGAACTATGCTGTGTGTTTCCCTTCAGAAATGGAGTTAAATCCCATGCTCTCAATCTCTCTACAAGCAAGACTTCATTTAAGGTAAGGGCAGTCAATTTTTTGCTCAAAGGAACTACATCCTTCACGAAGCTTACACGTTTCTCATCTTAACAGACAAGCATTGGATGTTAGAGGACCAGTGCATTGTATCAGTTTCTGAAGAAGATTTGGACTACATATAGTCAGTATGTGTAGGAAACACCGTTCTTTTGTTCTGGGCACACTCAGATTTCCTGCTGTCTTAGAGACTCTAGATACCAAGAGCGTGCTTCTTGCTCTAAAGCAGAGTGTGATCCTTGATTGAGAATATGCTGTATGTTTTCCTTCCGAAATGGATTAATTCCCATGCTCTGAGTCTCCCTACAAGCAAGACTTCATTTAAGATAAGGGCAGTCAATTTTTTGCTCAAAGGAACTACACCTTTTACAAAGGTCACACGTTTCTCATCTTAACTGACAAGCATTGGATGTAAGAGGACCAGTGCATTCTATCAGTTTCAGAAGAAGATTTGTACTACATATTGTCCGTATGTGTAGGAAACACCGTTCTATTTTCGTGGGCACACTCATATTTCCTTCTGTCTTAGAAATTCTAGAAAGCAAGAGCATGCTTCTTGTTCTAATGCAGAGTGTGATCCATGGATGAGACAATGCTGTGTGTTTCACTTCAGAAATGGAGTTAAATCCCATGCTCTGAGTCTCCCTACAAGCAAGACTTCGTTTAAGGTAAGGGCAGTCACCTTCCTGCTCAAAGGAACTACATAGTTCACGAAGCTCACACGTTTCTCATCTTAACTGACAAGCATTGGATGTTAGAGGACCAGTGCATTGTATCAGTTTCTGAAGAAGATTTGGACTACATATAGTCAGTATGTGTAGGAAACACCGTTCTTTTGTTCTGGGCACACTCAGATTTCCTGCTGTATTAGAGACTCTAGAAAGCAAGAGCGTGCTTCTTGCTCTAAAGCAGAGTGTGATCAATGGATGATTACACTGCTGTGTGTTTTACTTCAGAAATGGAGTTAAATCCCAGGCTCTGAGTCTTCCTACAAGCAAGACTTCATTTCAGGTAAGGGCAGTCACTTTTCAGCTCAATGAACTACATTGTTCACTGTGCTCACACGTTTCTCATCTTAAGAGACAAGCATTGGATGTTAGAGGACCAGTGCTTTGTATCAGTTTCAGAGGCAGAGTTGGACTAGATATGGTCCGTATGTGTAGGAAACACCGTTCTTTTGTTCTCAGCACACTCATGTTTCCTGCTGTCTTAGAGACTCTAGAAAGCAAGAGCGTGCTTCTTGTTCTAAAGCAGAGTGTGATCAATGGATGATTACACTGCTGTGTGTTTTACTTCAGAAATGGAGTTAAATCCCAGGCTCTGAGTCTTCCTACAAGCAAGACTTCATTTCAGCTAAGGGCAGTCACTTTTCTGCTCAAACTAACAACATCGTTCAGTGAGCTCACACGTTTCTCATTTTAACTGAGAAGCATTGGATGTTAGAGGGTCAGTGCTTTGTATCAGTTTCAGAAGCAGATTTGGACTACATATGGTCCATATGTTAGGACACACTGTTCTTTTGTTCTGGGCACACTCAGATTTCCTGCTGTATTAGAGACTCTAGAAAGCAAGAGCGGGCTTCTTGCTCTAAAGCAGAGTGTGATCCATGGATGAGAACTATGCTGTGTGTTTCCCTTCAGAAATGGAGTTAAATCCCAGGCTCTGAGTCTTCCTACAAGCAAGACTTCGTTTAAGGTAAGGGCAGTCACCTTTCTGCTCAAAGGAACTACATAGTTCACGAAGCTCACACGTTTCTCATCTTAACTGACAAGCATTGGATGTTAGAGGACCAGTGCTTTGTATCAGTTTCAGAAGCAGAGTTGGACTAGATATGGTCCATATGTGTAGGAAACACCGTTCTTTTGTTCTCAGCACACTCACGTTTCCTGCTCTCTTAGAGACTTTAGAAAGCAAGAGCGTGCTTCTCGCTCTAAACCAGAGTGTGATCCATGGATGAGAACTATGCTGTGTGTTTCCCTTCAGAAATGGAGTTAAATCCCAGGCTCTGTGTCTTCCTACAAGCAAGACTTCGTTTCAGGTAAGGGCAGTCACTTTTCAGCTCAAACGAACTACATCGTTCCCTGAGCTCACATGTTTCTCATCTTAACAGACAAGCATTGGATGTTAGAAGACCAGTGCTTTCTATCAGTTTAAGAAGCAGAGTTGGACTAGATATGGTCCGTATGTGTAGGAAACACCTTTCTTTTGTTTTCAGCACACTCACATTTCCTGCTGTCTTAGAGACTCTAGAAAGCAAGAGTGTGCTTCTTGTTCTAAAGCAGAGTGTGATCAATGGATGAGACAATGCTGTGTGTTTCACTTCAGAAATAGAGTTAAATCCCATGCTCTGAGTCTCCCTGCAAGGAAGACTTCGTTTAAGGTAAGGGCAGTCACTTTTCTGCTCAAACGAACTTCATCGTTCACGAAGCTCACAAGTTTCTCATCTTAACAGACAAGCATTGGATGTTAGAGGATCAGTGATTTGTATCAGTTTCAGAAGAAGAGTTGGACTAGATATGGTCCGTATGTGTAGGAAACACCGTTCTTTTGTTCTCAGCACACTCACGTTTATTCCTCTCTTAGAGATTTAGAAAGCAAGAGCGTGCTTCTCGCTCTAAAGCAGAGTGGGATCCATGGATGAGAACTATGCTGTGTGTTTCCCTTCAGAAATGGAGTTAAATCCCATGCTCTCAATCTCTCTACAAGCAAGACTTCATTTAAGGTAAGGGCAGTCAATTTTTTGCTCAAAGGAACTACATCCTTCACGAAGCTTACACGTTTCTCATCTTAACAGACAAGCATTGGATGTTAGAGGACCAGTGCATTGTATCAGTTTCTGAAGAAGATTTGGACTACATATAGTCAGTATGTGTAGGAAACACCGTTCTTTTGTTCTGGGCACACTCAGATTTCCTGCTGTCTTAGAGACTCTAGATACCAAGAGCGTGCTTCTTGCTCTAAAGCAGAGTGTGATCCATGGATGAGAATATGCTGTATGTTTTCCTTCAGAAATGGATTAATTCCCATGCTCTGAGTCTCCCTACAAGCAAGACTTCATTTAAGATAAGGGCAGTCAATTTTTTGCTCAAAGGAACTACACCTTTTACAAAGGTCACACGTTTCTCATCTTAACTGACAAGCATTGGATGTAAGAGGACCAGTGCATTCTATCAGTTTCAGAAGAAGATTTGTACTACATATTGTCCGTATGTGTAGGAAACACCGTTCTATTTTCGTGGGCACACTCATATTTCCTTCTGTCTTAGAAATTCTAGAAAGCAAGAGCATGCTTCTTGTTCTAATGCAGAGTGTGATCCATGGATGAGACAATGCTGTGTGTTTCACTTCAGAAATGGAGTTAAATCCCATGCTCTGAGTCTCCCTACAAGCAAGACTTCGTTTAAGGTAAGGGCAGTCACCTTTCTGCTCAAAGGAACTACATAGTTCACGAAGCTCACACGTTTCTCATCTTAACTGACAAGCATTGGATGTTAGAGGACCAGTGCATTGTATCAGTTTCTGAAGAAGATTTGGACTACATATAGTCAGTATGTGTAGGAAACACCGTTCTTTTGTTCTGGGCACACTCAGATTTCCTGCTGTATTAGAGACTCTAGAAAGCAAGAGCGTGCTTCTTGCTCTAAAGCAGAGTGTGATCAATGGATGATTACACTGCTGTGTGTTTTACTTCAGAAATGGAGTTAAATCCCAGGCTCTGAGTCTTCCTACAAGCAAGACTTCATTTCAGGTAAGGGCAGTCACTTTTCAGCTCAATGAACTACATTGTTCACTGTGCTCACACGTTTCTCATCTTAAGAGACAAGCATTGGATGTTAGAGGACCAGTGCTTTGTATCAGTTTCAGAGGCAGAGTTGGACTAGATATGGTCCGTATGTGTAGGAAACACCGTTCTTTTGTTCTCAGCACACTCATGTTTCCTGCTGTCTTAGAGACTCTAGAAAGCAAGAGCGTGCTTCTTGTTCTAAAGCAGAGTGTGATCAATGGATGATTACACTGCTGTGTGTTTTACTTCAGAAATGGAGTTAAATCCCAGGCTCTGAGTCTTCCTACAAGCAAGACTTCATTTCAGGTAAGGGCAGTCACTTTTCTGCTCAAACTAACAACATCGTTCAGTGAGCTCACACGTTTCTCATTTTAACTGAGAAGCATTGGATGTTAGAGGGTCAGTGCTTTGTATCAGTTTCAGAAGCAGATTTGGACTACATATGGTCCATATGTTAGGACACACTGTTCTTTTGTTCTGGGCACACTCAGATTTCCTGCTGTATTAGAGACTCTAGAAAGCAAGAGCGGGCTTCTTGCTCTAAAGCAGAGTGTGATCCATGGATGAGAACTATGCTGTGTGTTTCCCTTCAGAAATGGAGTTAAATCCCAGGCTCTGAGTCTTCCTACAAGCAAGACTTCGTTTAAGGTAAGGGCAGTCACCTTTCTGCTCAAAGGAACTACATAGTTCACGAAGCTCACACGTTTCTCATCTTAACTGACAAGCATTGGATGTTAGAGGACCAGTGCTTTGTATCAGTTTCAGAAGCAGAGTTGGACTAGATATGGTCCATATGTGTAGGAAACACCGTTCTTTTGTTCTCAGCACACTCACGTTTCCTGCTCTCTTAGAGACTTTAGAAAGCAAGAGCGTGCTTCTCGCTCTAAACCAGAGTGTGATCCATGGATGAGAACTATGCTGTGTGTTTCCCTTCAGAAATGGAGTTAAATCCCAGGCTCTGTGTCTTCCTACAAGCAAGACTTCGTTTCAGGTAAGGGCAGTCACTTTTCAGCTCAAACGAACTACATCGTTCCCTGAGCTCACATGTTTCTCATCTTAACAGACAAGCATTGGATGTTAGAAGACCAGTGCTTTCTATCAGTTTAAGAAGCAGAGTTGGACTAGATATGGTCCGTATGTGTAGGAAACACCTTTCTTTTGTTTTCAGCACACTCACATTTCCTGCTGTCTTAGAGACTCTAGAAAGCAAGAGTGTGCTTCTTGTTCTAAAGCAGAGTGTGATCAATGGATGAGACAATGCTGTGTGTTTCACTTCAGAAATAGAGTTAAATCCCATGCTCTGAGTCTCCCTGCAAGGAAGACTTCGTTTAAGGTAAGGGCAGTCACTTTTCTGCTCAAACGAACTTCATCGTTCACGAAGCTCACAAGTTTCTCATCTTAACAGACAAGCATTGGATGTTAGAGGATCAGTGATTTGTATCAGTTTCAGAAGAAGAGTTGGACTAGATATGGTCCGTATGTGTAGGAAACACCGTTCTTTTGTTCTCAGCACACTCACGTTTATTCCTCTCTTAGAGACTTTAGAAAGCAAGAGCGTGCTTCTCGCTCTAAAGCAGAGTGGGATCCATGGATGAGAACTATGCTGTGTGTTTCCCTTCAGAAATGGAGTTAAATCCCATGCTCTCAATCTCTCTACAAGCAAGACTTCATTTAAGGTAAGGGCAGTCAATTTTTTGCTCAAAGGAACTACATCCTTCACGAAGCTTACACGTTTCTCATCTTAACAGACAAGCATTGGATGTTAGAGGACCAGTGCATTGTATCAGTTTCTGAAGAAGATTTGGACTACATATAGTCAGTATGTGTAGGAAACACCGTTCTTTTGTTCTGGGCACACTCACATTTCCTGCTGTATTAGAGACTCTAGAAAGCAAGAGCGTGCTTCTTGCTCTAAAGCAGAGTGTGATCAATGGATGATTACACTGCTGTGTGTTTTACTTCAGAAATGGAGTTAAATCCCAGGCTCTGAGTCTTCCTACAAGCAAGACTTCATTTCAGGTAAGGGCAGTCACTTTTCAGCTCAATGAACTACATTGTTCACTGAGCTCACACGTTTCTCATCTTAAGAGACAAGCATTGGATGTTAGAGGACCAGTGCTTTGTATCAGTTACAGAGGCAGAGTTGGACTAGATATGTTCCGTATGTGTAGGAAACACCGTTCTTTTGTTCTCAGCACACTCATGTTTCCTGCTGTCTTAGAGACTCTAGAAAGCAAGAGCGTGCTTCTTGTTCTAAAGCAGAGTGTGATCAATGGATGATTATACTGCTGTGTGTTTTACTTCAGAAATGGAGTTAAATCCCAGGCTCTGATTCTTCCTACAAGCAAGACTTCATTTCAGGTAAGGGCAGTCACTTTTCTGCTCAAACTAACAACATCGTTCAGTGAGCTCACACGTTTCTCATTTTAACTGAGAAGCATTGGATGTTAGAGGGTCAGTGCTTTGTATCAGTTTCAGAAGCAGATTTGGACTACATATGGTCCATATGTTAGGACACACCGTTCTTTTGTTCTGGGCACACTCAGATTTCCTGCTGTATTAGAGAATCTAGAAAGCAAGAGTGTGCTTCTCGCTCTAAAGCAGAGTGTGATCCATGGATGAGAACTATGCTGTGTGTTTCCCTTCAGAAATGGACTTAAATCCCAGGCTCTGTGTCTTACTACAAGCAAGAATTCGTTTCAGGTAAGGGCAGTCACTTTTCAGTTCAAAGGAACTACATCATTCACGAAGCTCACACGTTTCTCATGTTAACTGACAAGCATTGGATGTTAGAGGATGAGTGCTTTGTATCAGTTTCAGAAGCAGAGTTGGACTAGATATGGTCCGTATATGTAGGAAACACCGTTCTTTTGTTCTCAGCACACTCACGTTTCCTGCAGTCTTAGAGACTTTAGAAAGCAAGAACGTGCTTCTCCCTCTAAAGCAGAGTGTGATCCATGGATGAGAACTATGCTGTGTGTTTCCGTTCAGAAAAGCAGTTAAATCCCAGGCTCTGTGTTTTCCTACACGCAAGATTTCGTTTCAGGTAAGGGCAGTCACTTTTCAGCTCAAACGAACTACATCGTTTAGTGAGCTCACACGTTTCTCATTTTAACAGACAAGCATTGGATGTTAGAGAACAAGTGCTTTGTATCAGTTTCAGAAGCAGAGTTGGACTAGATATGGTCCGTATGTGTACGAAACACCGTTCTTTTGTTCTCAGCACACTCACGTTTCCTGCTCTCTTAGAGACTTAAGAAAGCAAGAGCGTGCTTCTCGCTCTAAAGCAGAGTGTGATCCGTGGATGAGAACTATGCTGTGTGTTTCCCTTCAGAAATGGAGTTAAATCCCATGCTCTGAGTCTCCCTACAAGCAAGACTTCATTTAAGGTAAGGGCAGTCAATTTTTTGTTCAAAGGAACTACATCCTTCACGAAGCTCACACGTTTCTCATCTTAACTGACAAGCATTGGATGTTAGAGGACCAGTGCATTGTATCAGTTTCTGAAGAAGATTTGGACTACATATAATCAGTATGTGTAGGAAACACCGTTCTTTTGTTCTTGCCACACTCAGATTTCCTGCTGTCTTAAAGACTCTAGAAAGCAAGAGCGTGCTTCTTGCTCTAAAGTAGAGTGTGATCCATGGATGAGAACTATGCTGTATGTTTTCCTTCAGAAATGGATTTAAATCCCAGACTCTGAGTCTTCCTACAAGCAAGACTTCATTTCAGGTAAGGGCAGTCACTTTTCTGCTCAAACTAACAACATCGTTCACAAAGCTCACACGTTTCTCATCTTAACTGAGAAGCATTGGATGTTAGAGGGTCAGTGCTTTGTATCAGTTTCACAAGCAGATTTGGACTACATATGGTCCATATGTGTAGGACACACCGTTCTTTTGTTCTGGGCACACTCAGATTTCCTGCTGTATTAGAGAATCTAGAAAGCAAGAGTGTGCTTCTCAGTCTAAAGCAGAGTGTGATCCATGGATGAGAACTATGCTGTGTGTTTACCTTCAGAAATGGACTTAAATCCCAGGCTCTGTGTCTTACTACAAGCAAGACTTCGTTTCAGGTAAGGGCAGTGACTTTTCAGTTCAAAGGAACTACATCATTCACGAAGCTCACACGTTTCTCATGTTAACTGACAAGCATTGGATGTTAGAGGACCAGTGCCTTGTATCAGTTTCAGAAGCAGAGTTGGACTAGATATGGTCCGTATATGTAGGAAACACGGTTCTTTGGTCTCAGCACACTCACGTTTCCTTCTGCTTAGAAATTCTAGAAAGCAAGAGCATGCTTCTTGTTCTAAAGCAGAGTGTGATCAATGGATGAGACAATGCTGTGTGTTTCACTCCAGAAATGGAGTTAATTCCCATGCTCTGAGTCTCCCTACAAGCAAGACTTCGTTTAAGGTAAGGGCAGTCACCTTTCTGCTCAAAGGAACTACATAGTTCACGAAGCTCACACGTTTCTCATCTTAACTGACAAGCATTGGATGTTAGAGGACCAGTGCATTGTATCAGTTTCTGAAGAAGATTTGGACTACATATATTCAGTATGTGTAGGAAACACCGTTCTTTTGTTCTGGGCACACTCAGATTTCCTGCTGTATTAGAGACTCTAGAAAGCAAGAGCGTGCTTCTTGCTCCAATGCAGAGTGTGATCCATGGATGAGAACTATGCTGTGTGTTTCCCTTCAGAAATGGAGTTAAATCCCAGGCTCTGTGTCTTCCTACAAGCAAGACTTCGTTTCAGGTAAGGGCAGTCACTTTTCAGCTCAAACGAACTACATCGTTCCCTGAGTTCACATGTTTCTCATCTTAACAGACAAGCATTGGATGTTAGAAGACCAGTGCTTTCTATCAGTTTAAGAAGCAGAGTTGGACTAGATATGGTGCGTATGTGTAGGAAACACCTTTCTTTTGTTTTCAGCACACTCACATTTCCTGCTGTCTTAGAGACTCTAGAAAGCAAGAGCGTGCTTCTTGTTCTAAAGCAGAGTGTGATCAATGGATGAGACAATGCTGTGTGTTTCACTTCAGAAATAGAGTTAAATCCCATGCTCTGAGTCTCCCTGCAAGGAAGACTTCGTTTAAGGTAAGGGCAGTCACTTTTTCGCTCAAACGAACTTCATCGTTCACGAAGCTCACAAGTTTCTCATCTTAACAGACAAGCATTGGATGTTAGAGGACCAGTGATTTGTATCAGTTTCAGAAGAAGAGTTGGACTAGATATGGTCCGTATGTGTAGGAAACACCGTTCTTTTGTTCTCAGCACACTCACGTTTATTGCTCTCTTAGAGACTTTAGAAAGCAAGAGCGTGCTTCTCGCTCTAAAGCAGAGTGGGATCCATGGATGAGTACTATGCTGTGTGTTTCCCTTCAGAAATGGAGTTAAATCCCATGCTCTCAATCTCTCTACAAGCAAGACTTCATTTAAGGTAAGGGCAGTCAATTTTTTGCTCAAAGGAACTACATCCTTCACGAAGCTTACACGTTTCTCATCTTAACAGACAAGCATTGGATGTTAGAGGACCAGTGCATTGTATCAGTTTCTGAAGAAGATTTGGACTACATATAGTCAGTATGTGTAGGAAACACCGTTCTTTTGTTCTGGGCACACTCAGATTTCCTGCTGTCTTAGAGACTCTAGATACCAAGAGCGTGCTTCTTGCTCTAAAGCAGAGTGTGATCCATGGATGAGAATATGCTGTATGTTTTCCTTCAGAAATGGATTAATTCCCATGCTCTGAGTCTCCCTACAAGCAAGACTTCATTTAAGATAAGGGCAGTCAATTTTTTGCTCAAAGGAACTACACCTTTTACAAAGGTCACACGTTTCTCATCTTAACTGACAAGCATTGGATGTTAGAGGACCAGTGCATTCTATCAGTTTCAGAAGAAGATTTGTACTACATATTGTCCGTATGTGTAGGAAACACCGTTTTATTTTCCTGGGCACACTCATATTTCCTGCCGTATTAGATACTCTAGAAAGCAAGAGCGTGCTTCTTGCTCTAAAGCAGAGTGTGATCCATGGATGAGAACTATGCTGTGTGTTTCCCTTCAGAAATGGAGTTAAATCCCATGCTCTGAGTCTCCCTACAAGCAAGACTTCATTTAAGGTAAGGGCAGTCAATTTTTTGCTCAAAGGAACTACATCCTTCACGAAGCTTACACGTTTCTCATCTTAACAGACAAGCATTGGATGTTAGAGGACCAGTGCATTGTATCAGTTTCTGAAGAAGATTTGGACTACATATAGTCAGTATGTGTAGGAAACACCGTTCTTTTGTTCTGGGCACACTCAGATTTCCTGCTGTATTAGAGACTCTAGAAAGCAAGAGTGTGCTTCTCGTTCTAAAGCTGAGTGGGATCCATGGATGAGACCTATGCTGTGTGTTTCACTTCATAAATGGAGTTAAATCCCAGGCTCTGAGTCTTCCTACAAGCAAGACTTCGTTTCAGGTAAGGGCAGTCACTTTTCAGATTAAACGAACTACATCGTTCACTGAGCTCACACGGTTCTCATCTTAACAGACAAGCATTGGATTTTAGAGGACCAGTTCTCTGTATCAGTTTCAGAAGCAGAGTTGGACTATATAATGTCCGTATGTGTAGGATACACCATACTATTGTTCTCAGCACACTCACGTTTCCTGCTCTCTTTGAGATTTTAGAAAGCAAGAGCGTGCTTCTCGCTCTAAAGCAGAGTGTGATCCATAGATGAGAACTATGCTGTGAGTTTCCCTTCAGAAATGGAGTTAAATCCCAGGCTCTGAGTCTTCCTACAAGCATGATTTCCTTTCAGGTAAGGGCAGTCACTTTTCTGCTCAAACGACCTGCATCGTTCACGTAGCTCACACGTTTCTCATCTTAAGAGACAAGCATTGGATGTTAGAGGACCAGTGCTTTCTATCAGTTTCAGAAGAAGATTTGGACTACATATAGTCAGTATGTGTAGGAAACACCGTTCTTTTGTTCTGGGCACACTCAGATTCCCTGCTGTATTAGAGACTCTAGAAAGCAGGAGCGTGCTTCTTGCTCTAAAGCAGAGTGTGATCCATAGATGAGAACTATGCTGTGTGTTTCCCTTCAGAAATGGAGTTAAATCCCAGGCTCTGAGTCTTCCTACAAGCATGACTTCGTTTCAGGTAAGGGCAGTCACTTTTCAGCTCAAACGAACTACATCGTTCACGGAGCTCACACGTTTCTCATCTTAACAGACAAGCATTGGATATTAGAGGACCAGTGCTTTGTATCAGTTTCAGAAGCAGAGTTGGACTAGATATGGTGCGTATGTGTAGGAAACACCGTTCTTTGTTCTCAGCACACTCACTTTTCCTGCTCTCTTAGAGACTTTAGAAAGCAAGAGCGTGCTTCTGGCTCTAAAGCAGAGTGTGATCCATGGATGAGAACTATGCTGTGTGTATCCCTTCAGAAATGGAGTTAAATCCCATGCTCTGTGTCTTCCTACAAGCAAGACTTCGTTTCAGGTAAGGGCAGTCACTTTTCTGCTCAAACGAACTTCATCGTTCACGAAGCTCACACGTTTCTCATCTTAACAGACAAGCATTGGATGTTAGAGGACCAGTGATTTGTATCAGTTTCAGAAGAAGATTTGGACTAGATATGGTCCGTATGTGTAGGAAACACCGTTCTTTTGTTCTCAGCACACTCACGTTTATTGCTCTCTTAGAGACTTTAGAAAGCAAGAGCATGCTTCTCGCTCTAAAGCAGAGTGTGATCCATGGATGAGAACTATGCTGTGTGTTTCCCTTCAGAAATGGAGTTAAATCCCATGCTCTGAGTCTCCCTACAAGCAAGACTTCATTTAAGGTAAGGGCAGTCAATTTTTTGCTCAAAGGAACTACATCCTTCACGAAGCTTACACGTTTCTCATCTTAACAGACAAGCATTGGATGTTCGAGGACCAGTGCATTGTATCAGTTTCTGAAGAAGATTTGGACTACATATAGTCAGTATGTGTAGGAAACACCGTTCTTTTGTTCTGGGCACACTCAGATTTCCTGCTGTATTAGAGACTTTAGAAAGCAAGAGCATGCTTCTCGCTCTAAAGAGAGTGTGATCCATGGATGAGAGCAATGCTGTGTGTTTCCCTTCAGAAATGGAGTTAAATCCCAGGCTCTGTGTCATCCTACAAGCAAGACTTCGTTTCAGGTAAGGGCAGTCACTTATCAGCTTAAACGAACTACATCGTTCACTGAGCTCACACGGTTCTCATCTTAACAGACAAGCATTGGATTTTAGAGGACCAGTTCTCTGTATCAGTTTCAGAAGCAGAGTTGGACTATATAATGTCCGTATGTGTAGGATACACCATTCTTTTGTTCTCAGCACACTCATGTTTCCTGCTGTCTTAGAGAGTCTAGAAAGCAAGAGCATGCTTCTTGTTCTAAAGCAGAGTGTGATCAATGGATGATTACACTGCTGTGTGTTTTATTTCAGAAATGGATTTAAATCCCAGGCCCTGAGTCTTCCTACAAGCAAGACTTCAATTCAGGTAAGGGCAGTCACTTTTCTGCTCAAAAGACCTGCATCGTTCAAGAAGCTCACACGTTTCTCATCTTAATTGACAAGCATTGGATGTTAGAGGACCAGTGCTTTGTATCAGTTTCAGAAGAAGAGTTGGACTAGATATGGTCCGTATGTGTAGGAAACACCGTTCTTTTGTTCACAGCTCACTCACGTTTCCTGCTCTCTTAGAGACTTTAGAACGCAAGAGCGTGCTTCTCGCTCTAAAGCAGAGTGTGATCCATTGATGAGAACTATGCTGTATGTTTCACTTCAGAAATGGAGTTAAATCCCATGCTCTGAGTCTCCCTACAAGCAAGACTTCGGTTAAGTTAAGGGCAGTCAATTTTCTGCTCAAAGGAACTACATCCTTCACGAAGCTCACACATTTCTCATCTTAACTGACAATCATTGGATGTTAGAGGACCAGTGCATTCTATCAGTTTCAGAAGAAGATTTGGACTACATATTGTCCGTATATGTAGGAAACACCGTTCTTTTGTCCTGGGCACACTCAGATTTCCTGCTGTATTAGAGACTCTAGAAAGCAAGAGTGTGCTTCTCGTTCTAAAGCTGAGTGGGATCCATGGATGAGACCTATGCTGTGTGTTTCACTTCATAAATGGTGTGAAATCGAAGGCTCTGTGTCTTCCTAGATGCAAGACTTCGTTTCATGTAAGGGCAGTCACTTTTCAGCTCAAACGAACTACATCGTTCAATGAGCTCACACGTTTCTCATCTTAACAGACAAGCATTGGATGTTAGAGGACCAGTGCTTTTATCAGTTTCAGAAGCAGAGTTGGACGAGATATGGTCCGAATGTGTAGGAAACACCGTACTTTTGTTCTCAGCACACTCACGTTTCCTGCTCTCTTTGAGATTTTAGAAAGCAAGAGCGTGCTTCTCGCTCTAAAGCAGAGTGTGATCCATGGATGAGAACTATGCTGTGTGTTTTACTGCAGAAATGGATTTCAATCCCAGGCTCTGAGTCTTCCTACAAGCAAGACTTCAATTCAGGTAAGGGCAGTCACTTTTCTGCTCAAACGACCTGCATCGTTCACGTAGCTCACACGTTTCTCATCTTAATTGACAAGCATTGGATGTTATAGGACCAGTGCTTTGTATCAGTTTCAGAAGAAGATTTGGACTACATATAGTCAGTATGTGTAGGAAACACCGTTCTTTTGTTCTGGGCACACTCAGATTCCCTGCTGTATTAGAGACTCTAGAAAGCAGGAGCGTGCTTCTTGCTCTAAAGCAGAGTGTGATCCATAGATGAGAACTATGCTGTGTGTTTCCCTTCAGAAATGGAGTTAAATCCCAGGCTCTGAGTCTTCCTACAAGCATGACTTCGTTTCAGGTAAGGGCAGTCACTTTTCAGCTCAAACGAACTACATCGTTCACGGAGCTCACACGTTTCTCATCTTAACAGACAAGCATTGGATGTTAGAGGACCAGTGCTTTGTATCAGTTTCAGAAGCAGAGTTGGACTAGATATGGTCCGTATGTGTAGGAAACACCGTTCTTTTGTTCTCAGCACACTCACGTTTATTGCTCTCTTAGAGACTTTAGAAAGCAAGAGCGTGCTTCTCGCTCTAAAGCAGAGTGTGATCCATGGATGAGAACTATGCTGTGTGTTTCCCTTCAGAAATGGAGTTAAATCCCATGCTCTGAGTCTCCCTACAAGCAAGACTTCATTTAAGGTAAGGGCAGTCAATTTTTTGCTCAAAGGAACTACATCCTTCACGAAGCTTACACGTTTCTCATCTTAACAGAGAAGCATTGGATGTTAGAGGACCAATGCATTGTATCAGTTTCTGAAGAAGATTTGGACTACATATAGTCAGTATGTGTAGGAAACACCATTCTTTTGTTCTGGGCACACTCAGATTTCCTGCTGTATTAGAGACTTTAGAAAGCAAGAGCATGCTTCTCGCTCTAAAGAGAGTGTGATCCATGGATGAGAACAATGCTGTGTGTTTCCCTTCAGAAATGGAGTTAAATCCCAGGCTCTGTGTCTTCCTACAAGCAAGACTTCGTTTCAGGTAAGGGCAGTCACTTTTCAGCTTAAACGAACTACATCGTTCACTGAGCTCACACGTTTCTCATCTTAACAGACAAGCATTGGATGTTAGAGGACCAGTGCTTTTATCAGTTTCAGAAGCAGAGTTGGACTAGATATGGTCCGAATGTGTAGGAAACACCATACTTTTGTTCTCAGCACACTCACGTTTCCTGCTCTCTTTGAGATTTTAGAAAGCAAGAGCATGCTTCTCGCTCTAAAGCAGAGTGTGATCCATGGATGAGAACTATGCTGTGTGTTTTACTGCAGAAATGGATTTAAATCCCAGGCTCTGAGTCTTCCTACAAGCAAGACTTCAATTCAGGTAAGGGCAGTCACTTTTCTGCTCAAACGACCTGCATCGTTCACGTAGCTCACACGTTTCTCATCTTAATTGACAAGCATTGGATATTATAGGACCAGTGCTTTGTATCAGTTTCAGAAGAAGAGTTGGACTAGATATGGTCCGTATGTGTAGGAAACACCGTTCTTTTGTTCTCAGCACACTCACGTTTCCTCCTCTCTTAGAGACTTTAGAAAGCAAGAGCATGCTTCTCGCTCTAAAGAGAGTGTGATTCATGGATGAGAACTATGCTGTGTGTTTCCCTTCAGAAATGGAGTTAAATCCCAGGCTCTGTGTCTTCCTACACGCAAGACTTCGTTTGAGGTAAGGGCAGTCACTTTTCAGCTTAAACGAACTACATCGTTCACTGAGCTCACACGGTTCTCATCTTAACAGACAAGCATTGGATTTTAGAGGACCATTTCTCTGTATCAGTTTCAGAAGCAGAGTTGGACTAGATAATGTCCGTATGTGTAGGATACACCATTCTTTTGTTCTCAGCACACTCACGTTTCCTACTGTCTTAGAGACTCTAGAAAGCAAGAGCGTGCTTCTTGTTCTAAAGCACAGTGTGATCAATGGATGATTACACTGCTGTGTGTTTTAAACAGAAATGGAGTTAAATCCCATGCTCTGAGTCTTCCTACAAGCAAGACTTCATTTCAGGTAAGGGTAGTCACTTTTCTGCTCAAAGGAACTACATCGTTCACGAAGCTCACAAGTTTCTCATCTTAACTGACAAGCATTGGATGTTAGAGGAGCAGTGCATTGTATCAGTTTCTGAAGAAGTTTTGGACTACATATAGTCAGTATGTGTAGGAAACACCGTTTTTTTGTTCTGGGCACACTCAGATTTCCTGCTGTATTAGAGACTCTAGAAAGCAAGAGCATGCTTCTTGCTCTAAAGCAGAGTGTGATCCATGGATGAGAACTATGCTGTATGTTTCCCTTCAGAAATAGAGTTAAATCCCAGACTCTGTGTCTTCCTACAGGCAAGACTTCATTTCAGGTAAGGGCAGTCACATTTCAGCTCAAACTAACTACATCGTTCACGAAGCTCACACGTTTTTCTTCTTAACTGGCAAGCATTGGATGTTAGAGGACCAGTGCATTGTATCAGTTTCTGAAGAAGATTTGGACTACATATAGTCAGTATGTGTAGGAAACAGCTTTCTTTTGTTCTGGGCACACTCAGATTTCCTGCTGTATTAGAGACTCTAGAAAGCAAGAGCATGCTTCTTGCTCTAAAGCAGAGTGTGATCCATGGATGAGAACTATGCTGTGTGTTTCCCTTCAGAAATGGAGTTAAATCCCAGGCTCTATGTCTTCCTACAAGCAAGACTTCGTTTCTGGTAAGGGCAGTCCCTTTTCACCTCAAACGAACTACATCATTCACGGAGCTCACACGTTTCTCATCTTAACAGACAAGCATTGGATGTTAGAGGACCAGTGCTTTGTATCAGTTTCAGAAGCAGAGTTGGACTAGGTATGGTCCGTATGTTAGGAAACACCGTTCTTTTGTTCTCAGCACACTCACGTTTCCTGCTCTCTTAGAGACTTTAGAAAGCAAGAGCGTGCTTCTCACTCTAAAGCAGAGTGTGATCAATGGATGAGAACTATGCTGTGTGTTTCCCTTCAGAAATGGAGTTAAATCCCAGGCTCTGTGTCTTCCTACAAGCAAGACTTCGTTTCAGGTAAGGGCAGTCACTTTTCAGCTCAAACGAACTACATTGTTCCCTGAGCTCACACGTTTCTCATCTTAACAGACAAGCATTGGATGTTAGAGGACCAGTGCTTTCTATCAGTTTAAGAAGCAGAGTTGGACTAGATATGGTCCGTATGTGTAGGAAACACCTTTCTTTTGTTCTCAGCACACTCACGTTTCCTGCTCTCTTAGAGACTCTAGAGAGCAAGAACGTGCTTCTTGTTCTAAAGCAGAGTGTGATCAATAGATGAGACAATGCTGTGTGTTTCCCTTCAGAAAAGGAGTTAAATCCGAGGCTCTGAGTCTCCCTACAAGCAAGACTTCAATTCAGGTAAGGGCAGTCACTTTTCAGCTCAAACGAACTTCATCGTTCACGAAGCTCACATGTTTCTCATCTTAACTGACAAGCATTGGATGTTAGAGGACCAGTGCATTGTATCAGTTTCAGAAGAAGATTTGGACTACATATAGTCAGTATGTGTAGGAAACACCGTTCTTTTGTTCTGGGCACTCTCAGATTTCCTGCTATATTAGAGACTCTAGAAAGCAAGAGCATGCTTCTTGCTCTAAAGCAGAGAGTGATCCATGAATGAGAACTATGCTGTATGTTTCCCTTCAGAAATGGAGTTAAATCCCAGACTCTGTGTGTTCCTACAGGCAAGACTTTGTTTCAGGTAAGGGCAGTCACTTTTCAGCTCAAACGAACTACATCGTTCACGAAGCTCACACGTTTCTCATCCAAACAGACAAGCATTGGATTTTAGAGGACCATTTCTTTGTATCAGTTTCAGAAGCAGAGTTGGACAATATAATGTCAGTATGTGTAGGATACAGCATTCTTTTGTTCTCAGCACACTCACGTTTCCTGCTGTCTTAGAGACTCTATAAAGCAAGAGCATGCTTCTTGTTCTAAAGCAGAGTGTGATCAATGGATGATTACACTGCTGTGTGTTTTACTTCAGAAATGGATTTAAATCCCAGGCTCTGAGTCTTCCTACAAGAAAGACTTCAATTCAGGTAAGGGCAGTCACTTTTCTGCTCAAACTAACAACATCATTCACAAAGCTCACACGTTTCTCTTCTTAACTGAGAAGCATTGGATGTTAGAGGGTCATTGCTTTGTATCAGTTTCAGAAGCAGATTTGGACTACACATGGTCCATATGTGTAGGACACACCGTTCTTTTGTTCTGGGCACACTCAGATTTCCTGCTGTATTAGAGAATCTAGAAAGCAAGAGTGTGCTTCTCGCTCTAAAGCAGAGTGTGATCCATGGATGAGAACTATGCTGTGTGTTTCCCTTCAGAAATGGACTTAAATCCCAGGCTCTGTGTCTTACTACAAGCAAGAATTCGTTTCATGTAAGGGCAGTCACTTTTCAGCTCAAACGATCTACATCGTTCAGTGAGCTCACACGTTTCTCATCTTAACAGACAAGCATTGGATGTTAGAGGACAAGTGCTTTGTATCAGTTTCAGAAGCAGAGTTGGATTAGATATGGTCCGTATGTGTAGGAAACACCGTTCTTTTGTTCTCATCACACTCACGTTTCCTTCAGTCTTAGAGATTCTAGAAAGCAAGAGCGTGCTTCTTGTTCTAAAGCAGAGTGTGATCAATGGATGAGACAATGCTGTGTGTTTCACTTCAGAAATGGAGTTAAATCCCATGCTCTGAGTCTTCCTACAAGCAAGACTTCATTTCAGGTAAGGGTAGTCACTTTTCTGCTCAAAGGAACTACATCGTTCACGAAGCTCACAAGTTTCTCATCTTAACTGACAAGCATTGGATGTTAGAGGAGCAGTGCATTGTATCAGTTTCTGAAGAAGTTTTGGACTACATATAGTCAGTATGTGTAGGAAACACCGTTTTTTTGTTCTGGGCAAACTCACATTTCCTGCTGTCTTAGAGACTCTAGAAAGCAAGAGCGTGCTTCTTGCTCTAAAGCAGAGTGTGATCAATGGATGATTACACTGCTGTGTGTTTTACTTCAGAAATGGAGTTAAATCCCAGGCTCTGAGTCTTCCCTACAAGCAAGACTTCATTTCAGGTAAGGGCAGTCACTTTTCAGCTCAATGAACTACATTGTTCACTGATCTCACACGTTTCGCATCTTAAGAGACAAGCATTGGATGTTAGAGGACCAGTGCTTTGTATCAGTTTCAGAGGCAGAGTTGGACTAGATATGGTCCGTATGTGTAGGAAACACCGTTCTTTTGTTCTCAGCACACTCATGTTTCCTGCTGTCTTAGAGACTCTAGAAAGCAAGAGCGTGCTTCTTGTTCTAAAGCAGAGTGTGATGAATGGATGATTACACTGCTGTGTGTTTTACTTCAGAAATGGAGTTAAATCCCAGGCTCTGAGTCTTCCTACAAGCAAGACTTCATTTCAGGTAAGGGCAGTCACTTTTCTGCTCAAACTAACAACATCGTTCAGTGAGCTCACGTTTCTCATTTTAACTGAGAAGCATTGGATGTTAGAGGACCAGTGCCTTGTATCAATTGCAGAAGCAGAGTTGGACTAGATATGGTCCGTATATGTAGGAAACACCGTTCTTTTGTTCTCAGCACACTCACGTTTCCTGCAGTCTTAGAGACTTTAGAAAGCAAGAACGTGCTTCTCCCTCTAAAGCAGAGTGTGATCCATGGATGAGAACTATGCTGTGTGTTTCCCTTCAGAAAAGGAGTTAAATCCCAGGCTCTGTGTTTTCCTACATGCAAGATTTCGTTTCAGGTAAGGGCAGTCACTTTTCAGCTCAAACGAACTACATCGTTCCCTGAGCTCACACGATTCTCATATTAACAGACAAGCATTGGATGTTAGAGAACAAGTGCTTTGTATCAGTTTAAGAAGCAGTGTTGGACTAGATATGGTCCGTATGTGCAGGAAACACCGTTCTTTTGTTCTCAGCACACTCACGTTTCCTTCTGTCTTAGAAATTCTAGAAAGCAAGAGCGTGCTTCTTGTTCTAAAGCAGAGTATGATCAATGGATGAGACAATGCTGTGTGTTTCACTTCAGAAATGGAGTTAAATCCCATGCTCTGTGTCTCCCTACAAGCAAGACTTCGTTTAAGGTAAGGGCAGTCAATTTTTTGCTCAAAGGAACTACACCTTTTACAAAGGTCACACGTTTCTCATCTTAAATGACAAGCATTGGATGTTAGAGGACCAGTGCATTGTATCAGTTTCTGAAGAAGATTTGGACTACATATAGTCAGTATGTGTAGGAAACACCGTTCTTTTGTTCTGGGCACACTCAGATTCCCTGCTGTATTAGAGACTCTAGAAAGCAGGAGCGTGCTTCTTGCTCTAAAGCAGAGTGTGATCCATAGATGAGAACTATGCTGTGTGTTTCCCTTCAGAAATGGAGTTAAATCCCAGGCTCTGAGTCTTCCTACAAGCATGACTTCGTTTCAGGTAAGGGCAGTCACTTTTCAGCTCAAACGAACCACATCGTTCACGGAGCTCACACGTTTCTCATCTTAACAGACAAGCATTGGATGTTAGAGGACCAGTGCTTTGTATCAGTTTCAGAAGCAGAGTTGGACTAGATATGGTGCGTATGTGTAGGAAACACCGTTCTTTTGTTCTCAGCACACTCACGTTTCCTGCTCTCTTAGAGACTTTAGAAAGCAAGAGCGTGCTTCTCGCTCTAAACCAGAGTGTGAGCCATGGATGAGAACTATGCTGTGTGTATCCCTTCAGAAATGGAGTTAAATCCCAGGCTCTGTGTCTTCCTACAAGCAAGACTTCGTTTCAGGTAAGGGCAGTCACTTTTCTGCTCAAACGAACTTCATCGTTCACGAAGCTCACACGTTTCTCATCTTAACAGACAAGCATTGGATGTTAGAGGACCAGTGCTTTGTATCAGTTTCAGAAGAAGAGTTGGACTAGATATGGTCCGTATGTGTAGGAAACACCGTTCTTTTGTTCTCAGCACACTCACATTTATTGCTCTCTTAGAGACTTTAGAAAGCAAGAGCGTGCTTCTCGCTCTAAAGCAGAGTGTGATCCATGGATGAGAACTATGCTGTGTGTTTCCCTTCAGAAATGGAGTTAAATCCCATGCTCTGAGTCTCCCTACAAGCAAGACTTCATTTAAGGTAAGGGCAGTCAATTTTTTGCTCAAAGGAACTACATCCTTCACGAAGCTTACACGTTTCTCATCTTAACAGACAAGCATTGGATGTTAGAGGACCAGTGCATTGTATCAGTTTCTGAAGAAGATTTGGACTACATATAGTCAGTATGTGTAGGAAACACCGTTCTTTTGTTCTGGGCACACTCAGATTTCCTGCTGTATTAGAGACTCTAGAAAGCAAGAGTGTGCTTCTCGTTCTAAAGCTGAGTGGGATCCATGGATGAGACCTATGCTGTGTGTTTCACTTCATAAATGGAGTTAAATCCCAGGCTCTGAGTCTTCCTACAAGCAAGACTTCGTTTCAGGTAAGGGCAGTCACTTTTCAGATTAAACGAACTACATCGTTCACTGAGCTCACACGGTTCTCATCTTAACAGACAAGCATTGGATTTTAGAGGACCAGTTCTCTGTATCAGTTTCAGAAGCAGAGTTGGACTATATAATGTCCGTATGTGTAGGATACACCATACTATTGTTCTCAGCACACTCACGTTTCCTGCTCTCTTTGAGATTTTAGAAAGCAAGAGCGTGCTTCTCGCTCTAAAGCAGAGTGTGATCCATAGATGAGAACTATGCTGTGAGTTTCCCTTCAGAAATGGAGTTAAATCCCAGGCTCTGAGTCTTCCTACAAGCATGATTTCGTTTCAGGTAAGGGCAGTCACTTTTCTGCTCAAACGACCTGCATCGTTCACGTAGCTCACACGTTTCTCATCTTAAGAGACAAGCATTGGATGTTAGAGGACCAGTGCTTTCTATCAGTTTCAGAAGAAGATTTGGACTACATATAGTCAGTATGTGTAGGAAACACCGTTCTTTTGTTCTGGGCACACTCAGATTCCCTGCTGTATTAGAGACTCTAGAAAGCAGGAGCGTGCTTCTTGCTCTAAAGCAGAGTGTGATCCATAGATGAGAACTATGCTGTGTGTTTCCCTTCAGAAATGGAGTTAAATCCCAGGCTCTGAGTCTTCCTACAAGCATGACTTCGTTTCAGGTAAGGGCAGTCACTTTTCAGCTCAAACGAACTACATCGTTCACGGAGCTCACACGTTTCTCATCTTAACAGACAAGCATTGGATATTAGAGGACCAGTGCTTTGTATCAGTTTCAGAAGCAGAGTTGGACTAGATATGGTGCGTATGTGTAGGAAACACCGTTCTTTGTTCTCAGCACACTCACTTTTCCTGCTCTCTTAGAGACTTTAGAAAGCAAGAGCGTGCTTCTCGCTCTAAAGCAGAGTGTGATCCATGGATGAGAACTATGCTGTGTGTATCCCTTCAGAAATGGAGTTAAATCCCATGCTCTGTGTCTTCCTACAAGCAAGACTTCGTTTCAGGTAAGGGCAGTCACTTTTCTGCTCAAACGAACTTCATCGTTCACGAAGCTCACACGTTTCTCATCTTAACAGACAAGCATTGGATGTTAGAGGACCAGTGATTTGTATCAGTTTCAGAAGAAGATTTGGACTAGATATGGTCCGTATGTGTAGGAAACACCGTTCTTTTGTTCTCAGCACACTCACGTTTATTGCTCTCTTAGAGACTTTAGAAAGCAAGAGCATGCTTCTCGCTCTAAAGCAGAGTGTGATCCATGGATGAGAACTATGCTGTGTGTTTCCCTTCAGAAATGGAGTTAAATCCCATGCTCTGAGTCTCCCTACAAGCAAGACTTCATTTAAGGTAAGGGCAGTCAATTTTTTGCTCAAAGGAACTACATCCTTCACGAAGCTTACACGTTTCTCATCTTAACAGACAAGCATTGGATGTTCGAGGACCAGTGCATTGTATCAGTTTCTGAAGAAGATTTGGACTACATATAGTCAGTATGTGTAGGAAACACCGTTCTTTTGTTCTGGGCACACTCAGATTTCCTGCTGTATTAGAGACTTTAGAAAGCAAGAGCATGCTTCTCGCTCTAAAGAGAGTGTGATCCATGGATGAGAGCAATGCTGTGTGTTTCCCTTCAGAAATGGAGTTAAATCCCAGGCTCTGTGTCATCCTACAAGCAAGACTTCGTTTCAGGTAAGGGCAGTCACTTATCAGCTTAAACGAACTACATCGTTCACTGAGCTCACACGGTTCTCATCTTAACAGACAAGCATTGGATTTTAGAGGACCAGTTCTCTGTATCAGTTTCAGAAGCAGAGTTGGACTATATAATGTCCGTATGTGTAGGATACACCATTCTTTTGTTCTCAGCACACTCATGTTTCCTGCTGTCTTAGAGAGTCTAGAAAGCAAGAGCATGCTTCTTGTTCTAAAGCAGAGTGTGATCAATGGATGATTACACTGCTGTGTGTTTTATTTCAGAAATGGATTTAAATCCCAGGCTCTGAGTCTTCCTACAAGCAAGACTTCAATTCAGGTAAGGGCAGTCACTTTTCTGCTCAAAAGACCTGCATCGTTCACGAAGCTCACACGTTTCTCATCTTAATTGACAAGCATTGGATGTTAGAGGACCAGTGCTTTGTATCAGTTTCAGAAGAAGAGTTGGACTAGATATGGTCCGTATGTGTAGGAAACACCGTTCTTTTGTTCACAGCTCACTCACGTTTCCTGCTCTCTTAGAGACTTTAGAACGCAAGAGCGTGCTTCTCGCTCTAAAGCAGAGTGTGATCCATTGATGAGAACTATGCTGTATGTTTCACTTCAGAAATGGAGTTAAATCCCATGCTCTGAGTCTCCCTACAAGCAAGACTTCGGTTAAGTTAAGGGCAGTCAATTTTCTGCTCAAAGGAACTACATCCTTCACGAAGCTCACACATTTCTCATCTTAACTGACAATCATTGGATGTTAGATGACCAGTGCATTCTATCAGTTTCAGAAGAAGATTTGGACTACATATTGTCCGTATATGTAGGAAACACCGTTCTTTTGTCCTGGGCACACTCAGATTTCCTGCTGTATTAGAGACTCTAGAAAGCAAGAGTGTGCTTCTCGTTCTAAAGCTGAGTGGGATCCATGGATGAGACCTATGCTGTGTGTTTCACTTCATAAATGGTGTGAAATCGAAGGCTCTGTGTCTTCCTAGATGCAAGACTTCGTTTCATGTAAGGGCAGTCACTTTTCAGCTCAAACGAACTACATCGTTCAATGAGCTCACACGTTTCTCATCTTAACAGACAAGCATTGGATGTTAGAGGACCAGTGCTTTTATCAGTTTCAGAAGCAGAGTTGGACGAGATATGGTCCGAATGTGTAGGAAACACCGTACTTTTGTTCTCAGCACACTCACGTTTCCTGCTCTCTTTGAGATTTTAGAAAGCAAGAGCGTGCTTCTCGCTCTAAAGCAGAGTGTGATCCATGGATGAGAACTATGCTGTGTGTTTTACTGCAGAAATGGATTTCAATCCCAGGCTCTGAGTCTTCCTACAAGCAAGACTTCAATTCAGGTAAGGGCAGTCACTTTTCTGCTCAAACGACCTGCATCGTTCACGTAGCTCACACGTTTCTCATCTTAATTGACAAGCATTGGATGTTATAGGACCAGTGCTTTGTATCAGTTTCAGAAGAAGATTTGGACTACATATAGTCAGTATGTGTAGGAAACACCGTTCTTTTGTTCTGGGCACACTCAGATTCCCTGCTGTATTAGAGACTCTAGAAAGCAGGAGCGTGCTTCTTGCTCTAAAGCAGAGTGTGATCCATAGATGAGAACTATGCTGTGTGTTTCCCTTCAGAAATGGAGTTAAATCCCAGGCTCTGAGTCTTCCTACAAGCATGACTTCGTTTCAGGTAAGGGCAGTCACTTTTCAGCTCAAACGAACTACATCGTTCACGGAGCTCACACGTTTCTCATCTTAACAGACAAGCATTGGATGTTAGAGGACCAGTGCTTTGTATCAGTTTCAGAAGCAGAGTTGGACTAGATATGGTCCGTATGTGTAGGAAACACCGTTCTTTTGTTCTCAGCACACTCACGTTTATTGCTCTCTTAGAGACTTTAGAAAGCAAGAGCGTGCTTCTCGCTCTAAAGCAGAGTGTGATCCATGGATGAGAACTATGCTGTGTGTTTCCCTTCAGAAATGGTGTTAAATCCCATGCTCTGAGTCTCCCTACAAGCAAGACTTCATTTAAGGTAAGGGCAGTCAATTTTTTGCTCAAAGGAACTACATCCTTCACGAAGCTTACACGTTTCTCATCTTAACAGAGAAGCATTGGATGTTAGAGGACCAATGCATTGTATCAGTTTCTGAAGAAGATTTGGACTACATATAGTCAGTATGTGTAGGAAACACCATTCTTTTGTTCTGGGCACACTCAGATTTCCTGCTGTATTAGAGACTTTAGAAAGCAAGAGCATGCTTCTCGCTCTAAAGAGAGTGTGATCCATGGATGAGAACAATGCTGTGTGTTTCCCTTCAGAAATGGAGTTAAATCCCAGGCTCTGTGTCTTCCTACAAGCAAGACTTCGTTTCAGGTAAGGGCAGTCACTTTTCAGCTTAAACGAACTACATCGTTCACTGAGCTCACACGTTTCTCATCTTAACAGACAAGCATTGGATGTTAGAGGACCAGTGCTTTTATCAGTTTCAGAAGCAGAGTTGGACTAGATATGGTCCGAATGTGTAGGAAACACCATACTTTTGTTCTCAGCACACTCACGTTTCCTGCTCTCTTTGAGATTTTAGAAAGCAAGAGCGTGCTTCTCGCTCTAAAGCAGAGTGTGATCCATTGATGAGAACTATGCTGTATGTTTCACTTCAGAAATGGAGTTAAATCCCATGCTCTGAGTCTCCCTACAAGCAAGACTTCGGTTAAGTTAAGGGCAGTCAATTTTCTGCTCAAAGGAACTACATCCTTCACGAAGCTCACACATTTCTCATCTTAACTGACAATCATTGGATGTTAGAGGACCAGTGCATTCTATCAGTTTCAGAAGAAGATTTGGACTACATATTGTCCGTATATGTAGGAAACACCGTTCTTTTGTCCTGGGCACACTCAGATTTCCTGCTGTATTAGAGACTCTAGAAAGCAAGAGTGTGCTTCTCGTTCTAAAGCTGAGTGGGATCCATGGATGAGACCTATGCTGTGTGTTTCACTTCATAAATGGTGTGAAATCGAAGGCTCTGTGTCTTCCTAGATGCAAGACTTCGTTTCATGTAAGGGCAGTCACTTTTCAGCTCAAACGAACTACATCGTTCAATGAGCTCACACGTTTCTCATCTTAACAGACAAGCATTGGATGTTAGAGGACCAGTGCTTTTATCAGTTTCAGAAGCAGAGTTGGACGAGATATGGTCCGAATGTGTAGGAAACACCGTACTTTTGTTCTCAGCACACTCACGTTTCCTGCTCTCTTTGAGATTTTAGAAAGCAAGAGCGTGCTTCTCGCTCTAAAGCAGAGTGTGATCCATGGATGAGAACTATGCTGTGTGTTTTACTGCAGAAATGGATTTCAATCCCAGGCTCTGAGTCTTCCTACAAGCAAGACTTCAATTCAGGTAAGGGCAGTCACTTTTCTGCTCAAACGACCTGCATCGTTCACGTAGCTCACACGTTTCTCATCTTAATTGACAAGCATTGGATGTTATAGGACCAGTGCTTTGTATCAGTTTCAGAAGAAGATTTGGACTACATATAGTCAGTATGTGTAGGAAACACCGTTCTTTTGTTCTGGGCACACTCAGATTCCCTGCTGTATTAGAGACTCTAGAAAGCAGGAGCGTGCTTCTTGCTCTAAAGCAGAGTGTGATCCATAGATGAGAACTATGCTGTGTGTTTCCCTTCAGAAATGGAGTTAAATCCCAGGCTCTGAGTCTTCCTACAAGCATGACTTCGTTTCAGGTAAGGGCAGTCACTTTTCAGCTCAAACGAACTACATCGTTCACGGAGCTCACACGTTTCTCATCTTAACAGACAAGCATTGGATGTTAGAGGACCAGTGCTTTGTATCAGTTTCAGAAGCAGAGTTGGACTAGATATGGTCCGTATGTGTAGGAAACACCGTTCTTTTGTTCTCAGCACACTCACGTTTATTGCTCTCTTAGAGACTTTAGAAAGCAAGAGCGTGCTTCTCGCTCTAAAGCAGAGTGTGATCCATGGATGAGAACTATGCTGTGTGTTTCCCTTCAGAAATGGTGTTAAATCCCATGCTCTGAGTCTCCCTACAAGCAAGACTTCATTTAAGGTAAGGGCAGTCAATTTTTTGCTCAAAGGAACTACATCCTTCACGAAGCTTACACGTTTCTCATCTTAACAGAGAAGCATTGGATGTTAGAGGACCAATGCATTGTATCAGTTTCTGAAGAAGATTTGGACTACATATAGTCAGTATGTGTAGGAAACACCATTCTTTTGTTCTGGGCACACTCAGATTTCCTGCTGTATTAGAGACTTTAGAAAGCAAGAGCATGCTTCTCGCTCTAAAGAGAGTGTGATCCATGGATGAGAACAATGCTGTGTGTTTCCCTTCAGAAATGGAGTTAAATCCCAGGCTCTGTGTCTTCCTACAAGCAAGACTTCGTTTCAGGTAAGGGCAGTCACTTTTCAGCTTAAACGAACTACATCGTTCACTGAGCTCACACGTTTCTCATCTTAACAGACAAGCATTGGATGTTAGAGGACCAGTGCTTTTATCAGTTTCAGAAGCAGAGTTGGACTAGATATGGTCCGAATGTGTAGGAAACACCATACTTTTGTTCTCAGCACACTCACGTTTCCTGCTCTCTTTGAGATTTTAGAAAGCAAGAGCATGCTTCTCGCTCTAAAGCAGAGTGTGATCCATGGATGAGAACTATGCTGTGTGTTTTACTGCAGAAATGGATTTAAATCCCAGGCTCTGAGTCTTCCTACAAGCAAGACTTCAATTCAGGTAAGGGCAGTCACTTTTCTGCTCAAACGACCTGCATCGTTCACGTAGCTCACACGTTTCTCATCTTAATTGACAAGCATTGGATATTATAGGACCAGTGCTTTGTATCAGTTTCAGAAGAAGAGTTGGACTAGATATGGTCCGTATGTGTAGGAAACACCGTTCTTTTGTTCTCAGCACACTCACGTTTCCTCCTCTCTTAGAGACTTTAGAAAGCAAGAGCATGCTTCTCGCTCTAAAGAGAGTGTGATTCATGGATGAGAACTATGCTGTGTGTTTCCCTTCAGAAATGGAGTTAAATCCCAGGCTCTGTGTCTTCCTACACGCAAGACTTCGTTTGAGGTAAGGGCAGTCACTTTTCAGCTTAAACGAACTACATCGTTCACTGAGCTCACACGGTTCTCATCTTAACAGACAAGCATTGGATTTTAGAGGACCATTTCTCTGTATCAGTTTCAGAAGCAGAGTTGGACTAGATAATGTCCGTATGTGTAGGATACACCATTCTTTTGTTCTCAGCACACTCACGTTTCCTACTGTCTTAGAGACTCTAGAAAGCAAGAGCGTGCTTCTTGTTCTAAAGCACAGTGTGATCAATGGATGATTACACTGCTGTGTGTTTTAAACAGAAATGGAGTTAAATCCCATGCTCTGAGTCTTCCTACAAGCAAGACTTCATTTCAGGTAAGGGTAGTCACTTTTCTGCTCAAAGGAACTACATCGTTCACGAAGCTCACAAGTTTCTCATCTTAACTGACAAGCATTGGATGTTAGAGGAGCAGTGCATTGTATCAGTTTCTGAAGAAGTTTTGGACTACATATAGTCAGTATGTGTAGGAAACACCGTTTTTTTGTTCTGGGCACACTCAGATTTCCTGCTGTATTAGAGACTCTAGAAAGCAAGAGCATGCTTCTTGCTCTAAAGCAGAGTGTGATCCATGGATGAGAACTATGCTGTATGTTTCCCTTCAGAAATAGAGTTAAATCCCAGACTCTGTGTCTTCCTACAGGCAAGACTTCATTTCAGGTAAGGGCAGTCACATTTCAGCTCAAACTAACTACATCGTTCACGAAGCTCACACGTTTTTCTTCTTAACTGGCAAGCATTGGATGTTAGAGGACCAGTGCATTGTATCAGTTTCTGAAGAAGATTTGGACTACATATAGTCAGTATGTGTAGGAAACAGCTTTCTTTTGTTCTGGGCACACTCAGATTTCCTGCTGTATTAGAGACTCTAGAAAGCAAGAGCATGCTTCTTGCTCTAAAGCAGAGTGTGATCCATGGATGAGAACTATGCTGTGTGTTTCCCTTCAGAAATGGAGTTAAATCCCAGGCTCTATGTCTTCCTACAAGCAAGACTTCGTTTCTGGTAAGGGCAGTCCCTTTTCACCTCAAACGAACTACATCATTCACGGAGCTCACACGTTTCTCATCTTAACAGACAAGCATTGGATGTTAGAGGACCAGTGCTTTGTATCAGTTTCAGAAGCAGAGTTGGACTAGGTATGGTCCGTATGTTAGGAAACACCGTTCTTTTGTTCTCAGCACACTCACGTTTCCTGCTCTCTTAGAGACTTTAGAAAGCAAGAGCGTGCTTCTCACTCTAAAGCAGAGTGTGATCAATGGATGAGAACTATGCTGTGTGTTTCCCTTCAGAAATGGAGTTAAATCCCAGGCTCTGTGTCTTCCTACAAGCAAGACTTCGTTTCAGGTAAGGGCAGTCACTTTTCAGCTCAAACGAACTACATTGTTCCCTGAGCTCACACGTTTCTCATCTTAACAGACAAGCATTGGATGTTAGAGGACCAGTGCTTTCTATCAGTTTAAGAAGCAGAGTTGGACTAGATATGGTCCGTATGTGTAGGAAACACCTTTCTTTTGTTCTCAGCACACTCACGTTTCCTGCTCTCTTAGAGACTCTAGAGAGCAAGAGCGTGCTTCTTGTTCTAAAGCAGAGTGTGATCAATAGATGAGACAATGCTGTGTGTTTCCCTTCAGAAAAGGAGTTAAATCCGAGGCTCTGAGTCTCCCTACAAGCAAGACTTCAATTCAGGTAAGGGCAGTCACTTTTCAGCTCAAACGAACTTCATCGTTCACGAAGCTCACATGTTTCTCATCTTAACTGACAAGCATTGGATGTTAGAGGACCAGTGCATTGTATCAGTTTCAGAAGAAGATTTGGACTACATATAGTCAGTATGTGTAGGAAACACCGTTCTTTTGTTCTGGGCACTCTCAGATTTCCTGCTATATTAGAGACTCTAGAAAGCAAGAGCATGCTTCTTGCTCTAAAGCAGAGAGTGATCCATGAATGAGAACTATGCTGTATGTTTCCCTTCAGAAATGGAGTTAAATCCCAGACTCTGTGTGTTCCTACAGGCAAGACTTTGTTTCAGGTAAGGGCAGTCACTTTTCAGCTCAAACGAACTACATCGTTCACGAAGCTCACACGTTTCTCATCCAAACAGACAAGCATTGGATTTTAGAGGACCATTTCTTTGTATCAGTTTCAGAAGCAGAGTTGGACAATATAATGTCAGTATGTGTAGGATACAGCATTCTTTTGTTCTCAGCACACTCACGTTTCCTGCTGTCTTAGAGACTCTATAAAGCAAGAGCATGCTTCTTGTTCTAAAGCAGAGTGTGATCAATGGATGATTACACTGCTGTGTGTTTTACTTCAGAAATGGATTTAAATCCCAGGCTCTGAGTCTTCCTACAAGAAAGACTTCAATTCAGGTAAGGGCAGTCACTTTTCTGCTCAAACTAACAACATCATTCACAAAGCTCACACGTTTCTCTTCTTAACTGAGAAGCATTGGATGTTAGAGGGTCATTGCTTTGTATCAGTTTCAGAAGCAGATTTGGACTACACATGGTCCATATGTGTAGGACACACCGTTCTTTTGTTCTGGGCACACTCAGATTTCCTGCTGTATTAGAGAATCTAGAAAGCAAGAGTGTGCTTCTCGCTCTAAAGCAGAGTGTGATCCATGGATGAGAACTATGCTGTGTGTTTCCCTTCAGAAATGGACTTAAATCCCAGGCTCTGTGTCTTACTACAAGCAAGAATTCGTTTCATGTAAGGGCAGTCACTTTTCAGCTCAAACGATCTACATCGTTCAGTGAGCTCACACGTTTCTCATCTTAACAGACAAGCATTGGATGTTAGAGGACAAGTGCTTTGTATCAGTTTCAGAAGCAGAGTTGGATTAGATATGGTCCGTATGTGTAGGAAACACCGTTCTTTTGTTCTCATCACACTCACGTTTCCTTCAGTCTTAGAGATTCTAGAAAGCAAGAGCGTGCTTCTTGTTCTAAAGCAGAGTGTGATCAATGGATGAGACAATGCTGTGTGTTTCACTTCAGAAATGGAGTTAAATCCCATGCTCTGAGTCTTCCTACAAGCAAGACTTCATTTCAGGTAAGGGTAGTCACTTTTCTGCTCAAAGGAACTACATCGTTCACGAAGCTCACAAGTTTCTCATCTTAACTGACAAGCATTGGATGTTAGAGGAGCAGTGCATTGTATCAGTTTCTGAAGAAGTTTTGGACTACATATAGTCAGTATGTGTAGGAAACACCGTTTTTTTGTTCTGGGCACACTCAGATTTCCTGCTGTATTAGAGACTCTAGAAAGCAAGAGCATGCTTCTTGCTCTAAAGCAGAGTGTGATCCATGGATGAGAACTATGCTGTATGTTTCCCTTCAGAAATAGAGTTAAATCCCAGACTCTGTGTCTTCCTACAGGCAAGACTTCATTTCAGGTAAGGGCAGTCACATTTCAGCTCAAACAAACTACATCGTTCACGAAGCTCACACGTTTTTCGTCTTAACTGGCAAGCATTGGTTGTTAGAGGACCAGTGCATTGTATCAGTTTCTGAAGAAGATTTGGACTACATATAGTCAGTATGTGTAGGAAACAGCGTTCTTTTGTTCTGGGCACACTCAGATTTCCTGCTGTATTAGAGACTCTAGAAAGCAAGGGCATGCTTCTTGCTCTAAAGCAGAGTGTGATCCATGGATGAGAACTATGCTGTATGTTTCCCTTCAGAAATAGAGTTAAATCCCAGACTCTGTGTCTTCCTACAGGCAAGACTTCATTTCAGGTAAGGGCAGTCACATTTCAGCTCAAACAAACTACATCGTTCAAGAAGCTCACACGTTTTTCGTCTTAACTGGCAAGCATTGGATGTTAGAGGACCAGTGCATTGTATCAGTTTCTGAAGAAGATTTGGACTACATATAGTCAGTATGTGTAGGAAACAGCTTTCTTTTGTTCTGGGCACACTCAGATTTCCTGCTGTATTAGAGACTCTAGAAAGCAAGAGCATGCTTCTTGCTCTAAAGCAGAGTGTGATCCATGGATGAGAACTATGTTGTGTGTTTCCCTTCAGAAATGGAGTTAAATCCCAGGCTCTATGTCTTCCTACAAGCAAGACTTCGTTTCTGGTAAGGGCAGTCACTTTTCACCTCAAACGAACTACATCATTCACGGAGCTCACACGTTTCTCATCTTAACAGACAAGCATTGGATGTTAGAGGACCAGTGCTTTGTATCAGTTTCAGAAGCAGAGTTGGACTAGATATGGTCCGTATGTGTAGGAAACACCGTTCTTTTGTTCTCAGCACACTCACGTTTCCTGCTCTCTTAGAGACTTTAGAAAGCAAGAGCGTGCTTCTCACTCTAAAGCAGAGTGTGATCAATGGATGATTACACTGCTGTGTGTTTTACTTCAGAAATGGATTTAAATCCCAGGCTCTGAGTCTTCCTACAAGAAAGACTTCATTTCAGGTAAGGGCAGTCACTTTTCTGCTCAAACTAACAACATCATTCACAAAGCTCACACGTTTCTCATCTTAACTGAGAAGCATTGGATGTTAGAGGGTCAGTGCTTTGTATAAGTTTCAGAAGCAGAGTTGCACTAGATATGGTCTGTATGTGTAGGAAACACCGTTCTTTTGTTCTCAGCACACTCACGTTTCCTGCTCTCTTAGAGACTTTAGAAAGCAAGAGCGTGCTTCTCGCTCTAAAGCAGAGTGTGATCCGTGGATGTGAACTATGCTATGTGTTTCCCTTCAGAAATGGAGTTAAATCCCATGCTCTGAGTCTCCCTACAAGCAAGACTTCATTTAAGGTAAGGGCAGTCAATTTTTTGCTCAAAGGAACTACATCCTTCACGAAGCTTACACGTTTCTCATTTTAACAGACAAGCATTGGATGTTAGAGGACCAGTGCATTGTATCAGTTTCTGAAGAAGATTTGGACTACATATAGTCAGTATGTGTAGGAAACACCGTTCTTTTGTTCTAGGCACACTCAGATTTCCTGCTGTCTTTGAGACTCTAGAAAGCAAGAGCGTGCTTCTTGCTCTAAAGCAGAGTGTGATCCATGGATGAGAACTATGCTGTATGTTTTCCTTCAGAAATGGATTTAAATCCCAGACTCTGAGTCTTCCTACAAGCAAGACTTCGTTTCAGGCAAGGGCAGTCACTTTTCTGCTCAAACGAACTACACCTTTCACAAAGCTCACACGTTTCTCATCTTAACTGACAAGCATTGGATGTTAGAGGACCAGTGCATTCTATCAGTTTCAGAAGAAGATTTGTACTACATATTGTCTGTATGTGTAGGAAACACCGTTCTATTGTCCTGGGCACACTCAGATTTCCTGCTGGATTAGATACTCTAGAAAGCAAGAGTGTGCTTCTCGTTCTAAACCATAGTGTGATCCATGGATGAGAACTATGATGTGTGTTTCACTTCATAAATGGTGTGAAATCCCAGTCTCTGTGTCTTCCTAGAAGCAAGACTTCGTTTCATATAAGGGCAGTCACTTTTCAACTCAAACGAACTACATCGTTCACTGAGCTCTCACGTTTCTCATCTTAAGAGACAAGCATTGGATGTTAGAGGACCAGTGCTTTGTATCAGTTTCAGAGGCAGAGTTGGACTAGATATGGTCCGTATGTGTAGGAAACACCGTTCTTTTGTTCTCAGCACACTCACGTTTCCTGCTGTCTTAGAGACTCTAGAAAGCAAGAGTGTGCTTCTCGCTCTAAAGCAGAGTGTGATCCATGGATGAGAACTATGCTGTGTGTTTACCTTCAGAAATGGACTTAAATCCCAGGCTCTGTGTCTTACTACAAGCAAGACTTCGTTTCAGGTAAGAGCAGTCACTTTTCAGTTCAAAGGAACTACATCATTCACAAAGCTCACACGTTTCTCATGTTAACAGACAAGCATTGGATGTTAGAGGACCCGTGCCTTGTATCAGTTTCAGAAGCAGAGTTGGACTAGATATGGTCCGTATATGTAGGAAACACCGTTCTTTTGTTCTCAGCACAATCACGTTTCCTTCTGTCTTAGAAATTCTAGAAAGCAAGAGCGTGCTTCTTGTTCTAAAGCAGAGTGTGATCAATGGATCAGACAATGCTGTGTGTTTCACTTCAGAAATGGAGTTAATTCCCATGCTCTGAGTCTCCCTACAAGCAAGACTTCGTTTAAGGTAAGGGCAGTCACCTTTCTGCTCAAAGGAACTACATAGTTCACGAAGCTCACACGTTTCTCATCTTAACTGACAAGCATTGGATGTTAGAGGACCAGTGCATTGTATCAGATTCTGAAGAAGATTTGGACTACATATAGTCAGTATGTGTAGGAAACACCGTTCTTTTGTTCTGGGCACACTCAGATTTCCTGCTGTATTAGAGACTCTAGAAAGCAAGAGCGTGCTTCTTGCTCTAAAGCAGAGTGTGATCAATGGATGATTACACTGCTGTGTGTTTTACTTCAGAAATGGAGTTCAATCCCAGGCTCTGAGTCTTCCTACAAGCAAGACTTCATTTCAGGTAAGGGCAGTCACTTTTCAGCTCAAATGAACTACATCGTTCACTGAGCTCACATGTTTCTCATCTTAAGAGACAAGCATTGGATGTTAGAGGACCAGTGCTTTGTATCAGTTTCAGAGGCAGAGTTGGACTAGATATGGTCCGTATGTGTAGGAAACACCGTTCTTTTGTTCTCAGCACACTCACGTTTCCTGCTGTCTTAGAGACTCTAGAAAGCAAGAGCGTGCTTCTTGTTCTAAAGCAGAGTGTGATCAATGGATGATTACACTGCTGTGTGTTTTACTTCAGAAATGGAGTTAAACCCCAGGCTCTGAGTCTTCCTACAAGCAAGACTTCATTTCAGGTAAGGGCAGTCACTTTTCTGCTCAAACTAACAACATCGTTCACAAAGCTCACACGTTTCTCATTTTAACTGAGAAGCATTGGATGTTAGAGGGTCAGTGCTTTGTATCAGTTTCAGAAGCAGATTTGGACTACATATGGTCCATATATGTAGGAAACACCGTTCTTTTGTTCTGGGCACACTCAGATTTCCTGCTGTATTAGAGACTCTAGAAAGCAAGAGCGTGCTTCTTGCTCTAAAGCAGAGTGTGATCCATGGATGAGAACTATGCTGTGTGTTTCCCTTCAGAAAAGGAGTTAAATCCCAGGCTCTGAGTCTTCCTACAAGCAAGACTTCGTTTCAGGTAAGGGCAGTCACTTTTCACCTCAAACGAACTACATCGTTCACGGAGCTCACACGTTTCTCATCTTAACAGACAAGCATTGGATGTTAGAGGACCAGTGCTTTGTATCAGTTTCAGAAGCAGAGTTGGACTAGATATGGTCCGTATGTGTAGGAAACACCGTTCTTTTGTTCTCAGCACACTCACGTTTCCTGCTCTCTTAGAGACTTTAAAAGCAAGAGCGTGCTTCTCGCTCTAAAGCAGAGTGTGATCCGTGGATGAGAACTATGCTGTGTGTTTCCCTTCAGAAATGGAGTTAAATCCCATGCTCTGAGTCTCCCTACAAGCAAGACATCATTTAAGGTAAGGGCAGTCAATTTTTTGCTCAAAGGAACTACATCCTTCACGAAGCTTACACGTTTCTCATCTTAACAGACAAGCATTGGATGTTAGAGGACCAGTGCATTGTATCAGTTTCTGAAGAAGATTTGGACTACATATAGTCAGTATGTGTAGGAAACACCGTTCTTTTGTTCTAGGCACACTCAGATTTCCTGCTGTCTTAGAGACTCTAGAAAGCAAGAGCGTGCTTCTTGCTCTAAAGCAGAGTGTGATCCATGGATTGGAACTATGCTGTATGTTTTCCTTCAGAAATGGATTTAAATCCCAGACTCTGAGTCTTCCTACAAGCAAGACTTCGTTTCAGGCAAGGGCAGTCACTTTTCTGCTCAAACGAACTACACCTTTCACAAAGCTCACACGTTTCTCATCTTAACTGACAAGCATTGGATGTTAGAGGACCAGTGCATTCTATCAGTTTCAGAAGAAGATTTGTACTACATATTGTCTGTATGTGTAGGAAACACCGTTCTATTGTCCCGGGCATACTCAGATTTCCTGCTGTATTAGATACTCTAGAAAGCAAGAGTGTGCTTCTCGTTCTAAAGCAGAGTGTACCATGGATGAGAACTATGATGTGTGTTTCACTTCATAAATGGTGTGAAATCCCAGTCTCTGTGTCTTCCTAGAAGCAAGACTTCGTTTCATATAAGGGCAGTCACTTTTCAGCTCAAACGAACTACATTGTTCACTGAGCTCACACGTTTCTCATCTTAAGAGACAAGCATTGGATGTTAGAGGACCAGTGCTTTGTATCAGTTTCAGAGGCAGAGTTGGACTAGATATGGTCCGTATGTGTAGGAAACACCGTTCTTTTATTCTCAGCACACTCACGTTTCCTGCTGTCTTAGAGACTCTAGAAAGCAAGAGCGTGCTTCTTGTTCTAAAGCAGAGTGTGATCAATGGATGATTCCACTGCTGTGTGTTTTACTTCAGAAATGGAGTTAAATCCCAGGCTCTGAGTCTTCCTACAAGCAAGACTTCATTTCAGGTAAGGGCAGTCACTTTTCTGCTCAAACTAACAACATCGTTCACAAAGCTCACACGTTTCTCATCTTAACTGAGAAGCATTGGATGTTAGAGGGTCAGTGCTTTGTATCAGTTTCAGAATCAGATTTGGACTACATATGGTCCATATGTGTAGGACACACCGTTCTTTTGTTCTGGGCACACTCACGTTTCCTGCAGTCTTAGAGACTTTAGAAAGCAAGAGCGTGCTTCTCCCTCTAAAGCAGAGTGTGATCCATGGATGAGAACTATGCTGTGTTTTTCCCTTCAGAAAAGGAGTTAAATCCCAGGCTCTGTGTTTTCCTACAAGCAAGATTTCGTTTCAGGTAAGGGCAGTCACTTTTCAGCTCAAACGAACTACATTGTTCAGTGAGCTCACACGTTTCTCATTTTAACAGACAAGCATTGGATGTTAGAGAACAAGTGCTTTGTATCAGTTTAAGAAGCAGTGTTGGACTAGATATGGTCCGTATGTGTAGGAAACACCGTTCTTTTGTTCTCAGCACACTCACGTTTCCTTCCTTCTTAGAAATTCTAGAAAGCAAGAGCGTGCTTCTTGTTCTAAAGCAGAGTATGATCAATGGATGAGACAATGCTGTGTGTTTCACTTCAGAAATGGAGTCAAATCCCATGCTCTGAGTCTCCCTACAAGCAAGACTTCGTTTAAGGTAAGGGCAGTCAATTTTTTGCTCAAAGGAACTACACCTTTTACAAAGGTCACACGTTTCTCATCTTAACTGACAAGCATTGGATGTTAGAGGACCAGTGCATTGTATCAGTTTCTGAAGAAGATTTGGACTACATATAGTCAGTATGTGTAGGAAACACCGTTCTTTTGTTCTGGGCACACTCAGATTTCCTGCTGTATTAGAGACTCTAGAAAGCAAGAGCGTGCTTCTTGCTCTAAAGCAGAGTGTGATCCATAGATGAGAACTATGCTGTGTGTTTCCCTTCAGGAATGGAGTTAAATCCCAGGCTCTGAGTCTTCCTACAAGCATGACTTCGTTTCAGGTAAGGGCAGTCACTTTTCAGCTCAAACGAACTACATCGTTCACGGGGCTCACACGATTCTCATCTTAACAGACAAGCATTGGATGTTAGAGGACCAGTGCTTTGTATCAGTTTCAGAAGCAGAGTTGGACTAGATATGGTGCGTATGTATAGGAAACACCGTTCTTTTGTTCTCAGCACACTCACGTTTCCTGCTCTCTTAGAGATTTTAGAAAGCAAGAGCGTGCTTCTCGCTCTAAAGCAGAGTGTGATCAATGGATGAGAACTATGCTGTGTGTATCCCTTCAGAAATGGAGTTAAATCCCAGGCTCTGTGTCTTCCTACAAGCAAGACTTCGTTTCAGGTAAGGGCAGTCACTTTTCTGCTCAAACGAACTTCATCGTTCACGAAGCTCACACGTTTCTCATCTTAACAGACAAGCATTGGATGTTAGAGGACCAGTGATTTGTATCAGTTTCAGAAGAAGAGTTGGACTACATATGGTCCGTATGTGTAGGAAACTCCGTTCTTTTGTTCTCAGCACACTCACGTTTATTGCTGTCTTAGAGACTCTAGAAAGCAAGAGCGTGCTTCTCGCTCTAAAGCAGAGTGGGATCCATGGATGAGAACTATGCTGTGTGTTTCCCTTCAGAAATGGAGTTAAATCCCATGCTCTGAGTCTCCCTACAAGCAAGACTTCATTTAAGGTAAGGGCAGTCAATTTTTTGCTCAAAGGAACTACATCCTTCACGAAGCTTACACGTTTCTCATCTTAACAGACAAGCATTGGATGTTAGAGGACCAGTGCATTGTATCAGTTTCTGAAGAAGATTTGGACTACATATAGTCAGTATGTGTAGGAAACACCGTTCTTTTGTTCTGGGCACACTCAGATTTCCTGCTGTCTTAGAGACTCTAGAAAGCAAGAGCGTGCTTCTTGCTCTAAAGCAGAGTGTGATCCATGGATGAGAACTATGCTGTGTGTTTCCCTTCAGAAAAGGAGTTAAATCCCAGGCTCTGAGTCTTCCTACAAGCAAGACTTCGTTTCAGGTAAGGGCAGTCACTTTTCAGCTCGAACGAACTACATCGTTCACGAGCTCACACGTTTCTCATCTTAACAGACAAGCATTGGATATTAGAGGACCAGTGCTTTGTATCAGTTTCAGAAGCAGAGTTGGACTAGATATGGTCCGTAAGTGTAGGAAACACCGTTCTTTTGTTCTCAGCACACTCACGTTTCCTGCTGTCTTAGAGACTCTAGAAAGCAAGAGCGTGCTTCTTGTTCTAAAGCAGAGTGTGATCAATGGATGATTACACTGCTGTGTGTTTGACTTCAGAAATGGAGTTAAATCCCAGGCTCTGAGTCTTCCTACAAGCAAGACTTGATTTCAGGTAAGGGCAGTCACTTTTCTGCTCAAACTAACAACATCGTTCAGTGAGCTCACACGTTTCTCATTTTAACTGAGAAGCATTGGATGTTAGAGAGTCAGTGCTTTGTATCAGTTTCAGAAGCAGATTTGGACTACATATGGTCCATATGTGTAGGGCACACCGTTCTTTTGTTCTGGGCACACTCAGATTTCCTGCTGTATTAGAGAATCTAGAAAGCAAGAGTGTGCTTCTCGCTCTAAAGCAGAGTGTTATCCATGGATGAGAACTATGCTGTGTGTTTCCCTTCAGAAATGGACTTAAATCCCAGGCTCCGTGTCTTACTACAAGCAAGAATTCGTTTCAGGTAAGGGCAGTCACTTTTCAGTTCAAAGGAACTACATCATTCACGAAGCTCACACGTTTCTCATGTTAACTGACAAGCATTGGATGTTAGAGGACCAGTGCCTTGTATCAGTTTCAGAAGCAGAGTTGCACTAGATATGGTCCGTATATGTAGGAAACACCGTTCTTTTGTTCTCAGCACACTCACGTTTCCTGCAGTCTTAGAGACTTTAGAAAGCAAGAACGTGCTTCTCCCTCTAAAGCAGAGTGTGATCCATGGATGAGAACTATGCTGTGTGTTTCCCTTCATAAAAGGAGTCAAATCCCAGGCTCTGTGTTTTCCTACAAGCAAGATTTCGTTTCAGGTAAGGGCAGTCACTTTTCAGCTCAAACGAACTACATCATTCAGTGAGCTCACACGTTTCTCATTTTAACAGACAAGCATTGGATGTTAGAGAACAAGTGCTTTGTATCAGTTTATGAAGCAGTGTTGGACTAGATATGGTCCGTATGTGTAGGAAACACCGTTCTTTTGTTCTCAGCACACTCACGTTTCCTCTGTCTTAGAAATTCTAGAAAGCAAGAGCGTGCTTCTTGTTCTAAAGCAGAGTATGATCAATGGATGAGACAATGCTGTGTGTTTCACTTCAGAAATGGAGTTAAATCCCATGCTCTGAGTCTCCCTACAAGCAAGACTTCGTTTAAGGTAAGGGCAGTCACTTTTCTGCTCAAAGGAACTACATAGTTCACGAAGCTCACACGTTTCTCATCTTAACTGACAAGCATTGGATGTTAGAGGACCAGTGCTTTGTATCAGTTTAAGAAGCAGTGTTGCACTAGATATGGTCCGTATGTGTAGGAAACACCGTTCTTTTGTTCTCAGCACACTCACGTTTCCTTCTGTCTTAGAAATTCTAGAAAGCAAGAGCGTGCTTCTTGTTCTAAAGCAGAGTATGATCAATGGATGAGACTATGCTGTGTGTTTCACTTCAGAAATGGAGTTAAATCCCATGCTCTGAGTCTCCCTACAAGCAAGACTTCGTTTAAGGTAAGGGCAGTCAATTTTTTGCTCAAAGGAACTACACCTTTTACAAAGGTCACATGTTTCTCATCTTAACTGACAAGCATTGGATGTTAGAGGACCAGTGCATTGTATCAGTTTCTGAAGAAGATTTGGACTACATATAGTCAGTATGTGTAGGAAACACCGTTCTTTTGTTCTGGGCACACTCAGATTTCCTGCTGTACTAGAGACTCTAGAAAGCAAGAGCGTGCTTCTTGCTCTAAAGCAGAGTGTGATCCATAGATGAGAACTATGCTGTGTGTTTCCCTTCAGGAATGGAGTTAAATCCCAGGCTCTGAGTCTTCCTACAAGCATGACTTCGTTTCAGGTAAGGGCAGTCACTTTTCAGCTCAAACGAACTACATCGTTCACGGAGCTCACACGATTCTCATCTTAACAGACAAGCATTGGATGTTAGAGGACCAGTGCTTTGTATCAGTTTCAGAAGCAGAGTTGGACTAGATATGGTGCATATGTGTAGGAAACACCGTTCTTTTGTTCTCAGCACACTCACGTTTCCTTCTCTCTTAGAGACTTTAGAAAGCAAGAGCGTGCTTCTCGCTCTAAAGCAGAGAGTGATCCATGGATGAGAACTATGCTGTGTGTATCCCTTCAGAAATGGAGTTAAATCCCAGGCTCTGTGTCTTCCTACAAGCAAGACTTCGTTTCAGGTAAGGGCAGTAACTTTTCTGCTCAAACGAACTTCATCGTTCACGAAGCTCACACGTTTCTCATCTTAACAGACAAGCATTGGATGTTAGAGGACCAGTGATTTGTATCAGTTTCAGAAGAAGAGTTGGACTACATATGGTCCGTATGTGTAGGAAACACCGTACTTTTGTTCTCAGCACACTCACGTTTATTGCTCTCTTAGAGACTTTAGAAAGCAAGAGCGTGCTTCTCGCTCTAAAGCAGAGTGGGATCCATGGATGAGAACTATGCTGTGTGTTTCCCTTCAGAAAAGGAGTTAAATCCCAGGCTCTGAGTCTTCCTACAAGCAAGACTTCGTTTCAGGTAAGGGCAGTCACTTTTCAGCTCAAACGAACTACATCGTTCACGAGCTCACACGTTTCTCATCTTAACAGACAAGCATTGGATATTAGAGGAGCAGTGCTTTGTATCAGTTTCAGAAGCAGAGTTGGACTAGATATGGTCCGTAAGTGTAGGAAACACCGTTCTTTTGTTCTCAGCACACTCACGTTTCCTGCTGTCTTAGAGACTCTAGAAAGCAAGAGCGTGCTTCTTGTTCTAAAGCAGAGTGTGATCAATGGATGATTACACTGCTGTGTGTTTTACTTCAGAAATGGAGTTAAATCCCAGGCTCTGAGTCTTCCTACAAGCAAGACTTCATTTCAGGTAAGGGCAGTCACTTTTCTGCTCAATCTAACAACATCGCTCAGTGAGCTCACACGTTTCTCATTTTAACTGAGAAGCATTGGATGTTAGAGGGTCAGTGCTTTGTATCAGTTTCAGAAGCAGATTTGGACTACATATGGTCCATATGTGTAGGATACACCGTTCTTTTGTCCTGGGCACACTCAGATTTCCTGCTGTATTAGAGAATCTAGAAAGCAAGAGTGTGCTTCTCGCTCTAAAGCAGAGTGTGATCCATGGATGAGAACTATGCTGTGTGTTTCCCTTCAGAAATGGACTTAAATCCCAGGCTCCGTGTCTTACTACAAGCAAGAATTCGTTTCAGGTAAGGGCAGTCACTTTTCAGTTCAAAGGAACTACATCATTCACGAAGCTCACACGTTTCTCATGTTAACTGACAAGCATTGGATGTTAGAGGACCAGTGCCTTGTATCAGTTTCAGAAGCAGAGTTGGACTAGATATGGTCCGTATATGTAGGAAACACCGTTCTTTTGTTCTCAGCACACTCACGTTTCCTGCAGTCTTAGAGACTTTAGAAAGCAAGAACGTGCTTCTCCCTCTAAAGCAGAGTGTGATCCATGGATGAGAACTATGCTGTGTGTTTCCCTTCATAAAAGGAGTTAAATCCCAGGCTCTGTGTTTTCCTACAAGCAAGATTTCGTTTCAGGTAAGGGCAGTCACTTTTCAGCTCAAACGAACTACATCATTCAGTGAGCTCACACGTTTCTCATTTTAACAGACAAGCATTGGATGTTAGAGAACAAGTGCTTTGTATCAGTTTATGAAGCAGTGTTGGACTAGATATGGTCCGTATGTGTAGGAAACACCGTTCTTTTGTTCTCAGCACACTCACGTTTCCTTCTGTCTTAGAAATTCTAGAAAGCAAGAGCGTGCTTCTTGTTCTAAAGCAGAGTATGATCAATGGATGAGACAATGCTGTGTGTTTCACTTCAGAAATGGAGTTAAATCCCATGCTCTGAGTCTCCCTGCAAGCAAGACTTCGTTTAAGGTAAGGGCAGTCACTTTTCTGCTCAAAGGAACTACATAGTTCACGAAGCTCACACGTTTCTCATCTTAACTGACAAGCATTGGATGTTAGAGGACCAGTGCATTGTATCAGTTTCTGAAGAAGATTTGGACTACATATAGTCAGTATGTGTAGGAAACACCGTTCTTTTGTTCTGGGCACACTCAGATTTCCTGCTGTATTAGAGATTCTAGAAAGCAAGAGCGTGCTTCTTGCTCTAAAGCAGAGTGTGATCCATAGATGAGCACTATGCTGTATGTTTCCCTTCAGAAAAGGAGTTAAATCCCAGGCTCTGAGTCTTCCTACAAGCAAGATTTCGTTTCAGGTAAGGGCAGTCACTTTTCAGCTCAAACGAACTACATCGTTCACGGAGCTCACACGTTTCTCATCTTAACAGACAAGCATTGGATGTTAGAGGACCAGTGCTTTGTATCAGTTTCAGAAGCAGAGTTGGACTAGATATGGTCCGTATGTGTAGGAAACACCGTTCTTTTGTTCTCAGCACACTCACGTTTCCTGCTCTCTTAGAGACTTTAGAAAGCAAGAGCGTGCTTCTCGCTCTAAAGCAGAGTGTGATCCATGGGTGAGAACTATGCTGTGTGTTTCCCTTCAGAAATGGAGTTAAATCCCATGCTCTGAGTCTCCCTACAAGCAAGACTTCATTTAAGGTAAGGGCAATCAATTTTTTGCTCAAAGGAACTACATCCTTCACGAAGCTTACACGTTTCTCATCTTAACAGACAAGCATTGGATGTTAGAGGACCAGTGCATTGTATCAGTTTCTGAAGAAGATTTTGACTACATATAGCCAGTATGTGTAGGAAACACCGTTCTTTTGTTCTGGGCACACTCAGATTTCCGGCTCTCTTAGAGACTTTAGAAAGCAAGAGCGTGCTTCTCGCTCTAAAGCAGAGTGTGATCCATGGATGAGAACTATGCTGTGTGTTTCCCTTCAGAAATGGAGTTAAATCCAGGCTCTGTGTCTTCCTACAAGCACGACTTCGTTTCAGGTAAGGGCAGTCACTTTTCAGCTCAAACGAACTACATCGTTCCCTGAGCTCACATGTTTCTCATCTTAACAGACAAGCATTGGATGTTAGAGGACCAGTGATTTCTATCAGTTCAAGAAGCAGAGTTGGACTACATATGGTCCGTATGTGTAGGAAACACCTTTCTTTTGTTTTCAGCACACTCACGTTTCCTGCTGTCCTAGAGACTCTAGAAAGCAAGAGTGTGCTTCTTGTTCTAAAGCAGAGTGTGATCAATGGATGAGACAATGCTGTGTGTTTCACTTCAGAAATAGAGTTAAATCCCATGCTCTGAGTCTCCCTGCAATCAAGACTTCTTTTAAGGTAAGGGCAGTCACTTTTCTGCTCAAACGAACTTCATCGTTCACGAAGCTCACACGTTTCTCATCTTAACAGACAAGCATTGGATGTTAGAGGACCAGTGATTTGTATCAGTTTCAGAAGAAGGGTTGGACTAGATATGGTCCGTATGTGTAGGAAACCCCGTTCTTTTCTTCTCAGCACACTCACGTTTATTGCTCTCTTAGAGACTTTAGAAAGCAAGAGCGTGCTTCTCGCTCTAAAGCAGAGTGGGATCCATGGATGAGAACTATGCTGTGTGTTTCCCTTCAGAAATGGAGTTAAATCCCATGCTCTGAGTCTCCCTACAAGCAAGACTTCATTTAAGGTAAGGGCAGTCAATTTTTTGCTCAAAGGAACTACATCCTTCACGAAGCTTACACGTTTCTCATCTTAACAGACAAGCATTGGATGTTAGAGGACCAGTGCATTGTATCAGTTTCTGAAGAAGATTTGGACTACATATAGTCAGTATGTGTAGGAAACACCGTTCTTTTGTTCTGGGCACACTCAGATTTCCTGCTGTCTTAGAAAATCTAGAAAGCAAGAGTGTGCTTCTCGCTGTAAAGCAGAGTGTGATCCATGGATGATTACACTGCTGTGTGTTTCCCTTCAGAAATGGACTTAAATCCCAGGCTCTGTGTATTACTACAAGCAAGACTTCATTTCAGGTAAGGGCAGTCCCTTTTCAGCTCAAAGGAACTACATCGTTCACTGACCTCACACGTTTCTCATCTTAAGAGACAAGCATTGGATGTTAGAGGACCAGTGCTTTGTATCAGTTTCAGAGGCAGAGTAGGACTAGATATGGTCCGTATGTGTAGGAAACACCGTTCTTTTGTTCTCAGCACTCTCACGTTTCCTGCTGTCTTAGAGACTCTAGAAAGCAAGAGCGTGCTTCTTGTTCTAAAGCAGAGTGTGATCAATGGATGATTACACTGCTGTGTGTTTTACTTCAGAAATGGAGTTAAATCCCAGGCTCTGAGTCTTCCTACAAGCAAGACTTCATTTCAGGTAAGGGCAGTCACTTTTCTGCTCAAACTAACAACATCATTCACAAAGATCACTCGTTTCTCATCTTAACTGAGAAGCATTGGATGTTAGAGGGTCAGTGCTTTGTATCAGTTTCAGAACCAGATTTGGACTACATATGGTCCATATGTGTAGGACACACCGTTCTTTTGTTCTGGGCACACTCAGATTTCCTTCTGTATTAGAGAATCTAGAAAGCAAGAGTGTGCTTCTCGCTCTAAAGCAGAGTGTGATCCATGGATGAGAACTATGCTGTGTGTTTCCCTTCAGAAATGGACTTAAATCCCAGACTCTGTGTCTTACTACAAGCAAGAATTCATTTCAGGTAAGGGCAGTCACTTTTCTGCTCAAACGAACTTCATCATTTACGAAGCTCACACGTTTCTCATCTTAACAGACAAGCATTGGATGTTAGAGGACCAGTGATTTGTATCAGTTTCAGAAGAAGAGTTGGACTACATATGGTCCGTATGTGTAGGAAACACCGTTCTTTTGTTCTCAGCACACTCACGTTTATTGCTCTCTTAGAGACTTTAGAAAGCAAGAGCGTGCTTCTCGCTCTAAAGCAGAGTGGGATCCATGGATGAGTACTATGCTGTGTGTTTCCCTTCAGATATGGAGTTAAATCCCATGCTCTGAGTCTCCCTACAAGCAAGACTTCATTTAAGGTAAGGGCAGTCAATTTTTTGCTCAAAGGAACTACATCCTTCACGAAGCTTACACGTTTCTCATCTTAACAGACAAGCATTGGATGTTAGAGGACCAGTGCATTGTATCAGTTTCTGAAGAAGATTTGGACTACATATAGTCAGTATGTGTAGGAAACACCGTTCTTTTGTTCTGGGCACACTCAGATTTCCTGCTTTATTAGAGACTCTAGAAAGCAAGAGCGTGCTTCTTGCTCTAAAGCAGAGTGTGATCCATGGATGAGAACTATGCTGTGTGTTTCCCTTCAGAAAAGGAGTTAAATCCCAGGCTCTGAGTCTTCCTACAAGCAAGAATTCGTTTCAGGTAAGGGCAGTCACTTTTCAGCTCAAACGAACTACATCGTTCACGAGCTCACACGTTTCTCATCTTAACAGACAAGCATTGGATATTAGAGGACCAGTGCTTTGTATCAGTTTCAGAAGCAGAGTTGGACTAGATATGGTCCGTAAGTGTAGGAAACACCGTTCTTTTGTTCTCAGCACACTCACGTTTCCTGCTGTCTTAGAGACTCTAGAAAGCAAGAGCGTGCTTCTTGTTCTAAAGCAGAGTGTGATCAATGGATGATTACACTGCTGTGTGTTTTACTTCAGAAATGGAGTTAAACCCCAGGCTCTGAGTCTTCCTACAAGCAAGACTTCATTTCAGGTAAGGGCAGTCACTTTTCTGCTCAAACTAACAACATCGTTCAGTGAGCTCACACGTTTCTCATTTTAACTGAGAAGCATTGGATGTTAGAGGGTCAGTGCTTTGTATCAGTTTCAGAACCAGATTTGGACTACATATGGTCCATATGTGTAGGACACACCGTTCTTTTGTTCTGGGCACACTCAGATTTCCTGCTGTATTAGAGATTCTAGAAAGCAAGAGTGTGCTTCTCGCTCTAAAGCAGAGTGTGATCCATGGATGAGAACTATGCTGTGTGTTTCCCTTCAGAAATGGACTTAAATCCCATGCTCCGTGTCTTACTACAAGCAAGAATTCGTTTCAGGTAAGGGCAGTCACTTTTCAGTTCAAAGGAACTACATCATTCACGAAGCTCACACGTTTCTCATGTTAACTGACAAGCATTGGATGTTAGAGGACCAGTGCCTTGTATCAGTTTCAGAAGCAGAGTTGGACTAGATATGGTCCGTATATGTAGGAAACACCGTTCTTTTGTTCTCAGCACACTCACGTTTCCTGCAGTCTTAGAGACTTTAGAAAGCAAGAACGTGCTTCTCCCTCTAAAGCAGAGTGTGATCCATGGATGAGAACTATGCTGTGTGTTTCCCTTCATAAAAGGCGTTAAATCCCAGGCTCTGTGTTTTCCTACAAACAAGATTTCGTTTCAGGTAAGGACAGTCACTTTTCAGCCCAAACAAACTACATCATTCAGTGAGCTCACACGTTTCTCATTTTAACAGACAAGCATTGGATGTTAGAGAACAAGTGCTTTGTATCAGTTTATGAAGCAGTGTTGGACTAGATATGGTCCGTATGTGTAGGAAACAACGTTCTTTTGTTCTCAGCACACTCACGTTTCCTTCTGTCTTAGAAATTCTAGAAAGCAAGAGCGTGCTTCTTATTCTAAAGCAGAGTATGATCAATGGATGAGACAATGCTGTGTGTTTCACTTCAGAAATGGAGTTAAATCCCATGCTCTGAGTCTCCCTACAAGCAAGACTTCGTTTAAGGTAAGGGCAGTCACTTTTCTGCTCAAAGGAACTACATAGTTCACGAAGCTCACACGTTTCTCATCTTAACTGACAAGCATTGGACGTTAGAGGACCAGTGCATTGTATCAGTTTCTGAAGAAGATTTGGACTACATATAGTCAGTATGTGTAGGAAACACCGTTCTTTTGTTCTGGGCACACTCAGATTTCCTGCTGTATTAGAGATTCTAGAAAGCAAGAGCGTGCTTCTTGCTCTAAAGCAGAGTGTGATCCATAGATGAGAACTATGCTGTATGTTTCCCTTCAGAAAAGGAGTTAAATCCCAGGCTCTGAGTCTTCCTACAAGCAAGACATCGTTTCAGGTAAGGGCAGTCACTTTTCAGCTCAAACGAACTACATCGTTCACAGAGCTCACACGTTTCTCATCTTAACAGACAAGCATTGGATGGTAGAGGACCAGTGCTTTGTATCAGTTTCAGAAGCAGATTTGGACTAGATATGGTCCGTATGTGTAGGAAACACCGTTCTTTTGTTCTCAGCACACTCATGTTTCCTGCTCTCTTAGAGACTTTAGAAAGCAAGAGCGTGCTTCTCGCTCTAAAGCAGAGTGTGATCCATGGATGAGAACTATGCTGTGTGTTTCCCTTCAGAAATGGAGTTAAATCCCATGCTCTGAGTCTCCCTACAAGCAAGACTTCATTTAAGGTAAGGGCAGTCAATTTTTTGCTCTAAGGAACTACATCCTTCACGAAGGTTACACGTTTCTCATCTTAACAGACAAGCATTGGATGTTAGAGGACCAGTGCATTGTATCAGTTTCTGAAGAAGATTTGGACTACATATAGCCAGTATGTGTAGGAAACACCTTTCTTTTGTTTTCAGCACACTCACGTTTCCTGCTGTCTTAGAGACTCTAGAAAGCAAGAGCGTGCTTCTTGTTCTAAAGCAGAGTGTGATCAATGGATGAGACAATGCTGTGTGTTTCACTTCAGAAATAGAGTTAAATGCCATGCTCTGAGTCTCCCTGCAAGCAAGACTTCGTTTAAGGTAAGGGCAGTCACTTTTCTGCTCAAACGAACTTCATCGTTCACGAAGCTCACACGTTTCTCATCTTAACAGACAAGCATTGGATGTTAGAGGACCAGTGATTTGTATAAGTTTCAGAAGAAGAGTTGGACTAGATATGGTCGGTATGTGTAGGAAACACCGTTCTTTTGTTCTCAGCACACTCACGTTTATTGCTCTCTTAGAGACTTTAGAAAGCAAGAGCGTGCTTCTCGCTCTAAAGCAGAGTGTGATCCATGGATGAGAACTATGCTGTGTGTTTCCCTTCAGAAATGGAGTTAAATCCCATGCTCTGAGTCTCCCTACAAGCAAGACTTCATTTAAGGTAAGGGCAGTCAATTTTTTGCTCAAAGGAACTACATCCTTCACGAAGCTTACACGTTTCTCATCTTAACAGACAAGCATTGGATGTTAGAGGACCAGTGTATTGTATCAGTTTCTGAAGAAGATTTGGACTACATATAGCCAGTATGTGTAGGAAACACCGTTCTTTTGTTCTGGGCACACTCAGATTTCCTGCTCTCTTAGAGACTTTAGAAAGCAAGAGCGTGCTTCTTGCTCTATAGCAGAGTGTGATCCATGGATGAGAACTATGCTGTGTGTTTCCCTTCAGAAATGGAGTTAAATCCCAGGCTCTGTGTCTTCCTACAAGCACGACTTCGTTTCAGGTAAGGGCAGTCATTTTTCCGCTCACACGAACTACATCGTTCCCTGAGCTCACATGTTTCTCATCTTAACAGACAAGCATTGGATGTTAGAGGACCAGTGATTTCTATCAGTTTAAGAAGCAGAATTGGACTAGATATGGTCCGTATGTGTAGGAAACACCTTTCTTTTGTTTTCAGCACACTCACGTTTCCTGCTGTCCTAGAGACTCTAGAAAGCAAGAGCGTGCTTCTTGATCTAAAGCAGAGTGTGATCAATGGATGAGACAATGCTGTTGTTTCATTTCAGAAATAGAGTTAAATCCCATGCTCTGAGTCTCCCTGCAAGCAAGACTTCGTTAAAGGTAAGGGCAGTCACTTTTCTGCTCAAACGAACTTCATGGTTCACGAAGCTCACACGTTTCTCATCTTAACAGACAAGCATTGGATGTTAGAGGACCAGTGATTTGTATCAGTTTCAGAAGAAGGGTTGGACTAGATATGGTCCCTATGTGTAGGAAACACCGTTCTTTTGTTCACAGCACACTCACGTATCCTGCTCTCTTAGAGATTTTAGAAAGCAAGAGCGTGTTTCTCGCTCTAAAGCAGAGTGTGATCCATGGATGAGAACTATGCTGTGTGTTTCCTTTCAGAAATGGAGTTAAATCCCAGGCTCTGTGTCTTCCTACAAGCAAGACTTCGTTTCAGGTATGGGCAGTCACTTTTCAGCTCAAACGAACTACATCGTTCCCTGAGCTCACATGTTTCTCATCTTAACAGACAAGCATTGGATGTTAGAGGACCAGTGCTTTCTATCAGTTTAAGAAGCAGAGTTGGACTAGATATGGTCCGTATGTGTAGGAAACACCTTTCTTTTGTTTTCAGCACACTCACGTTTCCTGCTGTCTTAGAGACTCTAGAAAGCAAGAGCGTGCTTCTCGCTCTAAAGCAGAGTGAGATCCATGGATGAGAACTATGCTGTGTGTTTCCCTTCAGAAATGGAGTTAAATCCCATGCTCTGAGTCTCCCTACAAGCAAGACTTCATTTAAGGTAAGGGCAGTCAATTTTTTGCTCAAAGGAACTACATCCTTCACGAAGCTTACACGTTTCTCATCTTAACAGACAAGCATTGGATGTTAGAGGACCAGTGCATTGTATCAGTTTCTGAAGAAGATTTGGACTACATATAGTCAGTATGTGAAGGAAACACCGTTCTTTTGTTCTGGGCACACTCAGATTTCCTGCTGTCTTAGAGACTCTAGAAAGCAAGAGCGTGCTTCTTGCTCTAAAGCAGAGTGTGATCCATGGATGAGAACTATGCTGTATGTTTTCCTTCAGAAATGGATTTAAATCCCAGACTCTGAGTCTTCCTACAAGCAAGACTTCGTTTCAGGCAAGGGCAGTCACTTTTCTGCTCAAAGGAACTACACCTTTCACAAAGCTCACACGTTTCTCATCTTAACTGACAAGCATTGGATGTTAGAGGACCAGTGCATTCTATCAGTTTCAGAAGAAGATTTGTACTACATATTGTCCGTATGTGTAGGAAACACCGTTCTATTGTCCTGGGCACACTCAGATTTCCTGCTGTATTAGATACTCTAGAAAGCAAGAGTGTGCTTCTCGTTCTAAAGCAGAGTGTGATCCATGGATGAGAACTATGATGTGTGTTTCACTTCATAAATGGTGTGAAATCCCAGTCTCTGTGTCTTCCTACAAGCAAGACTTCGTTTCATATAAGGGCAGTCACTTTTCAGCTCAAACGAACTACATCGTTCACTGAGCTCACACGTTTCTCATCTTAAGAGACAAGCATTGGATGTTAGAGGACCAGTGCTTTGTATCAGTTTCAGAGGCAGAGTTGGACTAGATATGGTCCGTATGTGTAGGAAACACCGTTCTTTTGTTCTCAGCACACTCACTTTTCCTGCTGTCTTAGAGACTCTAGAAAGCAAGAGCGTGCTTCTTGTTCTAAAGCAGAGTGTGATCAATGGATGATTACACTGCTGTGTGTTTTACTTCAGTAATGGAGTTAAATCCCAGGCTCTGAGTCTTCCTACAAGCAAGACTTCATTTCAGGTAAGGGCAGTCACTTTTCTGCTCAAACTAACAACATCATTCACAAAGCTCACACGTTTCTCATCTTACTGAGAAGCATTGGATGTTAGAGGATCAGTGCTTTGTATCAGTTTCAGAAGCAGATTTGGACTACATATGGTCCATATGTGTAGGACACACCATTCTTTTGTTCTGGGCACACTCAGATTTCCTGCTGTATTAGAGAATCTAGAAAGCAAGAGTGTGCTTCTCGCTCTAAAGCAGAGTGTGATCCATGGATGAGAACTATGCTGTGTGTTTCCCTTCAGAAACGGACTTAAATCCCAGGCTCTGTGTCTTACTACAAGCAAGACTTCGTTTCAGGTAAGGGCAGTCACTTTTCAGTTCAAAGGAACTACATCATTCACAAAGCTCACACGTTTCTCATGTTAACTGACAAGCATTGGATGTTAGAGGACCAGTGCCTTGTATCAGTTTCAGAAGCAGAGTTGAACTAGATATGGTCCGTATATGTAGGAAACACCGTTCTTTTGTTCTCAGCACACTCACGTTTCCTTCTGTCTTAGAAATTCTAGAAAGCAAGAGCGTGCTTCTTGTTCTAAAGCAGAGTGTGATCAATGGATGAGACAATGCTGTGTGTTTCACTTCAGAAATGGAGTTAAATCCCATGCTCTGAGTCTCCCTACAAGCAAGACTTCGTTTAAGGTAAGGGCAGTCACCTTTCTGCTCAAAGGAACTACATAGTTCACGAAGCTCACACGTTTCTCATCTTAACTGACAAGCATTGGATGTTAGAGGACCAGTGCATTGTATCAGTTTCTGAAGAAGATTTGGACTACATATAGTCAGTATGTGTAGGAAACACCGTTCTTTTGTTCTGGGCACACTCAGATTTCCTGCTGTATTAGAGAATCTAGAAAGCAAGAGCGTGCTTCTTGCTCTAAAGCAGAGTGTGATCAATGGATGATTACACTGCTGTGTGTTTTAAATCAGAAATGGAGTTAAATCCCAGGCTCTGAGTCTTCCTACAAGCAAGACTTCATTTCAGGTAAGGGCAGTCACTTTTCTGCTCAAACTAACAACATCGTTCACAAAGCTCACACGTTTCTCATCTTACCTGACAAGCATTGGATGTTAGAGGGTCAGTGCTTTGTATCAGTTTCAGAGCAGATTAGGACTACATATGGTCCATATGTGTAGGAAACACTGTTCTTTTGTTCTGGGCACACTAAAATTTCCTGCAGTATTACAGAATCTAGAAAGCAAGAGTGTGCTTCTCGCTCTAAAGCAGAGTATGATCCATGGATGAGAACTATGCTGTGTGTTTCCCTTCAGAAATGGACTTAAATCCCAGGCTCTGTGTCTTACTACAAGCAAGACTTCGTTTCAGGTAAGGGTAGTCACTTTTCAGTTCAAAGGAACTACATTATTCACAAAGCTAGCACGTTTCTCATCTTAACTGACAAGCATTGGATGTTAGAGGACCAGTGCTTTGTATCAGTTTCAGAAGCAGATTTGGACTAGATATGGTCCGTTTTTGTAGGAAACATCGTTCTTTTGTTCTCAGCACACTCACGTTTCCTGCTGTCTTAGAGACTTTAGAAAGCAAGAGCGTGCTTCTCGCTCTAAAGCAGAGTGTGATCCATGGATGAGAACTATGCTGTGTGTTTCCCTTCAGAAAAGGAGTTAAATCCCAGGCTCTGTGTTTTCCTACAAGCAAGATTTCATTTCAGGTAAGGGCAGTCACTTTTCAGCTCAAACGAACTACATCCTTCAGTGAGCTCACACGTTTCTCATTTTAACAGACAAGCATTGGATGTTAGAGAACAAGTGCTTTGTATCAGTTTAAGAAGCAGTGTTGGACTAGATATGGTCCGTATGTGTAGGAAACACCGTTCTTTTGTTCTCAGCACACTCACGTTTCCTTCTGTCTTAGAAATTCTAGAAAGCAAGAGCGTGCTTCTTGTTCTAAAGCAGAGTATGATCAATGGATGAGACAATGCTGTGTGTTTCACTTCAGAAATGGAGTTAAATCCCATGCTCTGAGTCTCCCTACAAGCAAGACTTCGTTTAAGGTAAGGTCAGTCACTTTTCTGCTCAAAGGAACTACATAGTTCACGAAGCTCACACGTTTCTCATCTTAACTGACAAGCATTGGATGTTAGAGGACCAGTGCATTGTATCAGTTTGTGAAGAAGATTTGGACTACATATAGTCAGTATGTGTAGGAAACACCGTTCTTTTGTTCTGGGCACACTCAGATTTCCTGCTGTATTAGAGACTCTAGAAAGCAAGAGCGTGCTTCTTGCTCTAAAGCAGAGTGTGATCCATGGATGAGAACTATGCTGTATGTTTTCCTTGAGATATGGATTTAAATCCCAGACTCTGAGTCTTCCTACAAGCAAGACTTCGTTTCAGGCAAGGGCAGTCACTTTTCTGCTCAAACGAACTACACCTTTCACAAAGCTCACACGTTTCTCATCTTAACTGACAAGCATTGGATGTTAGAGGACCAGTGCATTCTATCAGTTTCAGAAGAAGATTTGTACTACATATTGTCCATATGTGTAGGAAACACAGTTCTATTGTCCTGGGCACACTCAGATTTCCTGCTGTATTAGATACTGTAGAAAGCAAGAGTGTGCTTCTCGTTCTAAAGCAGAGTGTGATCCATGGATGAGAACTATGATGTGTGTTTCACTTCATAAATGGTGTGAAATCCCAGTCTCTGTGTCTTCCTAGAAGCAAGACTTCGTTTCATATAACGGCAGTCACTTTTCAGCTCAAACGAAATACATCGTTCACTGAGCTCACACGTTTCTCATCTTAAGAGACAAGCATTGGATGTTTGAGGACCAGTGCTTTGTATCAGTTTCAGAGGCAGAGTTGGACTAGATATGGTCCGTATGTGTAGGAAACAGCGTTCTTTTCTTCTCAGCACACTCACGTTTCCTGCTGTCTTAGAGATTCTAGAAAGAAAGAGCGTGCTTCTTGTTGTAAAGCAGAGTGTGATCAATGGATGATTACACTGCTGTGTGTTTTACTTCAGAAATGGAGTTAAATCCCAGGCTCTGAGTCTTCCTACAAGCAAGACTTCATTTCAGGTAAGGGCAGTCACTTTTCTGCTCAAACTAAAAACATCGTTCACAAAGCTCACACGTTTCTCATCTTAACTGACAAGCATTGGATGTTAGAGGGTCAGTGCTTTGTATCAGTTTCAGAGCAGATTTGGACTACATATGGTCCATATGTGTAGGAAACACCGTTCTTTTGTTCTGGGCACACTAAGATTTCCTGCTGTATTAGAGAATCTAGAAAGCAAGAGTGTGCTTCTCGCTCTAAAGCAGAGTGTGATCCATGGATGAGAACTATGCTGTGTGTTTACCTTCAGAAATGGACTTAAATCCCAGGCTCTGTGCCTTACTACAAGCAAGACTTCGTTTCAGGTAAGGGTAGTCACTTTTCAGTTCAAAGGAACTACATCATTCACAAAGCTCACACGTTATTCATCTTAACTGACAAGCATTGGATGTTAGAGGACCAGTGCTTTGTATCAGTTTCAGAAGCAGAGTTGGACTAGATATGGTCCGTATGTGTAGGAAACATCGTTCTTTTGTTCTCAGCACACTCACGTTTCCTGCTGTCCTAGAGACTTTAGAAAGCAAGAGCGTGCTTCTCGCTCTAAAGCAGAGTGTGATCCATGGATGAGAACTATGCTGTGTGTTTCCCTTCAGAAAAGGAGTTAAATCCCAGGGTCTGTGTTTTCCTACAAGCAAGACTTCGTTTCATGTAAGGGCAGTCACTTTTCAGCTCAAACGAACTACATCGTTCAGTCAGCTCACACGTTTCTCATCTTAACAGACAAGCATTGGATGTTAGAGGACAAGTGCTTTGTATCAGTTTCAGAAGCAGAGTTGGACTAGATATGGTCCGTATGTGTAGGAAACACTGTTCTTTTGTTCTCAGCACACTCACGTTTCCTTCTGTCTTAGAGATTCTAGAAAGCAAGTGCGTGCTTCTTGTTCTAAAGCAGAGTGAGATCAATGGATGAGACAATGCTGTGTGTTTCACTTCAGAAATGGAGTTAAATCCCATGCTCTGAGTCTCCCTGCAAGCAAGACTTCGTTAAAGGTAAGGGCAGTCACTTTTCTGCTCAAACGAACTTCATGGTTCACGAAGCTCACACGTTTCTCATCTTAACAGACAAGCATTGGATGTTAGAGGACCAGTGATTTGTATCAGTTTCAGAAGAAGGGTTGGACTAGATATGGTCCCTATGTGTAGGAAACACCGTTCTTTTCTTCTCAGCACACTCACGTTTATTGCTCTCTTAGAGACTTTAGAAAGCAAGAGCGTGCTTCTCGCTATAAGCAGAGTGGGATCCATGGATGAGAACTATGCTGTGTGTTTCCCTTCAGAAATGGAGTTAAATCCCATGCTCTGAGTCTCCCTACAAGCAAGACTTCATTTAAGGTAAGGGCAGTCAATTTTCAGCTCAAAAGAACTACCTCATTCACGAAGCTTACACGTTTCTCATCTTAACAGACAAGCATTGGATTTTAGAGGACCAGTGCATTGTATCAGTTTCTGAAGAAGATTTGGACTACATATAGTCATTATGTGTAGGAAACACTGTTCTTTTGTTCTGGGCACACTCAGATTTCCTGCTGTCTTAGAGACTCTAGAAAGCAAGAGCGTGCTTCTCGCTATAAGCAGAGTGGGATCCATGGATGAGAACTATGCTGTGTGTTTCCCGTTATAAATGGTGTGAAATCCCAGTCTCTGTGTCTTCCTAGAAGCAAGACTTCGTTTCATATAACGGCAGTCACTTTTCAGGTCAAACGAACTACATCATTCACTGAGCTCACACGTTTCTCATCTAGAGACAAGCATTGGATGTTAGAGGACCAGTGCTTTGTATCAGTTTCAGAGGCAGAGTTGGACTAGATATGGTCCGTATGTGTAGGAAACACCGTTCTTTTCTTCTCAGCACACTCACGTTTCCTGCTGTCTTAGAGACTCTAGAAAGCAAGAGCGTGCTTCTTGTTCTAAAGCAGAGTGTGATCAATGGATGATTACACTGCTGTGTGTTTTACTTCAGAAATGGAGTTAAATCCCAGGCTCTGAGTCTTCCTACAAGCAAGACTTCATTTCAGGTAAGGGCAGTCACTTTTCTGCTCAAATTAACAACATCGTTCACAAAGCTCACACGTTTCTCATCTTAACTGAGAAGCATTGGATGTTAGAGGATCAGTGCTTTGTATCAGTTTCAGAAGCAGATTTGGACTACATATGGTCCATATGTGTAGGACACACCGTTCTTTTGTTCTGGGCACACTCAGATTTCCTGCTGTATTAGAGAATCTAGAAAGCAAGTGTGTGCTTCTCGCTCTAAAGCAGAGTGTGATCCATGGATGAGAACTATGCTGTGTGTTTCCCTTCAGAAATGGACTTAAATCCCAGGCTCTGTGTCTTACTACAAGCAAGACTTCGTTTCAGTAAGGGCAGTCACTTTTCAGTTCAAAGGAACTACATAGTTCACGAAGCTCACACGTTTCTCATCTTAACTGACAAGCATTGGATGTTAGAGGACCAGTGCATTGTATCAGTTTCTGAAGAAGATTTGGACTACATATAGTCAGTATGTGTAGGAAACACCGTTCTTTTGTTCTGGGCACACTCAGATTTCCTGCTGTATTAGAGAATCTAGAAAGCAAGAGCGAGCTTCTTGCTCTAAAGCAGAGTGTGATTAATGGATGATTACACTGCTGTGTGTTTTACTTCAGAAATGGTGTTAAATCCCAGGCTCTGAGTCTTCCTACAAGCAAGACTTCATTTCAGGTAAGGGCAGTCACTTTTCTGCTCAAACTAACAACATCGTTCACAAAGCTCACACGTTTCTCATCTTACCTGACAAGCATTGGATGTTATAGGGTCACTGCTTTGTATCAGTTTCAGAGCAGATTTGGACTACATATGGTCCATATGTGTAGGAAACACCGTTCTTTTGTTCTGGGCACACTAAGATTTCCTGCTGTATTAGAGAATCTAGAAAGCAAGAGTGTGCTTCTCGCTCTAAAGCAGAATGTGATCCATGGATGAGAACTATGCTGTTTGTTTCCCTTCAGAAATGGACTTAAATCCCAGGCTCTGTGTCTTACTACAAGCAAGACTTCGTTTCAGGTAAGGGCAGTCACTTTTCAGTTCAAAGGAACTACATCATTCACGAAGCTCACACGTTTCTCATGTTAAATGACAAGCATTGGATGTTAGAGGACCAGTGCTTTCTATCAGTTTAAGAAGCAGAGTTGGACTAGATATGGTCCGTATGTGTAGGAAACACCTTTCTTTTGTTTTCAGCACACTCACGTTTCCTGCTGTCTTAGAGACTCTAGAAAGCAAGAGCGTGCTTCTTGTTCTAAAGCAGAGTGTGATCAATGGATGAGACAATGCTGTGTGTTTCACTTCAAAAATAGAGTTAAATCCCATGCTCTGAGTCTCCCTGCAAGCAAGACTTCGTTTAAGGTAAGGGCAGTCACTTTTCTGCTCAAACGAACTTCATCGTTCTCGAAGCTCACACGTTTCTCATCTTAACAGACAAGCATTGGATGTTAGAGGACCAGTGATTTGTATAAGTTTCAGAAGAAGAGTTGGACTAGATATGGTCCGTATGTGTAGGAAACACCGTTCTTTTGTTCTGGGCACACTCAGATTTCCTGCTCTCTTAGAGAATTTAGAAAGCAAGAGCGTGCTTCTCGCTCTAAAGCAGAGTGTGATCCATGGATGAGAACTATGCTGTGTGTTTCCCTTCAGAAATGGAGTTAAATCCCAGGCTCTGTGTCTTCCTACAAGCACGACTTCGTTTCAGGTAAGGGCAGTCACTTTTCAGCTCAAACGAACTACATCGTTCCCTGAGCTCACATGTTTCTCATCTTAACAGACAAGCATTGGATGTTAGAGGACCAGTGATTTCTATCAGTTTAAGAAGCAGAGTTGGACTAGATATGGTCCGTATGTGTAGGAAACACCTTTCTTTTGTTTTCAGCACACTCACGTTTCCTGCTGTTCTAGAGACTCTAGAAAGCAAGAGCGTGCTTCTTGTTCTAAAGCAGAGTGTGATCAATGGATGAGACAATGCTGTGTGTTTCACTTCAGAAATAGAGTTAAATCCCATGCTCTGAGTCTCCCTGCAAGCAAGACTTCGTTTAAGGTAAGGGAAGTCACTTTTCTGCTCAAACGAACTTCATCGTTCACGAAGCTCACACGTTTCTCATCTTAACAGACAAGCATTGGATGTTAGAGGACCAGTGATTTTTATCAGTTTCAGAAGAAGGGTTGGACTAGATATGGTCCGTATGTGTAGGAAACACCGTTCTTTTGTTCTCAGCACACTCACGTTTATTGCTCTCTTAGAGATTTAGAAAGCAAGAGCATGCTTCTCCCTCTAAAGCAGAGTGGGATCCATGGATGAGAACTATGCTGTGTGTTTCCCTTCAGAAATGGAGTTGAATCCCATGCTCTGAGTCTCCCTACAAGCAAGACTTCATTTAAGGTAAGGGCAGTCAATTTTTTGCTCAAAGGAAATACATCCTTCACGAAGCTTACACGTTTCTCATCTTAACAGACAAGCATTGGATGTTAGAAGACCAGTGCATTGTATCAGTTTCTGAAGAAGATTTGGACTACATATAGTCAGTATGTGTAGGAAACACCGTTCTTTTGTTCTGGGCACACTCAGATTTCCTGCTGTCTTAGAAAATCTAGAAAGCAAGAGTGTGCTTCTCGCTCTAAAGCAGAGTGTGATCCATGGATGAGAACTATGCTGTGTTTTTCCCTTCAGAAGTGGACTTAAATCCCAGGCTCTGTGTATTACTACAAGCAAGACTTCGTTTTAGGTAAGGTCAGTCACTTTTCAGTTTAAAGGAACTACATCATTCACAAAGCTCACACGTTTCTCATGTTAACTGACAAGCATTGGATGTTAGAGGACCAGTGCCTTGTATCAGTTTCAGAAGCAGAGTTGTACCAGATATGGTCCGTATATGTAGGAAACACCGTTCTTTTGTTCTCAGCACACTCACGTTTCCTTCTGTCTTAGAAATTCTAGAAAGCAAGAGCGTGCTTCTTGTTCTAAAGCAGAGTGTGATCAATGGATGAGACAATGCTGTGTGTTTCACTTCAGAAATGGAGTTACATCCCATGCTCTGAGTCTCCCTACAAGCAAGACTTCGTTTAAGGTAAGGGCAGTCACCTTTCTGCTCAAAGGAACTACATAATTCACGAAGCTCACACGTTTCTCATCTTAACTGACAAGCATTGGATGTTAGAGGACCAGTGCATTGTATCAGTTTCTGAAGAAGATTTGGACTACATATAGTCAGTATGTGTAGGAAACACCGTTCTTTTGTTCTGGGCACACTCAGATTTCCTGCTGTATTAGAGACTCTAGAAAGCAAGAGCGTGCTTCTTGCTCTAAAGCAGAGTGTGATCAATGGATGATTACACTGCTGTGTGTTTTACTTCAGAAATGGAGTTAAATCCCAAGCTCTGAGTCTTCCTACAAGCAAGAGTTCATTTCAGGTAAGGGCAGTCACTTTTCAGCTCAAACGAACTACATCGTTCACAAAGCTCACACGTTTCTCATCTTACCTGACAAGCATTGGATGTTAGAGGGTCAGTGCTTTGTATCAGTTTCAGAGCAGATTTGGACAACATATGGTCCATATGTGTAGGAAACACCGTTCTTTTGTTCTGGGCACACTAAGATTTCCTTCTGTATTAGAGAATCTAGAAAGCAAGAGTGTGCTTCTCGCTCTAAAGCAGAGTGTGATCCATGGATGAGAACTATGCTGTGTGTTTCCCTTCAGAAATGGACTTAAATCCCAGGTCTGTGTCTTACTACAAGCAAGACTTCGTTTCAGGTAAGGGTAGTCACTTTTCAGTTCAAAGGAACTACATCATTCACAAAGCTCACACGTTTCTTATCTTAACTGACAAGCATTGGATGTTAGAGGACCAGTGCTTTGTATCAGTTTCAGAAGCAGAGTTGGCCTAGATATGGTCCGTATGTGTAGGAAACATCGTTCTTTTGTTCTCAGCACACTCACGTTTCCTGCTGTCTTAGAGAGTTTAGAAAGCAAGAGCGTGCTTCTCGCTCTAAAGCAGAGTGTGATCCATGGATGAGAACTATGCTGTGTGTTTCCCTTCAGAAAAGGAGTTAAATCCCAGGGTCTGTGTTTTCCTACAAGCAAGACTTCGTTTCATGTAAGGGCAGTCACTTTTCAGCTCAAACGAACTACATCGTTCAGTGAGCTCACACGTTTCTCATCTTAACAGACAAGCATTGGATGTTAGAGGACAAGTGCTTTGTATCAGTTTCAGAAGCAGAGTTGGACTAGATATGGTCCGTATGTGTAGGAAACACCGTTCTTTTGTTCTCAACACACTCACGTTTCCTGCAGTCTTAGAGACTTTAGAAAGCAAGAGCGTGCTTCTCCCTCTAAAGCAGAGTGTGATCCATGGATGATACAATGCTGTGTGTTTCACTTCAGAAATGGAGTTAAATCCCATGCTCTGAGTCTCCCTACAAGCAAGACTTCATTTTTTGCTCAAAGGAACTACATCCTTCACGAAGCTTACACGTTTCTCATCTTAACAGACAAGCATTGGATGTTAGAGGACCAGTGCATTGTATCAGTTTGTGAAGAAGATTTGGACTACATATAGTCAGTATGTGTAGGAAACACTGTTCTTTTGTTCTGGGCACACTCAGATTTCCTGCTGTCTTAGAGACTCTAGAAAGCAAGAGCGTGCTTCTTGCTCTAAAGCAGAGTGTGATCCATGGATGAGAACTATGCTGTATGTTTTCCTTGAGAAATGGATTTAAATCCCAGACTCTGAGTCTTCCTACAAGCAAGACTTCCTTTCAGGCAAGGGCAGTCACTTTTCTGCTCAAACGAACTACACCTTTCACAAAGCTCACACGTTTCTCATCTTAACTGACAAGCATTGGATGTTAGAGGACCAGTGCATTCTATCAGTTTCAGAAGAATATTTGTACTACATATTGTCCGTATGTGTAGGAAACACAGTTCTATTGTCCTGGGCACACTCAGATTTCCTGCTGTATTAGATACTCTAGAAAGCAAGAGTGTGCTTCTCGTTCTAAAGCAGAGTGTGATCCATGGATGAGAACTATGCTGTGTGTTTCCCTTCAGAAATGGAGTTAAATCCCATGCTCTGAGTCTCCCTACAAGCAAGACTTCATTTAAGTTAAGGGCAGTCAATTATTTGCTCAAAGGAACTACATCCTTCACGAAGCTTACACGTTTCTCATCTTAACAGACAAGCATTGGATGTTAGAGGACCAGTGCATTGTATCAGTTTCAGAAGCACAGTTGGACTAGATATGGTCTGTATATGTAGGAAACACTGTTCTTTTGTTCTCAGCACACTCACGTTTCCTTCTGTCTTAGAAATTCTAGAAAGCAAGAGCATGCTTCTTGTTCTAAAGCAGAGTGTGATCAATGGATGAGACAATGCTGTGTGTTTCACTTCAGAAATGGAGTTAAATCCCATGCTCTGAGTCTCCCTACAAGCAAGACTTCGTTTAAGGTAAGGGCCGTCACCTTTCTGCTCAAAGGAACTACATAGTTCACGAAGCTCACACGTTTCTCATCTTAACTGACAAGCATTGGATGTTAGAGGATCAGTGCATTGTATCATTTTCTGAAGAAGATTTGGACTACATATAGTCAGTATGTGTAGGAAAGACCGTTCTTTTCTTCTGGGCACACTCAGATTTCCTGCTGTATTAGAGAATCTAGAAAGCAAGAGCGTGCTTCTTGCTCTAAAGCAGAGTGTGATCAATGGATGATTACACTGCTGTGTGTTTTACTTCAGAAATGGTGTTAAATCCCAGGCTCTGAGTCTTCCTACAAGCAAGACTTCATTTCAGGTAAGGGCAGTCACTTTTCTGCTCAAACTAACAACATCGTTCACAAAGCTCACACGTTTTTCATCTTACCTGACAAGCATTGGATGTTAGAGGGTCAGTGCTTTGTATCAGTTTCAGAGCAGATTTGGACTACATATGGTCCATATGTGTAGGAAACACCGTTCTTTTGTTCTGGGCACACTAAGATTTCCTGCTGTATTAGAGAATCTAGAAAGCAAGAGTGTGCTTCTCGCTCTAAAGCAGAGTGTGATCCATGGATGAGAACTATGCTGTGTGTTTCCCTTCAGAAATGGACTTAAATCCCAGGTCTGTGTCTTACTACAAGCAAGACTTCGTTTCAGGTAAGGGTAGTCACTTTTCAGTTCAAAGGAACTACATCATTCAAAAAGCTCACACGTTTCTCATCTTAACTGACAAGCATTGGATGTTAGAGTACCAGTGCTTTGTATCAGTTTCAGAAGCAGAGTTGGACTAGATATGGTCCGTATGTGTAGGAAACATCGTTCTTTTGTTCTCAGCACACTCACGTTTCCCGCTGTCTTAGAGAGTTTAGAAAGCAAGAGCGTGCTTCTCGCTCTAAAGCAGAGTGTGATCCATGGATGAGAACTATGCTGTGTGTTTCCCTTCAGAAAAGGAGTTAAATCCCAGGGTCTGTGTTTTCCTACAAGCAAGACTTCGTTTCATGTAAGGGCAGTCACTTTTCAGCTCAAACGAACTACATCGTTCAGTGAGCTCACACGTTTCTCATCTTAACAGACAAGCATTGGATGTTAGAGGACAAGTGCTTTGTATCAGTTTCAGAAGCAGAGTTGGACTAGATATGGTCCGTATGTGTAGGAAACACCGTTCTTTTGTTCTCAGCACACTCACGTTTCCTGCAGTCTTAGAGACTTTAGAAAGCAAGAGCGTGCTTCTCCTTCTAAAGCAGAGTGTGATCCATGGATGAGAACTATGCTGTGTGTTTCCCTTCAGAAAAGGAGTTAAATCCCAGGCTCTGTGTTTTCCTACAAGCAAGATTTCATTTCAGGTAAGGGCAGTCACTTTTCAGCTCAAACGAACTACATCGTTCAGTGAGCTCACACGTTTCTCATTTTAACAGACAAGCATTGGATGTTAGAGAACAAGTGCTTTGTATCAGTTTAAGAAGCAGTGTTGGACTAGATATGGTCCGTATGTGTAGGAAACACCGTTCTTTTGTTCTCAGCACACTCACGTTTCCTTCTGTCTTAGAAATTCTAGAAAGCAAGAGCGTGCTTCTTGTTCTAAAGCAGAGTATGATCAATGGATGATACAATGCTGTGTGTTTCACTTCAGAAATGGAGTTAAATCCCATGCTCTGAGTCTCCCTACAAGCAAGACTTCATTTAAGGTAAGGGCAGTCAATTTTTTGCTCAAAGGAACTACATCCTTCACGAAGCTTACACGTTTCTCATCTTAACAGACAAGCATTGGATGTTAGAGGACCAGTGCATTGTATCAGTTTCTGAAGAAGATTTGGACTACAAATAGTCAGTATGTGTAGGAAACACTGTTCTTTTGTTCTGGGCACACTCAGATTTCCTGCTGTCTTAGAGACTCTAGAAAGCAAGAGCGTGCTTCTTGCTCTAAAGCAGAGTGTGATCCATGGATGAGAACTATGCTGTATGTTTTCCTTCAGAAATGGATTTAAATCCCAGACTCTGAGTCTTCCTACAAGCAAGACTTCCTTTCAGGCAAGGGGAGTCACTTTTCTGCTCAAACGAACTACACCTTTCACAAAGCTCACACGTTTCTCATCTTAACTGACAAGCATTGGATGTTAGAGGACCAGTGCATTCTATCAGTTTCAGAAGAAGATTTGTACTACATATTGTCCGTATGTGTAGGAAACACAGTTCTATTGTCCTGGGCACACTCAGATTTCCTGCTGTATTAGATACTCTAGAAAGCAAGAGTGTGCTTCTCGTTCTAAAGCAGAGTGTGATCCATGGATGAGAAGTATGATGTGTGTTTCACTTCATAAATGGTGTGAAATCCCAGTCTCTGTGTCTTCCTAGAAGCAAGACTTCGTTTCATATAACGGCAGTCACTTTTCAGCTCACACGAACTACATTGTTCACTGAGCTCACACGTTTCTCATCTTAAGAGACAAGCATTGGATGTTAGAGGACCTGTGCTTTGTATCAGTTTCAGAGGCAGAGTTGGACTAGATATGGTCCATATGTGTGGAAACACCGTTCTTTTCTTCTCAGCACACTCACGTTTCCTGCTGTGTTAGAGATTCTAGAAAGCAAGAGCATGCTTCTTGTTCTAAAGCAGAGTGTGATCAATGGATGAGACAATGCTGTGTGTTTCACTTCAGAAATGGAGTTAAATCCCATGCTCTGAGTCTCCCTACAAGCAAGACTTCGTTTAAGGTAAGGGCCGTCACCTTTCTGCTCAAAGGAACTACATAGTTCACGAAGCTCACACGTTTCTCATCTTAACTGACAGGCATTGGATGTTAGAGGACCAGTGCATTGTATCAGTTTCTGAAGAAGATTTGGACTACATATAGTCAGTATGTGTAGGAAACACCGTTCTTTTGTTCTGGGCACACTCAGATTTCCTGCTGTATTAGAGAATCTAGAAAGCAAGAGCGTGCTTCTTGCTCTAAAGCAGAGTGTGATCAATGGATGATTACACTGCTGTGTGTTTTACTTCAGAAATGGTGTTAAATCCCAGGCTCTGAGTCTTCCTACAAGCAAGACTTCATTTCAGGTAAGGGCAGTCACTTTTCTGCTCAAAATAACAACATCGTTCACAAAGCTCACACGTTTCTCATCTTACCTGACAAGCATTGGATGTTAGAGGGTCAGTGCTTTGTATCAGTTTCAGAGCAGATTTGGACTACATATGGTCCGTATGTGTAGGAAACATCGTTCTTTTGTTCTCAGCACACTCACGTTTCCTGCTGTCTTAGAGATTCTAGAAAGCAAGAGCGTGCTTCTTGTTCTAAAGCAGAGTGTGATCAATGGATGAGACAATGCTGTGTGTTTCACTTCAGAAATGGAGTTAAATCCCATGCTCTGAGTCTCCCTACAAGCAAGATATCGTTTAAGGTAAGGTCAGTCACTTTTCTGCTCAAAGGAACTACATAGTTCACGAAGCTCACACGTTTCTCATCTTTACTGACATGCATTGGATGTTAGAGGACCAGTGCATTGTATCAGTTTCTGAAGAAGATTTGGACTACATATAGTCAGTATGTGTAGGAAACACCGTTCTTTTGTTCTGGGCACACTCAGATTTCCTGCTGTATTAGAGACTCTAGAACGCAAGAGCGTGCTTCTTGCTCTAAAGCAGAGTGTGATCCATAGATGAGAACTATGCTGTGTGTTTCCCTTCAGAAAAGGAGTTAAATCCCAGGCTCTGAGTCTTCCTACAAGCAAGACTTCGTTTCAGGCAAGGGCAGTCACTTTTCAGCTCAAACTAACTACATCGTTCACGGAGCTCACACGTTTCTCATCTTAACAGACAAGCATTGGATGTTAGAGGACCAGTGCTTTGTATCAGTTTCAGAAGCAGAGTTGGACTAGATATGGTCCGTTTGTGTAGGAAACACCGTTCTTTTGTTCTCAGCACACTCACGTTTCCTGCTCTCTTAGAGATTTTAGAAAGCAAGAGCGTGCTCCTCGTTGTAAAGCAGAGTGTGATCCATGGATGAGAACTATGCTGTGTGTTTCCCTTCAGAAATGGACTTAAATCCCAGGTCTGTGTCTTACTACAAGCAAGACTTCGTTTCAGGTAAGTGTAGTCACTTTTCAGCTCAAACGAACTACATCGTTCCCTGAGCTCACATGTTTCTCATCTTAAGAGACAAGCATTGGATGTTAGAGGACCAGTGCTTTGTATCAGTTTCTGAAGAAGATTTGGACTACATATAGTCAGTATGTGTAGGAAACACCGTTCTATTGTCCTGGGCACACTCAGATTTCCTGCTGTATTAGATACTCTAGAAAGCAAGAGTGTGCTTCTCGTTCTAAAGCAGAGTGTGATCCATGGATGAGAACTATGATGTGTGTTTCACTTCATAAATGGTGTGAAATCCCAGTCTCTGTGTCTTCCTAGAAGCAAGACTTCGTTTCATATAAGGGCAGTCACTTTTCAGCTCAAACGAACTACATCGTTCACTGAGCTCACACGTTTCTCATCTTAAGAGACAAGCATTGGATATTAGAGGACCAGTGCTTTGTATCAGTTTCTGAAGAAGATTTGGACTACATATAGTCAGTATGTGTAGGAAACACCGTTCTTTTGTTCTGGGCACACTCAGATTTCCTGCTGTATTAGAGACCCTAGAAAGCAAGAGCGTGCTTCTTGCTCTAAAGCAGAGTGTGATCAATGGATGATTACACTGCTGTGTGTTTTACTTCAGAAATGGAGTTAAATCCCAGGCTCTGAGTCTTCCTACAAGCAAGACTTATTTCAGGTAAGGGCAGTCACTTTTCTGCTCAAACTAACAACATCGTTCACAAAGCTCACACATTTCTCATCTTAACTGACAAGCATTGGATGTTAGAGGGTCAGTGCTTTGTATCAGTTTCAGAGCAGATTAGGACTACATATGGTCCATATGTGTAGGAAACCCCGTTCTTTTGTTCTGGGCACACTAAAATTTCCTGCAGTATTAGAGAATCTAGAAAACAAGAGTGTGCTTCTCGCTCTAAAGCAGAGTGTGATCCATGGATGAGAACTATGCTGTGTGTTTCCCTTCAGAAATGGACTTAAATCCCAGGTCTGTGTCTTACTACAAGCAAGACTTCGTTTCAGGTAAGGGTAGTCACTTTTCAGTTCAAAGGAACTACATCATTCACAAAGCTCACACGTTTCTCATCTTAACTGACAAGAATTGGATGTTAGAGGACAAGTGCTTTGTATCAGTTTCAGATGCAGAGTTGGTCTAGATATGGTCTGTATGTGTAGGAAACACCGTTCTTTTGTTCTCAGCACACTCACCTTTCCTTCTGTCTTAGAGATTCTAGAAAGCAAGAGCGTGCTTCTTGTTCTAAAGCAGAGTGTGATCAATGGATGAGACAATGCTGTGTGTTTCACTTCAGAAATGGAGTTAAATCCCATGCTCTGAGTCTCCCTACAAGCAAGACTTCGTTTAAGGTAAGGGCAGTCACTTTTCTGCTCAAAGGAACTACATAGTTCACGAAGCTCACACGTTTCTCATCTTAACTGACAAGCATTGGATGTTAGAGGACCAGTGCATTGTATCAGTTTCTGAAGAAGATTTGGACTACATATAGTCAGTGTGTGTAGGAAACACCGTTCTTTTGTTCTGGGCACACTCAGATTTCCTGCTGTATTAGAGACTCTAGAAAGCAAGAGCGTGCTTCTTGCTCTAAAGCGGAGTGTGATCCATAGATGAGAACTATGCTGTGTGTTTCCCTTCAGAAAAGGAGCTAAATCCCATGCTCTGAGTCTTCCTAAAAGCAAGACTTCGTTTCAGGTAAGGGCAGTCACTTTTCAGCTCAAACTAACTACATCGTTCACGGAGCTCACACGTTTCTCATCTTAACAGACAAGCATTGGATGTTAGAGGACCAGTGCTTTGAATCAATTTCAGAAGCAGAGTTGGACTAGATATGGTCCGTTTGTGTAGGAAACACCGTTCTTTTGTTCACAGCACACTCACGTTTCCTGCTCTCTTAGAGATTTTAGAAAGCAAGAGCGTGCTTCTCGCTCTAAAGCAGAGTGTGATCCATGGATGAGAACTATGCTGTGTGTTTCCCTTCAGAAATGGAGTTAAATCCCAGGCTCTGTGTCTTCCTACAAGCAAGACTTCGTTTCAGGTATGGGCAGTCACTTTTCAGCTCAAACGAACTACATCGTTCCCTGAGCTCACATGTTTCTCATCTTAACAGACAAGGATTGGATGTTAGAGGACCAGTGCTTTCTATCAGTTTAAGAAGAAGAGTTGGACTAGATATGGTCCGTATGTGTAGGAAACACCTTTCTTTTGTTTTCAGCACACTCACGTTTCCTGCTGTCTTAGAGACTCTAGAAAGCAAGAGCGTGCTTCTCGCTCTAAAGCAGAGTGAGATCCATGGATGAAAACTATGCTGTGTGTTTCCCTTCAGAAATGGAGTTAAATCCCATCCTCTGAGTCTCCCTACAAGCAAGACTTCATTTAAGGTAAGGGCAGTCAATTTTTTGCTCAAAGGAACTACATCCTTCAGGAAGCTTACACGTTTCTCATCTTAACAGACAAGCATGGGATGTTAGAGGACCAGTGCATTGTATCAGTTTCTGAAGAAGATTTGGACTACATATGGTCCATATGTGTAGGACACACCGTTCTTTTGTTCTGGGCACACTCAGATTTCCTGCTGTATTAGAGAATCTAGAAAGCAAGAGTGTGCTTCTCGCTCTAAAGCAGAGTGTGATCCATGGATAAGAACTATGCTGTGTGTTTCCCTTCAGAAATGGACTTAAATCCCAGGCTCTGTGTCTTACTACAAGCAAGACTTCGTTTCAGGTAAGGGCAGTCACTTTTCAGTTCAAAGGAACTACATCATTCACAAAGCTCACACGTTTCTCATGTTAACTGACAAGCATTGGATGTTAGAGGACCAGTGCCTTGTATCAGTTTCAGAAGCAGAGTTGGACTAGATATGGTCCGTATATGTAGGAAACACCGTTCTCTTGTTCTCAGCACACTCACGTTTATTGCTCTCTTAGAGATTTAGAAAGCAAGAGCATGCTTCTCCCTCTAAAGCAGAGTGGGATCCATGGATGAGAACTATGCTGTGTGTTTCCCTTCAGAAATGGAGTTGAATCCCATGCTCTGAGTCTCCCTACAAGCAAGACTTCATTTAAGGTAAGGGCAGTCAATTTTTTGCTCAAAGGAAATACATCCTTCACGAAGCTTACACGTTTCTCATCTTAACAGACAAGCATTGGATGTTAGAAGACCAGTGCATTGTATCAGTTTCTGAAGAAGATTTGGACTACATATAGTCAGTATGTGTAGGAAACACCGTTCTTTTGTTCTGGGCACACTCAGATTTCCTGCTGTCTTAGAAAATCTAGAAAGCAAGAGTGTGCTTCTCGCTCTAAAGCAGAGTGTGATCCATGGATGAGAACTATGCTGTGTTTTTCCCTTCAGAAGTGGACTTAAATCCCAGGCTCTGTGTATTACTACAAGCAAGACTTCGTTTTAGGTAAGGTCAGTCACTTTTCAGTTTAAAGGAACTACATCATTCACAAAGCTCACACGTTTCTCATGTTAACTGACAAGCATTGGATGTTAGAGGACCAGTGCCTTGTATCAGTTTCAGAAGCAGAGTTGTACCAGATATGGTCCGTATATGTAGGAAACACCGTTCTTTTGTTCTCAGCACACTCACGTTTCCTTCTGTCTTAGAAATTCTAGAAAGCAAGAGCGTGCTTCTTGTTCTAAAGCAGAGTGTGATCAATGGATGAGACAATGCTGTGTGTTTCACTTCAGAAATGGAGTTACATCCCATGCTCTGAGTCTCCCTACAAGCAAGACTTCGTTTAAGGTAAGGGCAGTCACCTTTCTGCTCAAAGGAACTACATAATTCACGAAGCTCACACGTTTCTCATCTTAACTGACAAGCATTGGATGTTAGAGGACCAGTGCATTGTATCAGTTTCTGAAGAAGATTTGGACTACATATAGTCAGTATGTGTAGGAAACACCGTTCTTTTGTTCTGGGCACACTCAGATTTCCTGCTGTATTAGAGACTCTAGAAAGCAAGAGCGTGCTTCTTGCTCTAAAGCAGAGTGTGATCAATGGATGATTACACTGCTGTGTGTTTTACTTCAGAAATGGAGTTAAATCCCAAGCTCTGAGTCTTCCTACAAGCAAGAGTTCATTTCAGGTAAGGGCAGTCACTTTTCAGCTCAAACGAACTACATCGTTCACAAAGCTCACACGTTTCTCATCTTACCTGACAAGCATTGGATGTTAGAGGGTCAGTGCTTTGTATCAGTTTCAGAGCAGATTTGGACAACATATGGTCCATATGTGTAGGAAACACCGTTCTTTTGTTCTGGGCACACTAAGATTTCCTTCTGTATTAGAGAATCTAGAAAGCAAGAGTGTGCTTCTCGCTCTAAAGCAGAGTGTGATCCATGGATGAGAACTATGCTGTGTGTTTCCCTTCAGAAATGGACTTAAATCCCAGGTCTGTGTCTTACTACAAGCAAGACTTCGTTTCAGGTAAGGGTAGTCACTTTTCAGTTCAAAGGAACTACATCATTCACAAAGCTCACACGTTTCTTATCTTAACTGACAAGCATTGGATGTTAGAGGACCAGTGCTTTGTATCAGTTTCAGAAGCAGAGTTGGCCTAGATATGGTCCGTATGTGTAGGAAACATCGTTCTTTTGTTCTCAGCACACTCACGTTTCCTGCTGTCTTAGAGAGTTTAGAAAGCAAGAGCGTGCTTCTCGCTCTAAAGCAGAGTGTGATCCATGGATGAGAACTATGCTGTGTGTTTCCCTTCAGAAAAGGAGTTAAATCCCAGGGTCTGTGTTTTCCTACAAGCAAGACTTCGTTTCATGTAAGGGCAGTCACTTTTCAGCTCAAACGAACTACATCGTTCAGTGAGCTCACACGTTTCTCATCTTAACAGACAAGCATTGGATGTTAGAGGACAAGTGCTTTGTATCAGTTTCAGAAGCAGAGTTGGACTAGATATGGTCCGTATGTGTAGGAAACACCGTTCTTTTGTTCTCAACACACTCACGTTTCCTGCAGTCTTAGAGACTTTAGAAAGCAAGAGCGTGCTTCTCCCTCTAAAGCAGAGTGTGATCCATGGATGATACAATGCTGTGTGTTTCACTTCAGAAATGGAGTTAAATCCCATGCTCTGAGTCTCCCTACAAGCAAGACTTCATTTTTTGCTCAAAGGAACTACATCCTTCACGAAGCTTACACGTTTCTCATCTTAACAGACAAGCATTGGATGTTAGAGGACCAGTGCATTGTATCAGTTTGTGAAGAAGATTTGGACTACATATAGTCAGTATGTGTAGGAAACACTGTTCTTTTGTTCTGGGCACACTCAGATTTCCTGCTGTCTTAGAGACTCTAGAAAGCAAGAGCGTGCTTCTTGCTCTAAAGCAGAGTGTGATCCATGGATGAGAACTATGCTGTATGTTTTCCTTGAGAAATGGATTTAAATCCCAGACTCTGAGTCTTCCTACAAGCAAGACTTCCTTTCAGGCAAGGGCAGTCACTTTTCTGCTCAAACGAACTACACCTTTCACAAAGCTCACACGTTTCTCATCTTAACTGACAAGCATTGGATGTTAGAGGACCAGTGCATTCTATCAGTTTCAGAAGAATATTTGTACTACATATTGTCCGTATGTGTAGGAAACACAGTTCTATTGTCCTGGGCACACTCAGATTTCCTGCTGTATTAGATACTCTAGAAAGCAAGAGTGTGCTTCTCGTTCTAAAGCAGAGTGTGATCCATGGATGAGAACTATGCTGTGTGTTTCCCTTCAGAAATGGAGTTAAATCCCATGCTCTGAGTCTCCCTACAAGCAAGACTTCATTTAAGTTAAGGGCAGTCAATTATTTGCTCAAAGGAACTACATCCTTCACGAAGCTTACACGTTTCTCATCTTAACAGACAAGCATTGGATGTTAGAGGACCAGTGCATTGTATCAGTTTCAGAAGCACAGTTGGACTAGATATGGTCTGTATATGTAGGAAACACTGTTCTTTTGTTCTCAGCACACTCACGTTTCCTTCTGTCTTAGAAATTCTAGAAAGCAAGAGCATGCTTCTTGTTCTAAAGCAGAGTGTGATCAATGGATGAGACAATGCTGTGTGTTTCACTTCAGAAATGGAGTTAAATCCCATGCTCTGAGTCTCCCTACAAGCAAGACTTCGTTTAAGGTAAGGGCCGTCACCTTTCTGCTCAAAGGAACTACATAGTTCACGAAGCTCACACGTTTCTCATCTTAACTGACAAGCATTGGATGTTAGAGGATCAGTGCATTGTATCATTTTCTGAAGAAGATTTGGACTACATATAGTCAGTATGTGTAGGAAAGACCGTTCTTTTCTTCTGGGCACACTCAGATTTCCTGCTGTATTAGAGAATCTAGAAAGCAAGAGCGTGCTTCTTGCTCTAAAGCAGAGTGTGATCAATGGATGATTACACTGCTGTGTGTTTTACTTCAGAAATGGTGTTAAATCCCAGGCTCTGAGTCTTCCTACAAGCAAGACTTCATTTCAGGTAAGGGCAGTCACTTTTCTGCTCAAACTAACAACATCGTTCACAAAGCTCACACGTTTTTCATCTTACCTGACAAGCATTGGATGTTAGAGGGTCAGTGCTTTGTATCAGTTTCAGAGCAGATTTGGACTACATATGGTCCATATGTGTAGGAAACACCGTTCTTTTGTTCTGGGCACACTAAGATTTCCTGCTGTATTAGAGAATCTAGAAAGCAAGAGTGTGCTTCTCGCTCTAAAGCAGAGTGTGATCCATGGATGAGAACTATGCTGTGTGTTTCCCTTCAGAAATGGACTTAAATCCCAGGTCTGTGTCTTACTACAAGCAAGACTTCGTTTCAGGTAAGGGTAGTCACTTTTCAGTTCAAAGGAACTACATCATTCAAAAAGCTCACACGTTTCTCATCTTAACTGACAAGCATTGGATGTTAGAGTACCAGTGCTTTGTATCAGTTTCAGAAGCAGAGTTGGACTAGATATGGTCCGTATGTGTAGGAAACATCGTTCTTTTGTTCTCAGCACACTCACGTTTCCCGCTGTCTTAGAGAGTTTAGAAAGCAAGAGCGTGCTTCTCGCTCTAAAGCAGAGTGTGATCCATGGATGAGAACTATGCTGTGTGTTTCCCTTCAGAAAAGGAGTTAAATCCCAGGGTCTGTGTTTTCCTACAAGCAAGACTTCGTTTCATGTAAGGGCAGTCACTTTTCAGCTCAAACGAACTACATCGTTCAGTGAGCTCACACGTTTCTCATCTTAACAGACAAGCATTGGATGTTAGAGGACAAGTGCTTTGTATCAGTTTCAGAAGCAGAGTTGGACTAGATATGGTCCGTATGTGTAGGAAACACCGTTCTTTTGTTCTCAGCACACTCACGTTTCCTGCAGTCTTAGAGACTTTAGAAAGCAAGAGCGTGCTTCTCCTTCTAAAGCAGAGTGTGATCCATGGATGAGAACTATGCTGTGTGTTTCCCTTCAGAAAAGGAGTTAAATCCCAGGCTCTGTGTTTTCCTACAAGCAAGATTTCATTTCAGGTAAGGGCAGTCACTTTTCAGCTCAAACGAACTACATCGTTCAGTGAGCTCACACGTTTCTCATTTTAACAGACAAGCATTGGATGTTAGAGAACAAGTGCTTTGTATCAGTTTAAGAAGCAGTGTTGGACTAGATATGGTCCGTATGTGTAGGAAACACCGTTCTTTTGTTCTCAGCACACTCACGTTTCCTTCTGTCTTAGAAATTCTAGAAAGCAAGAGCGTGCTTCTTGTTCTAAAGCAGAGTATGATCAATGGATGATACAATGCTGTGTGTTTCACTTCAGAAATGGAGTTAAATCCCATGCTCTGAGTCTCCCTACAAGCAAGACTTCATTTAAGGTAAGGGCAGTCAATTTTTTGCTCAAAGGAACTACATCCTTCACGAAGCTTACACGTTTCTCATCTTAACAGACAAGCATTGGATGTTAGAGGACCAGTGCATTGTATCAGTTTCTGAAGAAGATTTGGACTACAAATAGTCAGTATGTGTAGGAAACACTGTTCTTTTGTTCTGGGCACACTCAGATTTCCTGCTGTCTTAGAGACTCTAGAAAGCAAGAGCGTGCTTCTTGCTCTAAAGCAGAGTGTGATCCATGGATGAGAACTATGCTGTATGTTTTCCTTCAGAAATGGATTTAAATCCCAGACTCTGAGTCTTCCTACAAGCAAGACTTCCTTTCAGGCAAGGGGAGTCACTTTTCTGCTCAAACGAACTACACCTTTCACAAAGCTCACACGTTTCTCATCTTAACTGACAAGCATTGGATGTTAGAGGACCAGTGCATTCTATCAGTTTCAGAAGAAGATTTGTACTACATATTGTCCGTATGTGTAGGAAACACAGTTCTATTGTCCTGGGCACACTCAGATTTCCTGCTGTATTAGATACTCTAGAAAGCAAGAGTGTGCTTCTCGTTCTAAAGCAGAGTGTGATCCATGGATGAGAAGTATGATGTGTGTTTCACTTCATAAATGGTGTGAAATCCCAGTCTCTGTGTCTTCCTAGAAGCAAGACTTCGTTTCATATAACGGCAGTCACTTTTCAGCTCACACGAACTACATTGTTCACTGAGCTCACACGTTTCTCATCTTAAGAGACAAGCATTGGATGTTAGAGGACCTGTGCTTTGTATCAGTTTCAGAGGCAGAGTTGGACTAGATATGGTCCATATGTGTGGAAACACCGTTCTTTTCTTCTCAGCACACTCACGTTTCCTGCTGTGTTAGAGATTCTAGAAAGCAAGAGCATGCTTCTTGTTCTAAAGCAGAGTGTGATCAATGGATGAGACAATGCTGTGTGTTTCACTTCAGAAATGGAGTTAAATCCCATGCTCTGAGTCTCCCTACAAGCAAGACTTCGTTTAAGGTAAGGGCCGTCACCTTTCTGCTCAAAGGAACTACATAGTTCACGAAGCTCACACGTTTCTCATCTTAACTGACAGGCATTGGATGTTAGAGGACCAGTGCATTGTATCAGTTTCTGAAGAAGATTTGGACTACATATAGTCAGTATGTGTAGGAAACACCGTTCTTTTGTTCTGGGCACACTCAGATTTCCTGCTGTATTAGAGAATCTAGAAAGCAAGAGCGTGCTTCTTGCTCTAAAGCAGAGTGTGATCAATGGATGATTACACTGCTGTGTGTTTTACTTCAGAAATGGTGTTAAATCCCAGGCTCTGAGTCTTCCTACAAGCAAGACTTCATTTCAGGTAAGGGCAGTCACTTTTCTGCTCAAAATAACAACATCGTTCACAAAGCTCACACGTTTCTCATCTTACCTGACAAGCATTGGATGTTAGAGGGTCAGTGCTTTGTATCAGTTTCAGAGCAGATTTGGACTACATATGGTCCGTATGTGTAGGAAACATCGTTCTTTTGTTCTCAGCACACTCACGTTTCCTGCTGTCTTAGAGATTCTAGAAAGCAAGAGCGTGCTTCTTGTTCTAAAGCAGAGTGTGATCAATGGATGAGACAATGCTGTGTGTTTCACTTCAGAAATGGAGTTAAATCCCATGCTCTGAGTCTCCCTACAAGCAAGATATCGTTTAAGGTAAGGTCAGTCACTTTTCTGCTCAAAGGAACTACATAGTTCACGAAGCTCACACGTTTCTCATCTTTACTGACATGCATTGGATGTTAGAGGACCAGTGCATTGTATCAGTTTCTGAAGAAGATTTGGACTACATATAGTCAGTATGTGTAGGAAACACCGTTCTTTTGTTCTGGGCACACTCAGATTTCCTGCTGTATTAGAGACTCTAGAACGCAAGAGCGTGCTTCTTGCTCTAAAGCAGAGTGTGATCCATAGATGAGAACTATGCTGTGTGTTTCCCTTCAGAAAAGGAGTTAAATCCCAGGCTCTGAGTCTTCCTACAAGCAAGACTTCGTTTCAGGCAAGGGCAGTCACTTTTCAGCTCAAACTAACTACATCGTTCACGGAGCTCACACGTTTCTCATCTTAACAGACAAGCATTGGATGTTAGAGGACCAGTGCTTTGTATCAGTTTCAGAAGCAGAGTTGGACTAGATATGGTCCGTTTGTGTAGGAAACACCGTTCTTTTGTTCTCAGCACACTCACGTTTCCTGCTCTCTTAGAGATTTTAGAAAGCAAGAGCGTGCTCCTCGTTGTAAAGCAGAGTGTGATCCATGGATGAGAACTATGCTGTGTGTTTCCCTTCAGAAATGGACTTAAATCCCAGGTCTGTGTCTTACTACAAGCAAGACTTCGTTTCAGGTAAGTGTAGTCACTTTTCAGCTCAAACGAACTACATCGTTCCCTGAGCTCACATGTTTCTCATCTTAAGAGACAAGCATTGGATGTTAGAGGACCAGTGCTTTGTATCAGTTTCTGAAGAAGATTTGGACTACATATAGTCAGTATGTGTAGGAAACACCGTTCTATTGTCCTGGGCACACTCAGATTTCCTGCTGTATTAGATACTCTAGAAAGCAAGAGTGTGCTTCTCGTTCTAAAGCAGAGTGTGATCCATGGATGAGAACTATGATGTGTGTTTCACTTCATAAATGGTGTGAAATCCCAGTCTCTGTGTCTTCCTAGAAGCAAGACTTCGTTTCATATAAGGGCAGTCACTTTTCAGCTCAAACGAACTACATCGTTCACTGAGCTCACACGTTTCTCATCTTAAGAGACAAGCATTGGATATTAGAGGACCAGTGCTTTGTATCAGTTTCTGAAGAAGATTTGGACTACATATAGTCAGTATGTGTAGGAAACACCGTTCTTTTGTTCTGGGCACACTCAGATTTCCTGCTGTATTAGAGACCCTAGAAAGCAAGAGCGTGCTTCTTGCTCTAAAGCAGAGTGTGATCAATGGATGATTACACTGCTGTGTGTTTTACTTCAGAAATGGAGTTAAATCCCAGGCTCTGAGTCTTCCTACAAGCAAGACTTATTTCAGGTAAGGGCAGTCACTTTTCTGCTCAAACTAACAACATCGTTCACAAAGCTCACACATTTCTCATCTTAACTGACAAGCATTGGATGTTAGAGGGTCAGTGCTTTGTATCAGTTTCAGAGCAGATTAGGACTACATATGGTCCATATGTGTAGGAAACCCCGTTCTTTTGTTCTGGGCACACTAAAATTTCCTGCAGTATTAGAGAATCTAGAAAACAAGAGTGTGCTTCTCGCTCTAAAGCAGAGTGTGATCCATGGATGAGAACTATGCTGTGTGTTTCCCTTCAGAAATGGACTTAAATCCCAGGTCTGTGTCTTACTACAAGCAAGACTTCGTTTCAGGTAAGGGTAGTCACTTTTCAGTTCAAAGGAACTACATCATTCACAAAGCTCACACGTTTCTCATCTTAACTGACAAGAATTGGATGTTAGAGGACAAGTGCTTTGTATCAGTTTCAGATGCAGAGTTGGTCTAGATATGGTCTGTATGTGTAGGAAACACCGTTCTTTTGTTCTCAGCACACTCACCTTTCCTTCTGTCTTAGAGATTCTAGAAAGCAAGAGCGTGCTTCTTGTTCTAAAGCAGAGTGTGATCAATGGATGAGACAATGCTGTGTGTTTCACTTCAGAAATGGAGTTAAATCCCATGCTCTGAGTCTCCCTACAAGCAAGACTTCGTTTAAGGTAAGGGCAGTCACTTTTCTGCTCAAAGGAACTACATAGTTCACGAAGCTCACACGTTTCTCATCTTAACTGACAAGCATTGGATGTTAGAGGACCAGTGCATTGTATCAGTTTCTGAAGAAGATTTGGACTACATATAGTCAGTGTGTGTAGGAAACACCGTTCTTTTGTTCTGGGCACACTCAGATTTCCTGCTGTATTAGAGACTCTAGAAAGCAAGAGCGTGCTTCTTGCTCTAAAGCGGAGTGTGATCCATAGATGAGAACTATGCTGTGTGTTTCCCTTCAGAAAAGGAGCTAAATCCCATGCTCTGAGTCTTCCTAAAAGCAAGACTTCGTTTCAGGTAAGGGCAGTCACTTTTCAGCTCAAACTAACTACATCGTTCACGGAGCTCACACGTTTCTCATCTTAACAGACAAGCATTGGATGTTAGAGGACCAGTGCTTTGAATCAATTTCAGAAGCAGAGTTGGACTAGATATGGTCCGTTTGTGTAGGAAACACCGTTCTTTTGTTCACAGCACACTCACGTTTCCTGCTCTCTTAGAGATTTTAGAAAGCAAGAGCGTGCTTCTCGCTCTAAAGCAGAGTGTGATCCATGGATGAGAACTATGCTGTGTGTTTCCCTTCAGAAATGGAGTTAAATCCCAGGCTCTGTGTCTTCCTACAAGCAAGACTTCGTTTCAGGTATGGGCAGTCACTTTTCAGCTCAAACGAACTACATCGTTCCCTGAGCTCACATGTTTCTCATCTTAACAGACAAGGATTGGATGTTAGAGGACCAGTGCTTTCTATCAGTTTAAGAAGAAGAGTTGGACTAGATATGGTCCGTATGTGTAGGAAACACCTTTCTTTTGTTTTCAGCACACTCACGTTTCCTGCTGTCTTAGAGACTCTAGAAAGCAAGAGCGTGCTTCTCGCTCTAAAGCAGAGTGAGATCCATGGATGAAAACTATGCTGTGTGTTTCCCTTCAGAAATGGAGTTAAATCCCATCCTCTGAGTCTCCCTACAAGCAAGACTTCATTTAAGGTAAGGGCAGTCAATTTTTTGCTCAAAGGAACTACATCCTTCAGGAAGCTTACACGTTTCTCATCTTAACAGACAAGCATGGGATGTTAGAGGACCAGTGCATTGTATCAGTTTCTGAAGAAGATTTGGACTACATATGGTCCATATGTGTAGGACACACCGTTCTTTTGTTCTGGGCACACTCAGATTTCCTGCTGTATTAGAGAATCTAGAAAGCAAGAGTGTGCTTCTCGCTCTAAAGCAGAGTGTGATCCATGGATAAGAACTATGCTGTGTGTTTCCCTTCAGAAATGGACTTAAATCCCAGGCTCTGTGTCTTACTACAAGCAAGACTTCGTTTCAGGTAAGGGCAGTCACTTTTCAGTTCAAAGGAACTACATCATTCACAAAGCTCACACGTTTCTCATGTTAACTGACAAGCATTGGATGTTAGAGGACCAGTGCCTTGTATCAGTTTCAGAAGCAGAGTTGGACTAGATATGGTCCGTATATGTAGGAAACACCGTTCTCTTGTTCTCAGCACACTCACGTTTCCTTCTGTCTTAGAAATTCTAGAAAGCACGAGCGTGCTTCTTGTTCTAAAGCAGAGTGTGATCAATGGATGAGACAATGCTGTGTGTTTCACTTCAGAAATGGAGTTAAATCCCATGCTCTGAGTCTCCCTACAAGCCAGACTTCGTTTAAGGTAAGGGCTGTCACCTTTCTGCTCAAAGGAACTACATTGTTCACGAAGCTCACACGTTTCTCATCTTAACTGACAAGCATTGGATGTTAGAGGACCAGTGCATTGTATCAGTTTCTGAAGAAGATTTGGACTACATATAGTCAGTATGTGTAGGAAACACCGTTCTTTTGTTCTGGGCACACTCAGATTTCCTGCTGTATTAGAGACTCTAGAAAGCAAGAGCGTGCTTCTTGCTCTAAAGCAGAGTGTGATCAATGGATGATTACACTGCTGTGTGTTTTAAATCAGAAATGGAGTTAAATCCCAGGCTCTGAGTCTTCCTACAAGCAAGACTTCATTTCAGGTAAGGGCAGTCACTTTTCTGCTCAAACTAACAACATCGTTCACAAAGCTCACACGTTTCTCATCTTACCTGACAAGCATTGGATGTTAGAGGGTCATTGCTTTGTATCAGTTTCAGAGCAGATTAGGACTACATATGGTCCATATGTGTAGGAAACCCCGTTCTTTTGTTCTGGGCACACTAAAATTTCCTGCAGTATTAGAGAATCTAGAAAGCAAGAGTGTGCTTCTCGCTCTAAAGCAGAGTGTGATCCATGGATGAGAACTATGCTGTGTGTTTCCCTTCAGAAATGGACTTAAATCCCAGGCTCTGTGTCTTACTACAAGCAAGACTTCGTTTCAGGTAAGGGTAGTCACTTTTCAGTTCAAAGGAACTACATTATTCACAAAGCTAGCACGTTTCTCATCTTAACTGACAAGCATTGGATGTTAGAGGACCAGTGCTTTGTATCAGTTTCAGAAGCAGATTTGGACTAGATATGGTCCGTTTTTGTAGGAAACATCGTTCTTTTTTTCTCAGCACACTCACGTTTCCTGCTGTCTTAGAGACTTTAGAAAGCAAGAGCGTGCTTCTCGCTCTAAAGCAGAGTGTGATCCATGGATGAGAACTATGCTGTGTGTTTCCCTTCAGAAAAGGAGTTAAATCCCAGGCTCTGTGTTTTCCTACAAGCAAGATTTCGTTTCAGGTAAGGGCAGTCACTTTTCAGCTCAAACGAACTACATCGTTCAGTGAGCTCACACGTTTCTCATTTTAACAGACAAGCATTGGATGTTAGAGAACAAGTGCTTTGTATCAGTTTAAGAAGCAGTGTTGGACTAGATATGGTCCGTATGTGTAGGAAACACCGTTCTTTTGTTCTCAGCACACTCACGTTTCCTTCTGTCTTAGAAATTCTAGAAAGCAAGAGCGTGCTTCTTGTTCTAAAGCAGAGTATGATCAATGGATGAGACAATGCTCTGTGTTTCACTTCAGAAATGGAGTTAAATCCCATGCTCTGAGTCTCCCTACAAGCAAGACTTCGTTTAAGGTAAGGGCAGTCACTTTTCTGCTCAAAGGAACTACATAGTTCACGAAGCTCACACGTTTCTCATCTTAACTGACAAGCATTGGATGTTAGAGGACCAGTGCATTGTATCAGTTTCTGAAGAAGATTTGGACTACATATAGTCAGTATGTGTAGGAAACACCGTTCTTTTGTTCTGGGCACACTCAGATTTCCTGCTATATTAGAGACTCTAGAAAGCAAGAGCGTGCTTCCTGCTCTAAAGCAGAGTGTGATCCATGGATGAGAACTATGCTGTATGTTTTCCTTGAGATATGGATTTAAATCCCAGACTCTGAGTCTTCCTACAAGCAAGACTTCGTTTCAGGCAAGGGCAGTCACTTTTCTGCTCAAACGAACTACACCTTTCACAAAGCTCACACATTTCTCATCTGAACTGAAGCATTGGATGTTAGAGGGTCGGTGCTTTGTATCAGTTTCAGAGCAGATTTGGACTACATATGGTCCATATGTGTAGGAAACACCGTTCTTTTGTTCTGGGCACACTCAGATTCCCTGCTGTATTAGAGAATCTAGAAAGCAAGAGTGTGCTTCTCGCTCTAAAGCAGAGTGTGATCCATGGATGAGAACTATGCTGTTTGTTTCCCTTCAGAAATGGACTTAAATCCCAGGCTCTGTGTCTTACTACAAGCAAGACTTCATTTCAGGTAAGGGTAGTCACTTTTCAGTTCAAAGGAACTACATCATTCACAAAGCTCACACCTTTCTCATCTTAACTGACAAGCATTGGATGTTAGAGGAGCAGTGCTTTGTATCAGTTTCAGAAGGAGAGTTGGACTAGATATGGTCCGTATGTGTAGGAAACATCGTTCTTTTGTTCTCAGCACACTCACGTTTCTTGCTGTCTTAGAGACTTTAGAAAGCAAGAGCGTGCTTCTCGCTCTAAAGCAGAGTGTGATCCATGGATGAGAACTATGCTGTGTGTTTCCCTTCAGAAAAGGACTTAAATCCCAGACTCTGTGTTTTCCTACAAGCAAGACTTCGTTTCATGTAAGGGCAGTCACTTTTAAGCTCAAACGAACTACATCGTTCAGTGAGCTCACACGTTTCTCATCTTAACAGACAAGATTGGATGTTAGAGGACAAGTGCTTTGTATCAGTTTCAGAAGCAGAGTTGGACTATATATGTTCCGTATGTGTAGGAAACACCGTTCTTTTGTTCTCAGCACGCTCACGTTTCCTTCTGTCTTAGAGATTCTAGAAAGCAAGAGCGTGCTTCTTATTCTAAAGCAGAGTGTGATCAATGGATGAGACAATGCTGTGTGTTTCACTTCAGAAATGGAGTTAAATCCAATGCTCTGAGTCTCCCTACAAGCAAGAGTTCGTTTAAGGTAAGGGCAGTCACTTTTCTGCTCAAAGGAACTACATCGTTCACGAAGCTCACACGTTTCTCATCTTAACTGACAAGCATTGGATGTTAGAGGACCAGTGCATTGTTTCAGTTTCAGAAGAAGATTTGGACTACATATAGTCAGTATGTGTAGGAAACACCATTCTTTTGTTCTGGGCACAGTCAGATTTCCTGCTGTATTAGAGAATCTAGAAAGCAAGAGCGTGCTTCTCCCTCTAAAGCAGAGTGTGATCCATGGATGAGAACTATGCTGTGTGTTTCCCTTCAGAAAAGGAGTTAAATCCCAGGCTCTGTGTTTTCCTACAAGCAAGATTTCCTTTCAGGTAAGGGCAGTCACTTTTCAGCTCAAACGAACTACATCGTTCAGTCAGGTCACACGTTTCTCATTTTAACAGACAAGCATTGGATGTTAGAGAACAAGTGCTTTGTATCAGTTTAAGAAGCAGAGTTGGACTAGATATGGTCCGTATGTGTAGGAAACACCATTCTTTTGTTCTCAACACACTCACGTTTCCTTGTGTCTTAGAAATTCTAGAAAGCAAGAGCGTGCTTCTTGTTCTAAAGCAGAGTGTGATCAATGGATGAGACAATGCTGTGTGTTTCACTTCAGAAATGGAGTTAAATCCCATGCTCTGAGTCTCCCTACAAGCAAGACTTCTTTTAAGGTAAGGGCAGTCACCTTTCTGCTCAAAGGAACTACATAGTTCACGAAGCTCACACGTTTCTCATCTTAACTGACAAGCATTGGATGTTAGAAGGTCAGTGCTTTGTATCAGTTTCATAAGCAGATTTGGACTACATATGGTCCATATGTGTAGGACACACCGTTCTTTTGTTCTGGGCACACTCAGATTTCCTGCTGTATTAGAGAATCTAGAAAGCAAGAGTGTGCTTCTCGCTCTAAAGCAGAGTGTGATCCATGGATGAGAACTATGCTGTGTGTTTCCCTTCAGAAATGGACTTAAATCCCAGGCTCTGTGTCTTACTACAAGCAAGACTTCGTTTCAGGTAAGGGCAGTCACTTTTCAGTTCAAAGGAACTACATCATTCACAAAGCTCACACGTTCCTCATGTTAACTGACAAGCATTGGATGTTAGAGGACCAGTGCCTTGTATCAGTTTCAGAAGCAGAGTTGGACTAGATATGGTCCGTATATGTAGGAAACACCGTTCTTTTGTTCTCAGCACACTCACGTTTCCTGCTGTCTTAGAGACTCTAGAAAGCAAGAGCGTGCTTCTTGTTCTAAAGCAGAGTGTGATCAATAGATGATTACACTGCTGTGTGTTTTACTTCAGAAATGGAGTTAAATCCCAGGCTCTGAGTCTTCCTACAAGCAAGACTTCATTTCAGGTAAGGGCAGTCACATTTCTGCACAAACTAACAACATCGTTCACAAAGCTCACACGTTTCTCATCTTAACTGACAAGCATTGGATGTTAGAAGGTCAGTGCTTTGTATCAGTTTCAGAAGCAGATTTGGACTACATATGGTCCATATGTGTAGGACACACCGTTCTTTTGTTCTGGGCACACTCAGATTTCCTGGTGTATTAGAGAATCTAGAAAGCAAGAGTGTGCTTCTCGCTCTAAAGCAGAGTGTGATCCATGGATGAGAACTATGCTGTGTATTTCCCTTCAGAAATGGACTTAAATCCCAGGCTCTTTGTCTTACTACAAGCAAGACTTCGTTTCAGGTAAGGGCAGTCACTTTTCGGTTCAAAGGAACTACATCATTCACAAAGCTCACACGTTTCTCATGTTAACTGACAAGCATTGGATGTTAGAGGACCAGTGCCTTGTATCAGTTTCAGAAGCAGAGTTGGACTAGATATGGTCCGTATATGTAGGAAACACCGTTCTTTTGTTCTCAGCACACTCACGTTTCCTGCAGTCTTAGAGACTTTAGAAAGCAAGAGCGTGCTTCTCCCTCTAAAGCAGAGTGTGATCCATGGATGAGAACTATGCTGTGTGTTTCCCTTCAGAAAAGGAGTAAATCCCAGGCTCTGTGTTTTCCTACAAGCAAGATTTCGTTTCAGCTAAGGGCAGTCACTTTTCAGCTCAAACGAACTACATCGTTCAGTCAGCTCACACGTTTCTCATTTTAACAGACAAGCATTGGATGTTAGAGAACAAGTCCTTTGTATCAGTTTAAGAAGCAGAGTTGGACTAGATATGGTCCGTATGTGTAGGAAACACCGTTCTTTTGTTCTCAGCACACTCACGTTTCCTTCTGTCTTAGAAATTCTAGAAAGCAAGAGCGTGCTTCTTGTTCTAAAGCAGAGTGTGATCAATGGATGAGACAATGCTGTGTGTTTCTCTTCAGAAATGGAGTTAAATCCCATGCTCTGAGTCTCCCTACAAGCAAGACTTCGTTTAAGGTAAGGGCAGTCACCTTTCTGCACCAAGGAACTACATAGTTCACGAAGCTCACACGTTTCTCATCTTAACTGACAAGCATTATATGTTAGAGGACCAGTGCATTGTATCAGTTTCTGAAGAAGATTTAGACTACATATAGTCAGTATGTGTAGGAAACACCGTTCTTTTGTTCTGGGCACACGCAGATTTCCTGCTGTATTAGAGACTCTAGAAAGCAAGAGCGTGCTTCTTGCTCTAAAGCAGAGTGTGATCCATGGATGAGAACTATGCTGTGTGTTTCCCTTCAGAAAAGGAGTTAAATCCCAGGCTCTGTGTTTTCCTACAAGCAAGACTTCGTTTCAGGTAAGGGCAGTCACTTTTCAGCTCAAACGAACTACATCGTTCACGGAGCTCACACGTTTCTCATCTTAACAGACAAGCATTGGATGTAAGAGGACCAGTGCTTTGTATCAGTTTCAGAAGCAGAGTTGGACTAGATATGGTCCGTATGTGTAGGAAACACCGTTCTTTTGTTCTCAGCACACTCACGTTTCCTTCTGTCTTAGAAATTCTAGAAAGCAAGAGCGTGCTTCTTGTTCTAAAGCAGAGTGTGATCAATGGATGAGACAATGCTGTGTGTTTCTCTTCAGAAATGGAGTTAAATCCCATGCTCTGAGTCTCCCTACAAGCAAGACTTCTTTTAAGGTAAGTGCAGTCACCTTTCTGCTCAAAGGAACTACATAGTTCACGAAGCTCACACGTTTCTCATCTTAACTGACAAGCATTGGATGTTAGAGGACCAGTGCATTGTATCAGTTTCTGAAGAAGATTTGGAATACATATAGTCAGTATGTGTAGGAAACACCGTTCTTTTGTTCTGGGCACACTCAGATTTCCTGCTGTATTAGAGAATCTAGAAAGCAAGAGCGGGCTTCTTGCTCTAAAGCAGAGTGTGATCAATGGATGATTACACTGCTGTGTGTTTTACTTCAGAAATGGAGTTAAATCCCAGGCTCTGAGTCTTCCTACAAGCAAGACTTCATTTCAGGTAAGGGCAGTCACTTTTCTGCTCAAACTAACAACATCTTTCACAAAGCTGACACGTTTCTCATCTTAACTGACAAGCATTGGATGTTAGAGGGTCAGTGCTTTGTATCAGTTTCAGAGCAGATTTGGACTACATATGGTCCACATGTGTAGGAAACACTGTTCTTTTGTTCTGGGCACACTCAGATTTCCTGCTGTATTAGAGAATCTAGAAAGCAAGAGTGTGCTTCTCGCTCTAAAGCAGAGTGTGATCCATGGATGAGAACTATGCTGTGTGTTTCCCTTCAGAAAAGGAGTTAAATCCCAGGCTCTGTGTCTTACTACAAGCAAGACTTCGTTTCAGGTAAGGGTAGTCACTTTTCAGTTCAAAGGAACTACATTATTCACAAAGCTAGCACGTTTCTCATCTTAACTGACAAGCATTGGATGTTAGAGGACCAGTGCTTTGTATCAGTTTCAGAAGCAGATTTGGACTAGATATGGTCCGTTTTTGTAGGAAACATCGTTCTTTTTTTCTCAGCACACTCACGTTTCCTGCTGTCTTAGAGACTTTAGAAAGCAAGAGCGTGCTTCTCGCTCTAAAGCAGAGTGTGATCCATGGATGAGAACTATGCTGTGTGTTTCCCTTCAGAAAAGGAGTTAAATCCCAGGCTCTGTGTTTTCCTACAAGCAAGATTTCGTTTCAGGTAAGGGTAGTCACTTTTCAGCTCAAACGAACTACATCGTTCAGTGAGCTCACACGTTTCTCATTTTAACAGACAAGCAGTGGATGTTAGAGAACAAGTGCTTTGTATCAGTTTAAGAAGCAGTGTTGGACTAGATATGGTCCGTATGTGTAGGAAACACCGTTCTTTTGTTCTCAGCACACTCACGTTTCCTTCTGTCTTAGAAATTCTAGAAAGCAAGAGCGTGCTTCTTGTTCTAAAGCAGAGTATGATCAATGGATGAGACAATGCTCTGTGTTTCACTTCAGAAATGGAGTTAAATCCCATGCTCTGAGTCTCCCTACAAGCAAGACTTCGTTTAAGGTAAGGGCAGTCACTTTTCTGCTCAAAGGAACTACATAGTTCACGAAGCTCACACGTTTCTCATCTTAACTGACAAGCATTGGATGTTAGAGGACCAGTGCATTGTATCAGTTTCTGAAGAAGATTTGGACTACATATAGTCAGTATGTGTAGGAAACACCGTTCTTTTGTTCTGGGCACACTCAGATTTCCTGCTGTATTAGAGACTCTAGAAAGCAAGAGCGTGCTTCCTGCTCTAAAGCAGAGTGTGATCCATGGATGAGAACTATGCTGTATGTTTTCCTTGAGATATGGATTTAAATCCCAGACTCTGAGTCTTCCTACAAGCAAGACTTCGTTTCAGGCAAGGGCAGTCACTTTTCTGCTCAAACGAACTACACCTTTCACAAAGCTCACACGTTTCTCATCTTAACTGACAAGCATTGGATGTTAGAGGACCAGTGCTTTGTATCAGTTTCAGAAGCAGAGTTGGACTAGATATGTTCCGTATGTGTAGGAAACACCGTTCTTTTGTTCTCAGCACGCTCACGTTTCCTTCTGTCTTAGAGATTCTAGAAAGCAAGAGCGTGCTTCTTATTCTAAAGCAGAGTGTGATCAATGGATGAGACAATGCTGTGTGTTTCACTTCAGAAATGGAGTTAAATCCAATGCTCTGAGTCTCCCTACAAGCAAGAGTTCGTTTAAGGTAAGGGCAGTCACTTTTCTGCTCAACGGAACTACATCGTTCACGAAGCTCACACGTTTCTCATCTTAACTAACAAGCATTGGATGTTAGAGGACCAGTGCCTTCTATCAGTTTCAGAAGAAGATTTGGACTACATATTGTTCGTATGTGTAGGAAACACCGTTCTATTGTCCTGGGCACACTCAGATTTCCTGCTGTATTAGATACTCTAGAAAGCAAGAGTGTGCTTCTCGTTTTAAAGCAGAGTGTGATCCATGGATGAGAACTATGATGTGTGTTTCACTTCATAAATGGTGTGAAATCCCATGCTCTGAGTCTCCCTACAAGCAAGACTTCGTTTAAGGTAAGGCCGTCACCTTTCTGCTCAAAGGAACTACATAGTTCACGAAGCTCACACGTTTCTCATCTTAACTGACAAGCATTGGATGTTAGAGGACCAGTGCATTGTATCAGTTTATGAAGAAAATTTGGACTACATATAGTCAGTGTGTGTAGGAAACACCGTTCTTTTGTTCTGGGCACACGCAGATTTCCTGCTGTATTAGAGACTCTAGAAAGCAAGAGCGTGCTTCTTGTTCTAAAGGAGAGTGTGATCAATGGATGATTACACTGCTGTCTGTTTTACTTCAGAAATGGAGTTAAATCCCAGGCTCTGAGTCTTCCTACAAGCAAGACTTCATTTCAGGTAAGGGCAGTCACTTTTCTGCTCAAAATAACAACATCATTCACAAAGCTCACACATTTCTCATCTGAACTGAAGCATTGGATGTTAGAGGGTCGGTGCTTTGTATCAGTTTCAGAGCAGATTTGGACTACATATGGTCCATATGTGTAGGAAACACCGTTCTTTTGTTCTGGGCACACTCAGATTCCCTGCTGTATTAGAGAATCTAGAAAACAAGAGTGTGCTTCTCGCTCTAAAGCAGAGTGTGATCCATGGATGAGAACTATGCTGTTTGTTTCCCTTCAGAAATGGACTTAAATCCCAGGCTCTGTGTCTTACTACAAGCAAGACTTCATTTCAGGTAAGGGTAGTCACTTTTCAGTTCAAAGGAACTACATCATTCACAAAGCTCACACCTTTCTCATCTTAACTGACAAGCATTGGATGTTAGAGGAGCAGTGCTTTGTATCAGTTTCAGAAGGAGAGTTGGACTAGATATGGTCCGTATGTGTAGGAAACATCGTTCTTTTGTTCTCAGCACACTCACGTTTCTTGCTGTCTTAGAGACTTTAGAAAGCAAGAGCGTGCTTCTCGCTCTAAAGCAGAGTGTGATCCATGGATGAGAACTATGCTGTGTGTTTCCCTTCAGAAAAGGACTTAAATCCCAGACTCTGTGTTTTCCTACAAGCAAGACTTCGTTTCATGTAAGGGCAGTCACTTTTAAGCTCAAACGAACTACATCGTTCAGTGAGCTCACACGTTTCTCATCTTAACAGACAAGATTGGATGTTAGAGGACAAGTGCTTTGTATCAGTTTCAGAAGCAGAGTTGGACTATATATGTTCCGTATGTGTAGGAAACACCGTTCTTTTGTTCTCAGCACGCTCACGTTTCCTTCTGTCTTAGAGATTCTAGAAAGCAAGAGCGTGCTTCTTATTCTAAAGCAGAGTGTGATCAATGGATGAGACAATGCTGTGTGTTTCACTTCAGAAATGGAGTTAAATCCAATGCTCTGAGTCTCCCTACAAGCAAGAGTTCGTTTAAGGTAAGGGCAGTCACTTTTCTGCTCAAAGGAACTACATCGTTCACGAAGCTCACACGTTTCTCATCTTAACTGACAAGCATTGGATGTTAGAGGACCAGTGCATTGTTTCAGTTTCAGAAGAAGATTTGGACTACATATAGTCAGTATGTGTAGGAAACACCATTCTTTTGTTCTGGGCACAGTCAGATTTCCTGCTGTATTAGAGAATCTAGAAAGCAAGAGCGTGCTTCTCCCTCTAAAGCAGAGTGTGATCCATGGATGAGAACTATGCTGTGTGTTTCCCTTCAGAAAAGGAGTTAAATCCCAGGCTCTGTGTTTTCCTACAAGCAAGATTTCCTTTCAGGTAAGGGCAGTCACTTTTCAGCTCAAACGAACTACATCGTTCAGTCAGGTCACACGTTTCTCATTTTAACAGACAAGCATTGGATGTTAGAGAACAAGTGCTTTGTATCAGTTTAAGAAGCAGAGTTGGACTAGATATGGTCCGTATGTGTAGGAAACACCATTCTTTTGTTCTCAACACACTCACGTTTCCTTGTGTCTTAGAAATTCTAGAAAGCAAGAGCGTGCTTCTTGTTCTAAAGCAGAGTGTGATCAATGGATGAGACAATGCTGTGTGTTTCACTTCAGAAATGGAGTTAAATCCCATGCTCTGAGTCTCCCTACAAGCAAGACTTCTTTTAAGGTAAGGGCAGTCACCTTTCTGCTCAAAGGAACTACATAGTTCACGAAGCTCACACGTTTCTCATCTTAACTGACAAGCATTGGATGTTAGAAGGTCAGTGCTTTGTATCAGTTTCATAAGCAGATTTGGACTACATATGGTCCATATGTGTAGGACACACCGTTCTTTTGTTCTGGGCACACTCAGATTTCCTGCTGTATTAGAGAATCTAGAAAGCAAGAGTGTGCTTCTCGCTCTAAAGCAGAGTGTGATCCATGGATGAGAACTATGCTGTGTGTTTCCCTTCAGAAATGGACTTAAATCCCAGGCTCTGTGTCTTACTACAAGCAAGACTTCGTTTCAGGTAAGGGCAGTCACTTTTCAGTTCAAAGGAACTACATCATTCACAAAGCTCACACGTTCCTCATGTTAACTGACAAGCATTGGATGTTAGAGGACCAGTGCCTTGTATCAGTTTCAGAAGCAGAGTTGGACTAGATATGGTCCGTATATGTAGGAAACACCGTTCTTTTGTTCTCAGCACACTCACGTTTCCTGCTGTCTTAGAGACTCTAGAAAGCAAGAGCGTGCTTCTTGTTCTAAAGCAGAGTGTGATCAATAGATGATTACACTGCTGTGTGTTTTACTTCAGAAATGGAGTTAAATCCCAGGCTCTGAGTCTTCCTACAAGCAAGACTTCATTTCAGGTAAGGGCAGTCACATTTCTGCACAAACTAACAACATCGTTCACAAAGCTCACACGTTTCTCATCTTAACTGACAAGCATTGGATGTTAGAAGGTCAGTGCTTTGTATCAGTTTCAGAAGCAGATTTGGACTACATATGGTCCATATGTGTAGGACACACCGTTCTTTTGTTCTGGGCACACTCAGATTTCCTGGTGTATTAGAGAATCTAGAAAGCAAGAGTGTGCTTCTCGCTCTAAAGCAGAGTGTGATCCATGGATGAGAACTATGCTGTGTATTTCCCTTCAGAAATGGACTTAAATCCCAGGCTCTTTGTCTTACTACAAGCAAGACTTCGTTTCAGGTAAGGGCAGTCACTTTTCGGTTCAAAGGAACTACATCATTCACAAAGCTCACACGTTTCTCATGTTAACTGACAAGCATTGGATGTTAGAGGACCAGTGCCTTGTATCAGTTTCAGAAGCAGAGTTGGACTAGATATGGTCCGTATATGTAGGAAACACCGTTCTTTTGTTCTCAGCACACTCACGTTTCCTGCAGTCTTAGAGACTTTAGAAAGCAAGAGCGTGCTTCTCCCTCTAAAGCAGAGTGTGATCCATGGATGAGAACTATGCTGTGTGTTTCCCTTCAGAAAAGGAGTAAATCCCAGGCTCTGTGTTTTCCTACAAGCAAGATTTCGTTTCAGCTAAGGGCAGTCACTTTTCAGCTCAAACGAACTACATCGTTCAGTCAGCTCACACGTTTCTCATTTTAACAGACAAGCATTGGATGTTAGAGAACAAGTCCTTTGTATCAGTTTAAGAAGCAGAGTTGGACTAGATATGGTCCGTATGTGTAGGAAACACCGTTCTTTTGTTCTCAGCACACTCACGTTTCCTTCTGTCTTAGAAATTCTAGAAAGCAAGAGCGTGCTTCTTGTTCTAAAGCAGAGTGTGATCAATGGATGAGACAATGCTGTGTGTTTCACTTCAGAAATGGAGTTAAATCGCATGCTCTGAGTCTCCCTACAAGCAAGACTTTGTTTAAGGTAAGGGCAGTCACCTTTCTGCTCAAAGGAACTACATAGTTCACGAAGCTCACACGTTTCTCATCTTAACTGACAAGCATTGGATGTTAGAGGACCAGTGCATTGTATCAGTTTATGAAGAAAATTTGGACTACATATAGTCAGTATGTGTAGGAAACACCGTTCTTTTGTTCTGGGCACACTCAGATTTCCTGCTGTATTAGAGACTCAGGAAAGCAAGAGCGTGCTTCTTGCTCTAAAGCAGAGTGTGATCAATGGATGATTACACTGCTGTGTGTTTTACTTCAGAAATGGAGTTAATTCCCAGGCTCTGAGTCTTCCTACAAGGAAGACTTCATTTCAGGTAAGGGCAGTCACTTTTCTGCTCAAACTAACAACATCGTTCACAAAGCTCACACGTTTCTCATCTTAACTGACAAGCATTGGATGTTAGAGGGTCAGTGCTTTGTATCAGTTTCGGAGCAGATTTGGACTACATATGGTCCATATGTGTAGGAAACCCCGTACTTTTGTTCTGGGCACACTCAGATTTCCTGCTGTATTAGAGAATCTAGAAAGCAAGAGTGTGCTTCTCGCTCTAAAGCAGAGTGTGATCCATGGATGAGAACTATGCTGTGTGTTTCCCTTCAGAAATGGACTTAAATCCCAGGCTCTGTGTCTTACTACAAGCAAGACTTCGTTTCAGGTAAGGGTAGTCACTTTTCAGTTCAAAGGAACTACATCATTCACAAAGTGCACACGTTTCTCATCTTAACTGACAAGCATTGGATGTTAGAGGACCAGTGCTTTGTATCAGTTTCAGAAGCAGAGTTGGACTAGATATGGTCCGTATGTGTAGGAAACATCGTTCTTTTGTTCTCAGCACACTCACGTTTCCTGCTGTCTTAGAGACTTTAGAAAGCAAGAGCATGCTTCTCGCTCTAAAGCAGAGTGTGATCCATGGATGAGAACTATGCTGTGTGTTTCCCTTCAGAAAAGGAGTTAAATCCCAGGCTCTGTGTTTTCCTACAAGCAAGACTTCGTTTCATGTAAGGGCAGTCACTTTTCAGCTCAAACGAACTACATCGTTCACTGAGCTCACACGTTTCTCATCTTAACAGACAAGCATTGGATGTTAGAGGACAAGTTCTTTGTATCAGTTTCAGAAGCAGAGTTGGACTAGATATGGTCCGTATGTGTAGGAAACACCGTTCTTTTGTTCTCAGCACACTCACGTTTCCTTCTGTCTTAGAAATTCTAGAAAGCAAGAGCGTGCTTCTTGTTCTAAAGCAGAGTGTGATCAATGGATGAGACAATGCTGTGTGTTTCTCTTCAGAAATGGAGTTAAATCCCATGCTCTGAGTCTCCCTACAAGCAAGACTTCGTTTAAGGTAAGGGCAGTCACCTTTCTGCACCAAGGAACTACATAGTTCACGAAGCTCACACGTTTCTCATCTTAACTGACAAGCATTATATGTTAGAGGACCAGTGCATTGTATCAGTTTCTGAAGAAGATTTAGACTACATATAGTCAGTATGTGTAGGAAACACCGTTCTTTTGTTCTGGGCACACGCAGATTTCCTGCTGTATTAGAGACTCTAGAAAGCAAGAGCGTGCTTCTTGCTCTAAAGCAGAGTGTGATCCATGGATGAGAACTATGCTGTGTGTTTCCCTTCAGAAAAGGAGTTAAATCCCAGGCTCTGTGTTTTCCTACAAGCAAGACTTCGTTTCAGGTAAGGGCAGTCACTTTTCAGCTCAAACGAACTACATCGTTCACGGAGCTCACACGTTTCTCATCTTAACAGACAAGCATTGGATGTTAGAGGACCAGTGCTTTGTATCAGTTTCAGAAGCAGAGTTGGACTAGATATGGTCCGTATGTGTAGGAAACACCGTTCTTTTGTTCTCAGCACACTCACGTTTCCTTCTGTCTTAGAAATTCTAGAAAGCAAGAGCGTGCTTCTTGTTCTAAAGCAGTGTGTGATCAATGGATGAGACAATGCTGTGTGTTTCTCTTCAGAAATGGAGTTAAATCCCATGCTCTGAGTCTCCCTACAAGCAAGACTTCTTTTAAGGTAAGTGCAGTCACCTTTCTGCTCAAAGGAACTACATAGTTCACGAAGCTCACACGTTTCTCATCTTAACTGACAAGCATTGGATGTTAGAGGACCAGTGCATTGTATCAGTTTCTGAAGAAGATTTGGAATACATATAGTCAGTATGTGTAGGAAACACCGTTCTTTTGTTCTGGGCACACTCAGATTTCCTGCTGTATTAGAGAATCTAGAAAGCAAGAGCGGGCTTCTTGCTCTAAAGCAGAGTGTGATCAATGGATGATTACACTGCTGTGTGTTTTACTTCAGAAATGGAGTTAAATCCCAGGCTCTGAGTCTTCCTACAAGCAAGACTTCATTTCAGGTAAGGGCAGTCACTTTTCTGCTCAAACTAACAACATCTTTCACAAAGCTGACACGTTTCTCATCTTAACTGACAAGCATTGGATGTTAGAGGGTCAGTGCTTTGTATCAGTTTCAGAGCAGATTTGGACTACATATGGTCCACATGTGTAGGAAACACTGTTCTTTTGTTCTGGGCACACTCAGATTTCCTGCTGTATTAGAGAATCTAGAAAGCAAGAGTGTGCTTCTCGCTCTAAAGCAGAGTGTGATCCATGGATGAGAACTATGCTGTGTGTTTCCCTTCAGAAAAGGAGTTAAATCCCAGGCTCTGTGTTTTCCTACAAGCAAGACTTCGTTTCAGGTAAGGGCAGTCACTTTTCAGCTCATCGAAACAACATCGTTCACGGAGCTCACACGTTTCTCATCTTAACAGACAAGCATTGGATGTTAGAGGACCAGTGCTTTGTATCAGTTTCAGAAGCAGAGTTGGACTAGATATGGTCCGTATGTGTAGGAAACCCCGTTCTTTTGTTCTGAGCACACTCACGTTTCCTGCTGTCTTAGAGACTTTAGAAAGCAAGAGCGTGCTTCTCGCTCTAAAGCAGAGTGTGATCCATGGAAGAGAACTATGCTGTGTGTTTCCCTTCAGAAAAGGAGTTAAATCCCAGGCTCTGTGTCTTCCTACAAGCAAGACTTAATTCAGGTAAGGGCAGTCACTTTTCAGTTCAAACGAACTACATCGTTCCCTGAGCGCACACGTTTCTCATCTTAACTGACAAGCATTGGATGTTAGAGGACCAGTGCATTGTATCAGTTTCTGAAGAAGATTTGGACTACATATAGTCAGTATGTGTAGGAAACACCGTTCTTTTGTTCTGGGCACACTCAGATTTCCGGCTGTATTAGAGAATCTAGAAAGCAAGAGCGGGCTTCTTGCTCTAAAGCAGAGTGTGATCAATGGATGATTACACTGCTGTGTGTTTTACTTCAGAAATGGAGTTAAATCCCAGGCTCTGAATCTTCCTACAAGCAAGGCTTCATTTCAGGTAAGGGCTGTCACTTTTCTGCTCAAACTAACAACATCGTTCACAAAGCTGACACGTTTCTCATCTTAACTGACAAGCATTGGATGTTAGAGGGTCAGTGCTTTGTATCAGTTTCAGAGCAGATTTGGACTACATATGGTCCACATGTGTAGGAAACACTGTTCTTTTGTTCTGGGCACACTCAGATTTCCTGCTGTATTAGAGAATCTAGAAAGCAAGAGTGTGCTTCTCGCTCTAAAGCAGAGTGTGATCCATGGATGAGAACTATGCTGTGTGTTTCCCTTCAGAAATGGACTTAAATCCCAGGCTCTGTGTCTTACTACAAGCAAGACTTCGTTTCAGGTAAGGGTAGTCACTTTTCAGTTCAAAGGAACTACATCATTCACAAAGCTCACACGTTTCTCATCTTAACTGACAAGCATTGGATGTTAGAGGACCAGTGCTTTGTATCAGTTTCAGAAGCAGAGTTGGACTAGATATGGTCCGTATGTGTAGGAAACATCGTTCTTTTGTTCTCAGCACACTCACGTTTCCTGCTGTCTTAGAGACTTTAGAAAGCAAGAGCGTGCTTCTCGCTCTAAAGCAGAGTGTGATCCATGGATGAGAACTATGCTGTGTGTTTCCCTTCAGAAAAGGAGTTAAATCCCAGGCTCTGTGTTTTCCTACAAGCAAGACTTCGTTTCATGTAAGGGCAGTCACTTTTCAGCTCAAACGAACTACATCGTTCAGTGAGCTCACACGTTTCTCATCTTAACAGACAAGCATTGGATGTTAGAGGACAAGTGCTTTGTATCAGTTTCAGAAGCAGAGTTGGACTAGATATGGTCCGTATGTGTAGGAAACACCATTCTTTTGTTCTCAGCACACTCACGTTTCCTTCTGTCTTAGAAATTCTAGAAAGCAAGAGCGTGCTTCTTGTTCTAAACCAGAGTGTGATCAATGGATGAGACAATGCTGTGTGTTTCACTTCAGAAATGGAGTTAAATCCCATGCTCTGAGTCTCCCTACAAGCAAGACTTCGTTTAAGGTAAGGGCAGTCACCTTTCTGCTCAAAGGAACTACATATTTCCCGAAGCTCACACGTTTCTCATCTTAACTGAAAAGCATTGGATGTTAGAGGACCAGTGCATTGTATCAGTTTCTGAAGAAGATTTGGACTACATATAGTCAGTATGTGTAGGAAACACCGTTCTTTTGTTCTGGGCACAATCAGATTTCCTGCTGTATTAGAGAATCTAGAAAGCAAGAGCGGGCTTCTTGCTCTAAAGCAGAGTGTGATCAATGGATGATTACACTGCTGTGTGTTTTACTTCAGAAATGGAGTTAAATCCCAGGCTCTGAGTCTTCCTACAAGCAAGACTTCATTTCAGGTAAGGGCAGTCACTTTTCTGCTCAAACTAACAACATCGTTCACAAAGCTGAAACGTTTCTCATCTTAACTGACAAGCATTGGATGTTAGAGGGTCAGTGCTTTGTATCAGTTTCAAAGCAGATTTGGGCTACATATGGTCCACATGTGTAGGAAACACTGTTCTTTTGTTCTGGGCACACTCAGATTTCCTGCTGTATTAGAGAATCTAGAAAGCAAGAGTGTGCTTCTCGCTCTAAAGCAGAGTGTGATCCATGGATGAGAACTATGCTGTGTGTTTCCTTCAGAAATGGACATAAATCCCAGGCTCTGTGTCTTACTACAAGCAAGACTTCGTTTCAGGTAAGGGTAGTCACTTTTCAGTTCAAAGGAACTACATCATTCACAAAGCTCACACGTTTCTCATCTTAACTGACAAGCATTGGATGTTAGAGGACCAGTGCTTTGTATCAGTTTCAGAAGCAGAGTTGGACTAGATATGGTCCGTATGTGTAGGAAACATCGTTCTTTTGTTCTCAGCACACTCACGTTTCCTTCTGTCTTAGAAATTCTAGAAAGCAAGAGCGTGCTTCTTGTTCTAAAGCAGAGTGTGATCAATGGATGAGACAATGCTGTGTGTTTCACTTCAGAAATGGAGTTAAATCCCATGCTCTGAGTCTCCCTACAAGCAAGACTTCGTTTAAGGTAAGGGCAGTCACCTTTCTGCTCAAAGGAACTACATAGTTCACGAAGCTCACACGTTTCTCATCTTAACTGACAAGCATTGGATGTTAGAGGACCAGTGTATTGTATCAGTTTCTGAAGAAGATTTGGACTACATATAGTCAGTATGTGTAGGAAACACCGTTCTTTTGTTCTGGGCACACTCAGATTTCCTGCTGTATTAGAGAATCTAGAAAGCAAGAGCGGGCTTCTTGCTCTAAAGCAGAGTGTGATCAATGGATGATTACACTGCTGTGTGTTTTACTTCAGAAATGGAGTTAAATCCCAGGCTCTGAGTCTTCCTACAAGCAAGACTTCATTTCAGGTAAGGGCAGTCACTTTTCTGCTCAAACTAACAACATCGTTCACAAAGCTGACACGTTTCTCATCTTAACTGACAAGCATTGGATGTTAGAGGGTCAGTGCTTTGTATCAGTTTCAGAGCAGATTTGGACTACATATGGTCCACATGTGTAGGAAACACTGTTCTTTTGTTCTGGGCACACTCAGATTTCCTGCTGTATTAGAGAATCTAGAAAGCAAGAGTGTGCTTCTCGCTCTAAAGCAGAGTGTGATCCATGGATGAGAACTATGCTGTGTGTTTCCCTTCAGAAATGGACTTAAATCCCAGGCTCTGTGTCTTACTACAAGCAAGACTTCGTTTCAGGTAAGGGTAGTCACTTTTCAGTTCAAAGGAACTACATCATTCACAAAGCTCACACGTTTCTCATCTTAACTGACAAGCATTGGATGTTAGAGGACCAGTGCTTTGTATCAGTTTCAGAAGCAGAGTTGGACTAGATATGGTCCGTATGTGTAGGAAACATCGTTCTTTTGTTCTCAGCACACTCACGTTTCCTGCTGTCTTAGAGACTTTAGAAAGCAAGAGCGTGCTTCTCGCTCTAAAGCAGAGTGTGATCCATGGATGAGAACTATGCTGTGTGTTTCCCTTCAGAAAAGGAGTTAAATCCCAGGCTCTGTGTTTTCCTACAAGCAAGACTTCGTTTCATGTAAGGGCAGTCACTTTTCAGCTCAAACGAACTACATCATTCAGTGATCTCACACGTTTCTCATCTTAACAGACAAGCATTGGATGTTAGAGGACCAGTGCTTTGTATCAGTTTCAGAAGCAGAGTTGGACTATATATGGTCCGTATGTGTAGGAAACACCTTTCTTTTGTTCTCAGCACACTCACGTTTCCTGCTGTCTTAGAGACTCTAGAAAGCAAGAGCGTGCTTCTTGTTCTAAAGCAGAGTGTGATCAATGGATGAGACAATGCTGGGTGTTTCACTTCAGAAATGGAGTTAAATCCCATGCTCTGAGTCTCCCTACAAGCAAGACTTCGTTTAAGGTAAGGGCAGTCACTTTTCTGCTCAAAGGAACTACATCCTTCATGAAGCTCACACGTTTCTCATCTTAACAGACAAGCATTGGATGTTAGAGGACCAGTGCTTTGTATCAGTTTCAGAAGCAGAGTTGGACTAGATATGGTCCGTATGTGTAGGAAACACCGTTCTTTTGTTCTCAGCACACTCACGTTTCCTTCTGTCTTAGAAATTCTAGAAAGCAAGAGCATGCTTCTTGTTCTAAAGCAGAGTGTGATCAATGGATGACACAATGCTGTGTGTTTCACTTCAGAAATGGAGTTAAATACCATGCTCTGAGTCTCCCTACAAGCAAGACTTCGTATAAGGTAAGGGCAGTCACCTTTCTGCTCAAAGGAACTACATAGTTCACAAAGCTCACACGTTTCTCATCTTAACTGACAAGCATTGGATGTTAGAGGACCAGTGCATTGTATCAGTTTCAGAAGCAGAGTTGGGCTAGATATGGTCCGTATGTGTAGGAAACATCGTTCTTTTGTTCTCAGCACACTAACGTTTCCTGCTGTCTTAGAGACTTTAGAAAGCAAGAGCGTGCTTCTCGCTCTAAAGCAGAGTGTGATCCATGGATGAGAACTATGCTGTGTGTTTCCCTTCAGAAAAGGAGTTAAATCCCAGGCTCTGTGTTTTCCTACAAGCAAGACTTCGTTTCATGTAAGGGCAGTCACTTTTCAGCTCAAACGAACTACATCGTTCAGTGAGCTCACACGTTTCTCATCTTAACAGACAAGCATTGGATGTTAGAGGACCAGTGCTTTGTATCAGTTTCAGAAGCAGAGTTGGACTAGATATGGTCCGTATGTGTAGGAAACACCTTTCTTTTGTTCTCAGCACACTCACGTTTCCTGCTGTCTTAGAGACTCTAGAAAGCAAGAGCGTGCTTCTTGTTCTAAAGCAGAGTGTGATCAATGGATGAGACAATGCTGTGTGTTTCACTTCAGAAATGGAGTTAAATCCCATGCTCTGAGTCTCCCTACAAGCAAGACTTCGTTTAAGGTAAGGGCAGTCACTTTTCTGCTCAAAGGAACTACATCCTTCACGAAGCTCACACGTTTCTCATCTTAACAGACAAGCATTGGATGTTAGAGGACCAGTGCTTTGTATCAGTTTCTGAAGAAGATTTGGACTACATATAGTCAGTATGTGTAGGAAACACCGTTCTTTTGTTCTGGGCACACTCAGATTTCCTGCTGTATTAGAGACTCTAGAAAGCAAGAGCGTGCTTCTTGTTCTAAAGCAGAGTGTGATCAATGGATGAGACAATGCTGTGTGTTTCACTTCAGAAATGGAGTTGAATCCCATGCTCTGAGTCTCCCTACAAGCAAGACTTCATTTAAGGTAAGGGCAGTCACTTTTCTACTCAAAGGAACTACATCGTTCACGAAGCTCACTCGTTTCTCATCTTAACAGACAAGCATTGGATGTTAGAGGACCAGTGCATTGTATCAGTTTCTGAAGACGATTTGGACTACATATAGTCAGTATGTGTAGGAAACACCGTTCTTTCGTTCTGGGCACTCTCAGATTTTCTGCTGTATTAGAGACTCTAGAAAGCAAGAGCGTGCTTCTTGCTCTAAAGCAGAGTGTGATCCATGGATGAGAACTATGCTGTATGTTTCCCTTCAGAAATGGAGTTAAATCCCAGACGCTGTGTCATCCTACAGGCAAGACTTCGTTTTAGGTAAGGGCAGTCACTTTTCAGCTCAAACGAACTACATCGTTCACGAAGCTCACACGTTTCTCATCTTAACAGACAAGCATTGGATTTTAGAGGACCAGTGCTTTGTATCAGTTTCAGAAGCAGAGTTGGACTATATAATGTCCATATGTGTAGGATACACCGTTCTTTTGTTCTCAAAACTCTCACGTTTCCTGCTGTCTTAGAGACTCTAGAAAGCAAGAGCGTGCTTCTTGTTCTAAAGTAGAGTGTGATCAATGGATGAGACAATGCTGTGTGTTTCACTTCAGAAATGGAGTTAAATCCCATGCTCTGAGTCTCCCTACAAGCAAGACTTCGTTTAAGGTAAGGGCAGTCACTTTTCTGCTCAAAGGAACTACATAGTTCACAAAGCTCACACGTTTCTCATCTTAACTGACAAGCATTGGATGTTAGAAGACCAGTGCATTGTATCAGTTTCTGAAGAAGATTTGGACTACATATAGTCAGTATGTGTAGGAAACACTGTTCTTTTGTTCTGGGCACACTCAGATTTCCTGCTGTATTAGAGACTCTAGAAAGCAAGAGCGTGCTTCTTGCTCTAAAGCAGAGTGTGATCCATGGATGAGAACTATGCTGTGTGTTTCCCTTCAGAAAAGGAGTTAAATCCCAGGCTCTGTGTCTTCCTACAAGCAAGACTTCGTTTCAGGTAAGGGCAGTCACTTTTCAGCTCAAACGAACTACATCGTTCCCTGAGCTCACACGTTTCTCATCTTAACAGACAAGCATTGGATGTTAGAGGACCAGTGCTTTCTATCAGTTTAAGAAGCAGAGTTTGACTACATATGGTCCGTATTTGTAGGAAACACCTTTCTTTTGTTTTCAGCACACTAACGTTTCCTGCTGTCTTAGAGACTCTAGAAAGCAATAGCGTGCTTCTTGTTCTAAAGCAGAGTGTGATCAATGGATGAGACAATGCTGTGTGTTTCACTTCAGAAATAGATTTAAATCCCATGGTCTGAGTCTCCCTGCAAGCAAGACTTCGTTTAAGGTAAGGGCAGTCACTTTTCTGCTCAAAGGAACTACAACGTTCACGAAGCTCACACGTTTCTCATCTCAACTGACAAGCATTGGATGTTAGAGGACCAGTGCATTGTATCAGTTTCAGAAGAAGATTTGGACTACATATAATCAGTATGTGTAGGAAACACCGTTCTTTTCTTTTGGGCACTCTCAGATTTCCTGCTGTATTAGAGACTCTAGAAAGCAACAGCATGCTTCTTGCTCTAAAGCAGAGTGTGATCCATGGATGAGAACTATGCTGTATGTTTCCCTTCAGAAATGGAGTTAAATCCCAGACTCTGTGTCTTCCTACAGGCAAGACTTCGTTTCAGGTAAGGGCAGTCACTTTTCAGCTCAAACGAACTACATCGTTCACGAAGCTCACACGTTTCTCATCTTAACAGACAAGCATTGGATTTTAGAGGACCAGTTCTCTGTATCAGTTTCAGAAGCAGAGTTGGACTATATAATGTCCGTATGTGTAGGATACACCATTCTTTTTTTCTCAGCACACTCACGTTTCCTGCTGTCTTAGAGACTCTAGAAAGCAAGAGCGTGCTTCCTGTTCTGAAGCAGAGTGTGATCAATGGATGATTACACTGCTGTGTGTTTTACTTCAGAAAAGGATTTAAATCCCAGGCTCTGAGTCCTCCTACAAGCAAGACTTCAATTCAGGTAAGGGCTGTCACTTTTCTGCTCAAACGAACTACATCGTTCACGAAGCTCACACGTTTCTCATCTTAATTGACAAGCATTGGATGTTAGAGGACCAGTGCTTTGTATCAGTTTCAGAAGAAGAGTTGGAATAGATATGGTCCGTATGTGTAGGAAACACCGTTCTTTTGTTCTCAGCACACTCAGGTTTCCTGCTCTCTTAGAGACTTTAGAAAGCAAGAGCGTGCTTCTCGCTCTAAAGCAGAGTGTGATCCATGGATGAGAACTATGCTGTGTGTTTCCCTTCAGAAATGGAGTTATATCCCAGGCTCTGTGTCTTCCTACAAGCAAGACTTCGTTTCAGGTAAGGGCAGTCACTTTTCAGCTCAAACGAACTACATCCTTCACTGAGCTCACACGTTTCTCATCTTAACAGACAAGCATTGGATGTTAGAGGACCAGTACTTTGTATCAGTTTAAGAAGCAGAGTGGGACTAGATATGGTCCGTATGTGTAGGAAACCCCGTTCTTTTGTTCTCAGCACACTCACGTTTCCTTCTGTCGTAAAGATTCTAGAAAGCAAGAGCATGCTTCTTGTTCTAAAGCAGAGTGTGATCAATGGATGAGACAATGCTGTGTGTTTCACTTCAGAAATGGAGTTAAATCCCATGCTCTGAGTCTCCCTACAAGCAAGACTTCGTTTAAGGTAAGGGCAGTAACTTTTCTGCTCAAAGGAACTACATCGTTCAGGAAGCTCACACGTTTCTCATCTTAACAGACAAGCATTGGATGTTAGAGGACCAGTGCATTGTATCAGTTTCTGAAGAAGATTTGGACGACATATAGTAAGTATGTGTAGGAAACACCGTTCTTTTGTTCACAGCACACTCAGATTTCCTGCTGTATTAGAGACTCTAGAAAGCAAGAGCGTGCTTCTTGCTCTAAAGTAGAGTGTGATCCATAGATGAGAACTATGCTGTGTGTTTCCCTTCAGAAAAGGAGTTAAAACCCAGGCTCTGTGTTTTCCTACAAACAAGACTTCGTTTCATGTAAGGGCAGTCACTTTTCCGCTCAAACGAACTACATCGTTCAGTGAGCTCACACGTTTCTCATCTTAACAGACAAGCATTGGATGTTAGAGGACCAGTGCTTTGTATCAGTTTCAGAAGCAGAGTTGGACTAGATATGGTCCGGATGTGTAGGAAACACCGTTCTTTTGTTCTCAGCACACTCACGTTTCCTTCTGTCTTAGAGATTCTAGAAAGCAAGAGCGTGCTTCTTATTCTAAAGCAGAGTGTGATCAATGTATGAGACAATGCTGTGTGTTTCACTTCAGAAATGGAGTTAAATCCCATGCTCTGAGTCTCCCTACAAGAAAGAGTTCATTTAAGGTAAGGGCAGTCGCTTTTCTGCTCAAAGGATCTACATCGTTCACGAAGCTCACACGTTTCTCATCTTAACTGACAAGCATTGGATGTTAGAGGACCAGTGCATTGTTTCAGTTTCTGAAGAAGATTTGGACTACATATAGTCAGTATTTGTAGGAAACACCGTTCTTTTGTTCTGGGCACACTCAGATTTCCTGCTGTATTAGAGACTCTAGAAAGCAAGAGTGTGCTTCTCGCTCTAAAGAAGAGTGTGATCCATGGATGAGAACTATGCTGTGTGTTTCCCTTCAGAAATGGAGTTAAATCCCAGACTCTGTGTCATCCTACAGGCAAGACTTCGTTTCAGGTAAGGGCAGTCACTTTTCAGCTCAAACGAAGTACATCGTTCCCTGAGCTCACACGTTTCTCATCTTAACAAACAAGCATTGGATGTTAGAGGACCAGTGCTTTGTATCAGTTTCAGAAGCAGAGTTGGACTAGATATGGTCCGTATGTGTAGGAAACACCGTTCTTTTGTTCTCAGCACACTCACGTTTCCTTCTGTCTTAGAAATTCTAGAAAGCAAGAGCGTGCTTCTTGCTCTAAAGCAGAGTGTGATCAACGGATGATTACACTGCTGTGTGTTTTACCTCAGAAATGGAGTTAAATCCCAGGCTCTGAGTCTTCCTACAAGCAAGACTTCATTTCAGGTAAGGGCAGTCACTTTTCTGCTCAAACTAACAACATCGTTCACAAAGCTGACACGTTTCTCATCTTAACTGACAAGCATTGGATGTTAGAGGGTCAGTGCTTTGTATCAGTTTCAGAGCAGATTTGGACTACATATGGTCCATATGTGTAGGAAACACCGTTCTTTTGTTCTGGGCACACTCAGATTTCCTGCTGTATTAGAGAATCTAGAAAGCAAGAGTGTGCTTCTCGCTCTAAAGAAGAGTGTGATCCATGGATGAGAACTATGCTGTGTGTTTCCCTTCAGAAATGGACTTAAATCCCAGGCTGTGTGTCTTACTACATGCAAGACTTCGTTTCAGGTAAGGGTAGTCACTTTTTAGTTCAAAGGAACTACATCATTCACAAAGCTCACACGTTTCTCATCTTAACTGACAAGCATTGGATGTTAGAGGACCAGTGCTTTCTATCAGTTTAAGAAGCAGAGTTGGACTAGATATGGTCCGTATGTGTAGGAAACACCTTTCGTTTGTTTTCAGCACACACATGTTTCCTGCTGTCTTAGAGACTCTAGAAAGCAAGAACGTGCTTCTTGTTCTAAAGCAGAGTGTGATCAATGGATGAGACAATGCTGTGTGTTTCACTTCAGAAATAGAGTTAAATCCCATGCGCTGAGTCTCCCTGCAAGCAAGACTTCGTTTAAGGTAAGGGCAGTCACTTTTCTGCTCAAAGGAACTACAACCTTCACGAAGCTCACACGTTTCTCATCTCAACTGACAAGCATTGGATGTTAGAGGACCAGTGCATTGTATCAGATTCAGAAGAAGATTTGGACTCTATATAGTCAGTATGTGTAGGAAAACCGTTCTTTTCTTCTGGGCACTCTCAGATTTCCTGCTGTATTAGAGACTCTAGAAAGCAACAGCATGCTTCTTGCTCTAAAGCAGAGTGTGATCCATGGATGAGAACTATGCTGTGTGTTTTACTTCAGAAATGGAGTTAAATCCCAGGCTCTGAGTCTTACTACAAGCAAGACTTCATTTCAGGTAAGGGCAGTCACTTTTCTGCTCAAACTAACAACATCGTTCACAAAGCTGACACGTTTCTCATCTTAACTGACAAGCATTGGATGTTAGAGGACCAGTGCTTTCTATCAGTTTAAGAAGCAGAGTTGGACTACATATGGTCCGTATTTGTAGGAAACACCTTTCTTTTGTTTTCAGCACACTAACGTTTCCTGCTGTCTTAGAGACTCTAGAAAGCAATAGCGTGCTTCTTGTTCTAAAGCAGAGTGTGATCAATGGATGAGACAATGCTGTGTGTTTCACTTCAGAAATAGATTTAAATCCCATGCTCTGAGTCTCCCTGCAAGCAAGACTTCGTTTAAGGTAAGGGCAGTCACTTTTCTGCTCAAAGGAACTACAACGTTCACGAAGCTCACACGTTTCTCATCTCAACTGACAAGCATTGGAGGTTAGAGGACCAGTGCATTGTATCAGTTTCAGAAGAAGATTTGGACTACATATAGTCAGTATGTGTAGGAAACACCGTTCTTTTCTTTTGGGCACTCTCAGATTTCCTGCTGTATTAGAGACTCTAGAAAGCAACAGCATGCTTCTTGCTCTAAAGCAGAGTGTGATCCATGGATGAGAACTATGCTGTATGTTTCCCTTCAGAAATGGAGTTAAATCCCAGACTCTGTGTCTTCCTACAGGCAAGACTTCGTTTCAGGTAAGGGCAGTCACTTTTCAGCTCAAACGAACTACATCGTTCACGAAGCTCACACGTTTCTCATCTTAACAGACAAGCATTGGATTTTAGAGGACCAGTTCTCTGTATCAGTTTCAGAAGCAGAGTTGGACTATATAATGTCCGTATGTGTAGGATACACCATTCTTTTGTTCTCAGCACACTCACGTTTCCTGCTGTCTTAGAGACTCTAGAAAGCAAGAGCGTGCTTCCTGATCTGAAGCAGAGTGTGATCAATGGATGATTACACTGCTGTGTGTTTTACTTCAGAAAAGGATTTAAATCCCAGGCTCTGAGTCTTCCTACAAGCAAGACTTCATTTCAGGTAAGGGCAGTCACTTTTCTGCTCAAACGAACTACATCGTTCACGAAGCTCACACGTTTCTCATCTTAATTGACAAGCATTAGATGTTAGAGGACCAGTGCTTTGTATCATTTTCAGAAGAAGAGTTGGACTAGATATGGTCCGTATGTGTAGGAAACACCGTTCTTTTGTTCTCAGCACACTCACGTTTCCTGCTCTCTTAGAGACTTTAGAAAGCAAGAGCGTGCTTCTCGCTCTAAAGCAGAGTGTGATCCATGGATGAGAACTATTCTGTGTGTTTCCCTTCAGAAATGGAGTTATTTCCCAGGCTCTGTGTCTTCCTACAAGCAAGACTTCGTTTCAGGTAAGGGCAGTCACTTTTCAGCTCAAACGAACTACAACCTTCACGAAGCTCACACGTTTCTCATCTCAACTGACAAGCATTGGATGTTAGAGGACCAGTGCATTGTATCAGTTTCAGAAGAAGATTTGGACTACATATAGTCAGTATGTGTAGGAAAACCGTTCTTTTCTTCTGGGCACCCTCAGATTTCCTGCTGTATTAGAGACTCTAGAAAGCAACAGCATGCTTCTTGCTCTAAAGCAGAGTGTGATCCATGGATGAGAACTATGCTGTATGTTTCCCTTCAGAAATGGAGTTAAATCCCAGACTCTGTGTCTTCCTACAGGCAAGACTTCGTTTCAGGTAATGGCAGTCACTTTTCAGCTCAAACGAACTACATCGTTCACGTAGCTCACACGTTTCTCATCTTAACAGACAAGCATTGGATTTTAGAGGACCAGTTCTCTGTATCAGTTTCAGAAGCAGAGTTGGACTATATAATGTCCGTATATGTAGGATACACCATTCTTTTGTTCTCAGCACACTCACGTTTCCTGCTGTCTTAGAGACTCTAGAAAGCAAGAGCGTGCTTCCTGTTCTAAAGCAGAGTGTGATCAATGGATGATTACACTGCTGTGTGTATTACTTCAGAAAAGGATTTAAATCCCAGGCTCTGAGTCTTCCTACAAGCAAGACTTCAATTCAGGTAAGGGCAGTCTCTTTTCTGCTCAAAAGAACTACATCGTTCACGAAGCTCACACGTTTCTCATCTTAATTGACAAGCATTGGATGTTAGAGGACCAGTGCTTTGTATCATTTTCAGAAGAAGAGTTGGACTAGATATGGTCCGTATGTGTAGGAAACACCGTTCTTTTGTTCTCAGCACACTCACGTTTCCTGCTCTCTTAGAGACTTTAGAAAGCAAGAGCGTGCTTCTCGCTCTAAAGCAGAGTGTGATCCATGGATGAGAACTATTCTGTGTGTTTCCCTTCAGAAATGGAGTTATTTCCCAGGCTCTGTGTCTTCCTACAAGCAAGACTTCGTTTCAGGTAAGGGCAGTCACTTTTCAGCTCAAACGAACTACATCCTTCACTGAGCTCACACGTTTCTCATCTTAACAGACAAGCATTGGATGTTAGAGGACCAGTACTTTGTATCAGTTTAGGAAGCAGAGTTGGACTAGATATGGTCCGTATGTGTAGGAAACACCGTTCTTTTGTTCTCAGCACACTCACGTTTCCTTCTGTCTTAGAGATTCTAGAAAGCAAGAGCGTGCTTCTTGTTCTAAAGCAGAGTGTGATCAATAGATGAGACAATGCTGTGTGTTTCACTTCAGAAATGGAGTTAAATCCCATGCTCTGAGTCTCGCTACAAGCAAGACTTCGTTTAAGGTAAGGGCAGTCACTTTTCTGCTCAAAGGAACTACATAGTTCACGAAGCTCACACGTTTCTCATCTTAACTGACAAGCATTGGATGCTAGAAGACCAGTGCATTGTATCAGTTTCTGAAGAAGATTTGGACTACATATAGTCAGTATGTGTAGGAAACACCGTTCTTTTGTTCTGGGCACACTCAGATTTCCTGCTGTATTAGAGAATCTAGAAAGCAAGAGCGTGCTTCTTGCTCTAAAGCAGAGTGTGATCAATGGATGATTACACTGCTGTGTGTTTTACTTCAGAAATGGAGTTAAATCCCAGGCTCTGAGTCTTACTACAAGCAAGACTTCATTTCAGGTAAGGGCAGTCACTTTTCTGCTCAAACTAACAACATCGTTCACAAAGCTGACACGTTTCTCATCTTAACTGACAAGCATTGGATGTTAGAGGACCAGTGCTTTCTATCAGTTTAAGAAGCAGAGTTGGACTACATATGGTCCGTATTTGTAGGAAACACCTTTCTTTTGTTTTCAGCACACTAACGTTTCCTGCTGTCTTAGAGACTCTAGAAAGCAATAGCGTGCTTCTTGTTCTAAAGCAGAGTGTGATCAATGGATGAGACAATGCTGTGTGTTTCACTTCAGAAATAGATTTAAATCCCATGCTCTGAGTCTCCCTGCAAGCAAGACTTCGTTTAAGGTAAGGGCAGTCACTTTTCTGCTCAAAGGAACTACAACGTTCACGAAGCTCACACGTTTCTCATCTCAACTGACAAGCATTGGATGTTAGAGGACCAGTGCATTGTATCAGTTTCAGAAGAAGATTTGGACTACATATAGTCAGTATGTGTAGGAAACACCGTTCTTTTCTTTTGGGCTCTCTCAGAATTCCTGCTGTATTAGAGACTCTAGAAAGCAACAGCATGCTTCTTGCTCTAAAGCAGAGTGTGATCCATGGATGAGAACTATGCTGTATGTTTCCCTTCAGAAATGGAGTTAAATCCCAGACTCTGTGTCTTCCTACAGGCAAGACTTCGTTTCAGGTAATGGCAGTCACTTTTCAGCTCAAACGAACTACATCGTTCACGTAGCTCACACGTTTCTCATCTTAACAGACAAGCATTGGATTTTAGAGGACCAGTTCTCTGTATCAGTTTCAGAAGCAGAGTTGGACTATATAATGTCCGTATATGTAGGATACACCATTCTTTTGTTCTCAGCACACTCACGTTTCCTGCTGTCTTAGAGACTCTAGAAAGCAAGAGCGTGCTTCCTGTTCTAAAGCAGAGTGTGATCAATGGATGATTACACTGCTGTGTGTTTTACTTCAGAAAAGGATTTAAATCCCAGGCTCTGAGTCTTCCTACAAGCAAGACTTCAATTCAGGTAAGGGCAGTCACTTTTCTGCTCAAAAGAACTACATCGTTCACGAAGCTCACACGTTTCTCATCTTAATTGACAAGCATTGGATGTTAGAGGACCAGTGCTTTGTATCATTTTCAGAAGAAGAGTTGGACTAGATATGGTCCGTATGTGTAGGAAACACCGTTCTTTTGTTCTCAGCACACTCACGTTTCCTGCTCTCTTAGAGACTTTAGAAAGCAAGAGCGTGCTTCTCGCTCTAAAGCAGAGTGTGATCCATGGATGAGAACTATTCTGTGTGTTTCCCTTCAGAAATGGAGTTATTTCCCAGGCTCTGTGTCTTCCTACAAGCAAGACTTCGTTTCAGGTAAGGGCAGTGACTTTTCAGCTCAAACGAACTACATCCTTCACTGAGCTCACACGTTTCTCATCTTAACAGACAAGCATTGGATGTTAGAGGACCAGTACTTTGTATCAGTTTAGGAAGCAGAGTTGGACTAGATATGGTCCGTATGTGTAGGAAACACCGTTCTTTTGTTCTCAGCACACTCACGTTTCCTTCTGTCTTAGAGATTCTAGAAAGCAAGAGCGTGCTTCTTGTTCTAAAGCAGAGTGTGATCAATAGATGAGACAATGCTGTGTGTTTCACTTCAGAAATGGAGTTAAATCCCATGCTCTGAGTCTCGCTACAAGCAAGACTTCGTTTAAGGTAAGGGCAGTCACTTTTCTGCTCAAAGGAACTACATAGTTCACGAAGCTCACACGTTTCTCATCTTAACTGACAAGCATTGGATGCTAGAAGACCAGTGCATTGTATCAGTTTCTGAAGAAGATTTGGACTACATATAGTCAGTATGTGTAGGAAACACCGTTCTTTTGTTCTGGGCACACTCAGATTTCCTGCTGTATTAGAGAATCTAGAAAGCAAGAGCGTGCTTCTTGCTCTAAAGCAGAGTGTGATCAATGGATGATTACACTGCTGTGTGTTTTACTTCAGAAATGGAGTTAAATCCCAGGCTCTGAGTCTTACTACAAGCAAGACTTCATTTCAGGTAAGGGCAGTCACTTTTCTGCTCAAACTAACAACATCGTTCACAAAGCTGACACGTTTCTCATCTTAACTGACAAGCATTGGATGTTAGAGGACCAGTGCTTTCTATCAGTTTAAGAAGCAGAGTTGGACTACATATGGTCCGTATTTGTAGGAAACACCTTTCTTTTGTTTTCAGCACACTAACGTTTCCTGCTGTCTTAGAGACTCTAGAAAGCAATAGCGTGCTTCTTGTTCTAAAGCAGAGTGTGATCAATGGATGAGACAATGCTGTGTGTTTCACTTCAGAAATAGATTTAAATCCCATGCTCTGAGTCTCCCTGCAAGCAAGACTTCGTTTAAGGTAAGGGCAGTCACTTTTCTGCTCAAAGGAACTACAACGTTCACGAAGCTCACACGTTTCTCATCTCAACTGACAAGCATTGGATGTTAGAGGACCAGTGCATTGTATCAGTTTCAGAAGAAGATTTGGACTACATATAGTCAGTATGTGTAGGAAACACCGTTCTTTTCTTTTGGGCTCTCTCAGAATTCCTGCTGTATTAGAGACTCTAGAAAGCAACAGCATGCTTCTTGCTCTAAAGCAGAGTGTGATCCATGGATGAGAACTATGCTGTATGTTTCCCTTCAGAAATGGAGTTAAATCCCAGACTCTGTGTCTTCCTACAGGCAAGACTTCGTTTCAGGTAAGGGCAGTCACTTTTCAGCTCAAACGAACTACATCGTTCACGAAGCTCACACGTTTCTCATCTTAACAGACAAGCATTGGATTTTAGAGGACCAGTTCTCTGTATCAGTTTCAGAAGCAGAGTTGGACTATATAATGTCCGTATGTGTAGGATACACCATTCTTTTGTTCTCAGCACACTCACGTTTCCTGCTGTCTTAGAGACTCTAGAAAGCAAGAGCGTGCTTCCTGATCTGAAGCAGAGTGTGATCAATGGATGATTACACTGCTGTGTGTTTTACTTCAGAAAAGGATTTAAATCCCAGGCTCTGAGTCTTCCTACAAGCAAGACTTCAATTCAGGTAAGGGCAGTAACTTTTCTGCTCAAACGAACTACATCGTTCACGAAGCTCACACGTTTCTCATCTTAATTGACAAGCATTGGATGTTAGAGGACCAGTGCTTTGTATCAGTTTCAGAAGAAGAGTTGGAATAGATATGGTCCGTATGTGTAGGAAACACCGTTCTTTTGTTCTCAGCACACTCAGGTTTCCTGCTCTCTTAGAGACTTTAGAAAGCAAGAGCGTGCTTCTCGCTCTAAAGCAGAGTGTGATCCATGGATGAGAACTATGCTGTGTGTTTCCCTTCAGAAATGGAGTTATATCCCAGGCTCTGTGTCTTCCTACAAGCAAGACTTCGTTTCAGGTAAGGGCAGTCACTTTTCAGCTCAAACGAACTACATCCTTCACTGAGCTCACACGTTTCTCATCTTAACAGACAAGCATTGGATGTTAGAGGACCAGTACTTTGTATCAGTTTAAGAAGCAGAGTGGGACTAGATATGGTCCGTATGTGTAGGAAACCCCGTTCTTTTGTTCTCAGCACACTCACGTTTCCTTCTGTCGTAAAGATTCTAGAAAGCAAGAGCGTGCTTCTTGTTCTAAAGCAGAGTGTGATCAATGGATGAGACAATGCTGTGTGTTTCACTTCAGAAATGGAGTTAAATCCCATGCTCTGAGTCTCCCTACAAGCAAGACTTCGTTTAAGGTAAGGGCAGTAACTTTTCTGCTCAAAGGAACTACATCGTTCACGAAGCTCACACGTTTCTCATCTTAACAGACAAGCATTGGATGTTAGAGGACCAGTGCATTGTATCAGTTTCTGAAGAAGATTTGGACTTCATATAGTCAGTATGTGTAGGAAACACCGTTCTTTTGTTCACAGCACACTCAGATTTCCTGCTGTATTAGAGACTCTAGAAAGCAAGAGCGTGCTTCTTGCTCTAAAGTAGAGTGTGATCCATAGATGAGAACTATGCTGTGTGTTTCCCTTCAGAAAAGGAGTTAAAACCCAGGCTCTGTGTTTTCCTACAAACAAGACTTCGTTTCATGTAAGGGCAGTCACTTTTCCGCTCAAACGAACTACATCGTTCATTGAGCTTACCCGTTTCTCATCTTAACAGACAAGCATTGGATGTTAGAGGACCAGTGCTTTGTATCAGTTTCAGAAGCAGAGTTGGACTAGATATGGTCCGGATGTGTAGGAAACACCGTTCTTTTGTTCTCAGCACACTCACGTTTCCTTGTGTCTTAGAGATTCTAGAAAGCAAGAGCGTGCTTCTTATTCTAAAGCAGAGTGTGATCAATGTATGAGACAATGCTGTGTGTTTCACTTCAGAAATGGAGTTAAATCCCATGCTCTGAGTCTCCCTACAAGAAAGAGTTCATTTAAGGTAAGGGCAGTCGCTTTTCTGCTCAAAGGATCTACATCGTTCACGAAGCTCACACGTTTCTCATCTTAACTGACAAGCATTGGATGTTAGAGGACCAGTGCATTGTTTCAGTTTCTGAAGAAGATTTGGACTACATATAGTCAGTATTTGTAGGAAACACCGTTCTTTTGTTCTGGGCACACTCAGATTTCCGGCTGTATTAGAGACTCTAGAAAGCAAGAGCGTGCTTCTTGCTCTAAAGCAGAGTGTGATCCATGGATGAGAACTATGCTGTATGTTTCCCTTCAGAAATGGAGTTAAATCCCAGACTCTGTGTCATCCTACAGGCAAGACTTCGTTTCAGGTAAGGGTAGTCACTTTTCAGCTCAAACGAAGTACATCGTTCCCTGAGCTCACACGTTTCTCATCTTAACAAACAAGCATTGGATGTTAGAGGACCAGTGCTTTGTATCAGTTTCAGAAGCAGAGTTGGACTAGATATGGTCCGTATGTGTAGGAAACACCGTTCTTTTGTTCTCAGCACACTCACGTTTCCTTCTGTCTTAGAAATTCTAGAAAGCAAGAGCGTGCTTCTTGCTCTAAAGCAGAGTGTGATCAACGGATGATTACACTGCTGTGTGTTTTACTTCAGAAATGGAGTTAAATCCCAGGCTCTGAGTCTTCCTACAAGCAAGACTTCATTTCAGGTAAGGGCAGTCACTTTTCTGCTCAAACTAACAACATCGTTCACAAAGCTGACACGTTTCTCATCTTAACTGACAAGCATTGGATGTTAGAGGGTCTGTGCTTTGTATCAGTTTCAGAGCAGATTTGGACTACATATGGTCCATATGTGTAGGAAACACCGTTCTTTTGTTCTGGGCACACTCAGATTTCCTGCTGTATTAGAGATTCTAGAAAGCAAGAGTGTGCTTCTCGCTCTAAAGAAGAGTGTGATCCATGGATGAGAACTATGCTGTGTGTTTCCCTTCAGAAATGGACTTAAATCCCAGGCTGTGTGTCTTACTACATGCAAGACTTCGTTTCAGGTAAGGGTAGTCACTTTTTAGTTCAAAGGAACTACATCATTCACAAAGCTCACACGTTTCTCATCTTAACTGACAAGCATTGGATGTTAGAGGACCAGTGCTTTGTATCAGTTTCAGAAGCAGAGTTGGCGTACATATAGTCAGTATGTGTAGGAAACACCGTTCTTTTGTTCTCAGCACACTCACGTTTCCTGCTGTCTCAGAGACTTTAGAAAGCAAGAGCGTGCTTCTCGCTCTAAAGCAGAGTGTGATCCATGGATGAGAACTATGCTGTGTGTTTCCCTTCAGAAATGGAGTTAAATCCCAGGCTCTGTGTCTTCCTACAAGCAAGACTTCGTTTCAGGTAAGGGCAGTCACTTTTCAGCTCAAACGAACTACATCGTTCCCTGAGCTCACACATTTCTCATCTTAAAAGACAAGCATTTGATGTTAGAGGACCAGTGCTTTGTATCATTTTCAGAAGAAGAGTTGGACTAGATATGGTCCGTATGTGTAGGAAACACCGTTCTTTTGTTCTCAGCACACTCACGTTTCCTGCTCTCTTAGAGACTTTAGAAAGCAAGAGCGTGCTTCTCGCTCTAAAGCAGAGTGTGATCCATGGATGAGAACTATTCTGTGTGTTTCCCTTCAGAAATGGAGTTATTTCCCAGGCTCTGTGTCTTCCTACAAGCAAGACTTCGTTTCAGGTAAGGGCAGTCACTTTTCAGCTCAAACGAACTACAACCTTCACGAAGCTCACACGTTTCTCATCTCAACTGACAAGCATTGGATGTTAGAGGACCAGTGCATTGTATCAGTTTCAGAAGAAGATTTGGACTACATATAGTCAGTATGTGTAGGAAAACCGTTCTTTTCTTCTGGGCACCCTCAGATTTCCTGCTGTATTAGAGACTCTAGAAAGCAACAGCATGCTTCTTGCTCTAAAGCAGAGTGTGATCCATGGATGAGAACTATGCTGTATGTTTCCCTTCAGAAATGGAGTTAAATCCCAGACTCTGTGTCTTCCTACAGGCAAGACTTCGTTTCAGGTAATGGCAGTCACTTTTCAGCTCAAACGAACTACATCGTTCACGTAGCTCACACGTTTCTCATCTTAACAGACAAGCATTGGATTTTAGAGGACCAGTTCTCTGTATCAGTTTCAGAAGCAGAGTTGGACTATATAATGTCCGTATATGTAGGATACACCATTCTTTTGTTCTCAGCACACTCACGTTTCCTGCTGTCTTAGAGACTCTAGAAAGCAAGAGCGTGCTTCCTGTTCTAAAGCAGAGTGTGATCAATGGATGATTACACTGCTGTGTGTTTTACTTCAGAAAAGGATTTAAATCCCAGGCTCTGAGTCTTCCTACAAGCAAGACTTCAATTCAGGTAAGGGCAGTCACTTTTCTGCTCAAACGAACTACATCGTTCACGAAGCTCACACGTTTCTCATCTTAATTGACAAGCATTGGATGTTAGAGGACCTGTGCTTTGTATCATTTTCAGAAGAAGAGTTGGACTAGATATGGTCCGTATGTGTAGGAAACACCGTTCTTTTGTTCTCAGCACACTCACGTTTCCTGCTCTCTTAGAGACTTTAGAAAGCAAGAGCGTGCTTCTCGCTCTAAAGCAGAGTGTGATCCATGGATGAAAACTATTCTGTGTGTTTCCCTTCAGAAATGGAGTTATTTCCCAGGCTCTGTGTCTTCCTACAAGCAAGACTTCGTTTCAGGTAAGGGCAGTCACTTTTCAGCTCAAACGAACTACATCCTTCACTGAGCTCAAACGTTTCTCATCTTAACAGACAAGCATTGGATGTTAGAGGACCAGTACTTTGTATCAGTTTAGGAAGCAGAGTTGGACTAGATATGGTCCGTATGTGTAGGAAACACCGTTCTTTTGTTCTCAGCACACTCACGTTTCCTTCTGTCTTAGAGATTCTAGAAAGCAAGAGCGTGCTTCTTGTTCTAAAGCAGAGTGTGATCAATAGATGAGACAATGCTGTGTGTTTCACTTCAGAAATGGAGTTAAATCCCATGCTCTGAGTCTCCCTACAAGCAAGACTTCGTTTAAGGTAAGGGCAGTCACTTTTCTGCTCAAAGGAACTACATAGTTCACGAAGCTCACACGTTTCTCATCTTAACTGACAAGCATTGGATGCTAGAAGACCAGTGCATTGTATCAGTTTCTGAAGAAGATTTGGACTACATATAGTCAGTATGTGTAGGAAACACCGTTCTTTTGTTCTGGGCACACTCAGATTTCCTGCTGTATTAGAGAATCTAGAAAGCAAGAGCGTGCTTCTTGCTCTAAAGCAGAGTGTGATCAATGGATGATTACACTGCTGTGTGTTTTACTTCAGAAATGGAGTTAAATCCCAGGCTCTGAGTCTTCCTACAAGCAAGACTTCATTTCAGGTAAGGGCAGTCACTTTTCTGCTCAAACTAACAACATCGTTCACAAAGCTGACACGTTTCTCATCTTAACTGACAAGCATTGGATGTTAGAGGGTCAGTGCTTTGTATCAGTTTCAGAGCAGATTTGGACTACATATGGTCCATATGTGTAGGAAACACCGTTCTTTTGTTCTGGGCACACTCAGATTTCCTGCTGTATTAGAGACTCTAGAAAGCAAGAGCGTGCTTCTTGCTCTAAAGCAGAGTGTGATCCATGGATGAGAACTATGCTGTGTGTTTCCCTTCAGAAAAGGAGTTAAATCCCAGGCTCTGTGTCTTCCTACAAGCAAGACTTCATTTCAGGTAAGGGCAGTCACTCTTCAGCTCAAACGAACTACATCGTTCACGGAGCTCACACGTTTTTCTTCTTAGCAGACAAGCATTGGATGTTAGAGGACCAGTGCTTTGTATCAGTTTCAGAAGCAGAATTGGACTATATATGGTCCGTATGTGTAGGAAACACCTTTCTTTTGTTTTCAGCACACTCACGTTTCCTGCTGTCTTAGAGACTCTAGAAAGCAATAGCGTGCTTCTTGTTCTAAAGCAGAGTGTGATCAATGGATGAGACAATGCTGTGTGTTTCACTTCAGAAATAGATTTAAATCCCATGCTCTGAGTCTCCCTGCAAGCAAGACTTCGTTTAAGGTAAGGGCAGTCACTTTTCTGCTCAAAGGAACTACAACGTTCTCGGAGCTCACACGTTTCTCATCTCAACTGACAAGCATTGGATGTTAGAGGACCAGTGCATTGTATCAGTTTAAGAAGAAGATTTGGACTACATATAGTCAGTATGTGTAGGAAACACCGTTCTTTTCTTCTGGGATCTCTCAGATTTCCTGCTGTATTAGAGACTCTAGAAAGCAGCAGCATGCTTCTTGCTCTAAAGCAGAGTGTGATCCATGGATGAGAACTATGCTGTATGTTTCCCTTCAGAAATGGAGTTAAATCCCAGACTCTGTGTCTTCCTACAGGCAAGAATTCGTTTCAGGTAAGGGCAGTCACTTTTCAGCTCAAACGAACTATATCGTTCACGAAGCTCACACGTTTCTCATCTTAACAGACAAGCATTGGATTTTAGAGGACCAGTTCTCTGTATCAGTTTCAGAAGCAGAGTTGGACTGTATAATGTCTGTATGTGTAGGATACACCATTCTTTTGTTCTCAGCACACTCACGTTTCCTGCTGTCTTAGAGACTCTAGAAAGCAAGAGCGTGCTTCCTGTTCTAAAGCAGAGTGTGATCAATGGATGATTACACTGCTGTGTGTTTTACTTCAGAAAAGGATTTAAATCCCAGGCTCTGAGTCTTCCTACAAGCAAGACTTCAATTCAGGTAAGGGCAGTCACTTTTCTGCTCAAACGAACTACATCGTTCACGAAGCTCACACGTTTCTCATCTTAATTGACAAGCATTGGATGTTAGAGGACCAGTGCTTTGTATCATTTTCAGAAGAATAGTTGGACTAGATATGGTCCGTATGTGTAGGAAACACCGTTCTTTTGTTCTCAGCACACTCAAGTTTCCTGCTCTCGTAGAGACTTTAGAAAGCAAGAGCGTGCTTCTCGCTCTAAAGCAGAGTGTGATCCATGGATGAGAACTATGGTGTGTGTTTCCCTTCAGAAAAGGAGTTAAATCCCAGGCTCTGTGTCTTCCTACAAGCAACACTTCATTTCAGGTAAGGGCAGTCACTTTTCTGCTCAAACTAACAACATCGTTCACAAAGCTGACACGTTTCTCATCTTAACTGACAAGCATTGGATGTTAGAGGGTCAGTGCTTTGTATCAGTTTCAGAGCAGATTTGGACTACATATGGTCCATATGTGTAGGAAACACCGTTCTTTTGTTCTGGGCACACTCAGATTTCCTACTGTATTAGAGAATCTAGAAAGCAAGAGTGTGCTTCTCGCTCTAAAGAAGAGTGTGATCCATGGATGAGAACTATGCTGTGTGTTTCCCTTCAGAAATGGAGTTATTTCCCAGGCTCTGTGTCTTCCTACAAGCAAGACTTCGTTTCAGGTAAGGGCAGTCACTTTTCAGCTCAAACGAACTACAACCTTCACGAAGCTCACACGTTTCTCATCTCAACTGACAAGCATTGGATGTTAGAGGACCAGTGCATTGTACCAGTTTCAGAAGAAGATTTGGACTACATATAGTCAGTATGTGTAGGAAAACCGTTCTTTCTTCTGGGCACCCTCAGATTTCCTGCTGTATTAGAGACTCTAGAAAGCAACAGCATGCTTCTTGCTCTAAAGCAGAGTGTGATCCATGGATGAGAACTATGCTGTATGTTTCCCTTCAGAAATGGAGTTAAATCCCAGACTCTGTGTCTTCCTACAGGCAAGACTTCGTTTCAGGTAAGGGCAGTCACTTTTCAGCTCAAACGAACTACATCGTTCACGAAGCTCACACGTTTCTCATCTTAACAGACAAGCATTGGATTTTAGAGGACCAGTTCTCTGTATCAGTTTCAGAAGCAGAGTTGGACTATATAATGTCCGTATATGTAGGATACACCATTCTTTTGTTCGCAGCACACTCACGTTTCCTGCTGTCTTAGAGACTCTAGAAAGCAAGAGCGTGCTTCCTGTTCTAAAGCAGAGTGTGATCAATGGATGATTACACTGCTGTGTGTTTTACTTCAGAAAAGGATTTAATTCAAGGCTCTGAGTCTTCCTACAAGCAAGACTTCAATTCAGGTAAGGGTAGTCACTTTTCTGCTCAAAAGAACTACATCGTTCACGAAGCTCACACGTTTCTCATCTTAATTGTCAAGCATTGGATGTTAGAGGACCAGTGCTTTGTATCATTTTCAGAAGAAGAGTTGGACTAGATATGGTCCGTATGTGTAGGAAACACCGTTGTTTTGTTCTCAGCACACTCACGTTTCCTGCTCTCTTAGACACTTTAGAAAGCAAGAGCGTGCTTCTCGCTCTAAAGCAGAGTGTGATCCATGGATGAGAACTATTCTGTGTGTTTCCCTTCAGAAATGGAGTTATTTCCCAGGCTCTGTGTCTTCCTACAAGCAAGACTTCGTTTCAGGTAAGGGCAGTCACTTTTCAGCTCAAACGAACTACATCCTTCACTGAGCTCACACGTTTCTCATCTTAACAGACAAGCATTGGATGTTAGAGGACCAGTACTTTGTATCAGTTTAGGAAGCAGAGTTGGACTAGATATGGTCCGTATGTGTAGGAAACACTGTTCTTTTGTTCTCAGCACACTCATGTTTCCTTCGGTCTTAGAGACTCTAGAAAGCAAGAGCGTGCTTCTTGTTCTAAAGCAGAGTGTGATCCATGGATGAGAACTATGCTGTATGTTTCCCTTCAGAAATGGAGTTAAATCCCAGACGCTGTGTCATCCTACAGGCAAGACTTCGTTTCAGGTAAGGGCAGTCACTTTTCAGCTCAAACGAACTACATCGTTCACGAAGCTCACACGTTTCTCATCTTAACAGACAAGCATTGGATGCTAGAAGACCAGTGCATTGTATCAGTTTCTGAAGAAGATTTGGACTACATATAGTCAGTATGTGTAGGAAACACCGTTCTTTTGTTCTGGGCACACTCAGATTTCCTGCTGTATTAGAGACTCTAGAAAGCAAGAGCGTGCTTCTTGCTCTAAAGCAGAGTGTGATCCATGGATGAGAACTATGCTGTGTGTTTCACTTCAGAAAAGGAGTTAAATCCCAGGCTCTGTGTCTTCCTACAAGCAAGACTTCATTTCAGGTAAGGGCAGTCACTTTTCAGCTCAAACGAACTACATCGTTCACGGAGCTCACACGTTTTTCTTCTTAGCAGACAAGCATTGGATGTTAGAGGACCAGTGCTTTGTATCAGTTTCAGAAGCAGAATTGGACTATATATGGTCCGTATGTGTAGGAAACACCTTTCTTTTGTTTTCAGCACACTCACGTTTCCTGCTGTCTTAGAGACTCTAGAAAGCAATAGCGTGCTTCTTGTTCTAAAGCAGAGTGTGATCAATGGATGAGACAATGCTGTGTGTTTCACTTCAGAAATAGATTTAAATCCCATGCTCTGAGTCTCCCTGCAAGCAAGACTTCGTTTAAGGTAAGGGCAGTCACTTTTCTGCTCAAAGGAACTACAACGTTCTCGAAGCTCACACGTTTCTCATCTCAACTGACAAGCATTGGATGTTAGAGGACCAGTGCATTGTATCAGTTTAAGAAGAAGATTTGGACTACATATAGTCAGTATGTGTAGGAAACACCGTTCTTTTCTTCTGGGCACTCTCAGATTTCCTGCTGTATTAGAGACTCTAGAAAGCAACAGCATGCTTCTTGCTCTAAAGCAGAGTGTGATCCATGGATGAGAACTATGCTGTATGTTTCCCTTCAGAAATGGAGTTAAATCCCAGACTCTGTGTCTTCCTACAGGCAAGAATTCGTTTCAGGTAAGGGCAGTCACTTTTCAGCTCAAACGAACTATATCGTTCACGAAGCTCACACGTTTCTCATCTTAACAGACAAGCATTGGATTTTAGAGGACCAGTTCTCTGTATCAGTTTCAGAAGCAGAGTTGGACTGTATAATGTCCGTATGTGTAGGATACACCATTCTTTTGTTCTCAGCACACTCACGTTTCCTGCTGTCTTAGAGACTCTAGAAAGCAAGAGCGTGCTTCTTGTTCTAAAGCAGAGTGTGATCAATGGATGAGACAATGCTGTGTGTTTCACTTCAGAAATAGATTTAAATCCCATGCTCTGAGTCTCCCTGCAAGCAAGACTTCGTTTAAGGTAAGGGCAGTCACTTTTCTGCTCAAAGGAACTACAACGTTCACGAAGCTCACACGTTTCTCATCTCAACTGACAAGCATTGGATGTTAGAGGACCAGTGCATTGTATCAGTTTAAGAAGAAGATTTGGACTACATATAGTCAGTATGTGTAGGAAACACCGTTCTTTTCTTCTGGGATCTCTCAGATTTCCTGCTGTATTAGAGACTCTAGAAAGCAACAGCATGCTTCTTGCTCTAAAGCAGAGTGTGATCCATGGATGAGAACTATGCTGTATGTTTCCCTTCAGAAATGGAGTTAAATCCCAGACTCTGTGTCTTCCTACAGGCAAGAATTCGTTTCAGGTAAGGGCAGTCACTTTTCAGCTCAAACGAACTATATCGTTCACGAAGCTCACACGTTTCTCATCTTAACAGACAAGCATTGGATTTTAGAGGACCAGTTCTCTGTATCAGTTTCAGAAGCAGAGTTGGACTGTATAATGTCCGTATGTGTAGGATACACCATTCTTTTGTTCTCAGCACACTCACGTTTCCTGCTGTCTTAGAGACTCTAGAAAGCAAGAGCGTGCTTCCTGTTCTAACGCAGAGTGTGATCAATGGATGATTACACTGCTGTGTGTTTTACTTCAGAAAAGGATTTAAATCCCAGGCTCTGAGTCTTCCTACAAGCAAGACTTCAATTCAGGTAAGGGCAGTCACTTTTCTGCTCAAACGAACTACATCGTTCACGAAGCTCACACGTTTCTCATCTTAATTGACAAGCATTGGATGTTAGAGGACCAGTGCTTTGTATCATTTTCAGAAGAAGAGTTGGACTAGATATGGTCCGTATGTGTAGGAAACACCGTTCTTTTGTTCTCAGCACACTCAAGTTTCCTGCTCTCTTAGAGACTTTAGAAAGCAAGAGCGTGCTTCTCGCTCTAAAGCAGAGTGTGATCCATGGATGAGAACTATGGTGTGTGTTTCCCTTCAGAAAAGGAGTTAAATCCCAGGCTCTGTGTCTTCCTACAAGCAAGACTTCGTTTCAGGTAAGGGCAGTCACTTTTCAGCTCAAACGAACTACATCCTTCACTGAGCTCACACGTTTCTCATCTTAACAGACAAGCTTTGGATGTTAGAGGACCAGTACTTTGTATCAGTTTAAGAAGCAGAGTTGGACTAGATATGGTCCGTATGTGTAGGAAACACCGTTCTTTTGTTCTCAGCACACTCACGTTTCCTTCGGTCTTAGAGACTCTAGAAAGCAAGAGCGTGCTTCTTGTTCTAAAGCAGAGTGTGATCAATGGATGAGACAATGCTGTGTGTTTCACTTCAGAAATGGAGTTAAATCCCATGCTCTGAGTCTCCCTACAAGCAAGACTTCATTTAAGGTAAGGGCAGTCACTTTTCTACTCAAAGGAACTACATCGTTCACGAAGCTCACACGTTTCTCATCTTAACAGACAAGCATTGGATGTTAGAGGACCAGTGCATTGTATCAGTTTCTGAAGAAGATTTGGACTACATATAGTCAGTATGTGTAGGAAACACCGTTCTTTCGTTCTGGGCACTCTCAGATTTTCTGCTGTATTAGAGACTCTAGAAAGCAAGAGCGTGCTTCTTGTTCTAAAGCAGAGTGTGATCCATGGATGAGAACTATGCTGTATGTTTCCCTTCAGAAATGGAGTTAAATCCCAGACGCTGTGTCATCCTACAGGCAAGACTTCGTTTCAGGTAAGGGCAGTCACTTTTCAGCTCAAACGAACTACATCGTTCACAGGGCTCACACGTTTCTCATCTTAACAGACAAGCATTGGATATTAGAGGACCAGTGCTTTGTATCAGTTTCAGACACAGAGTTGGACTAGATATGGTCCGTATGTGTAGGAAACACCTTTCTTTTGTTCTCAGCACACTCACGTTTCCTGCTGTCTTAGAGACTCTAGAAAGCAAGAGCGTGCTTCCTGTTCTGAAGCAGAGTGTGATCAATGGATGATTACACTGCTGTGTGTTTTACTTCAGAAAAGGATTTAAATCACAGGCTCTGAGTCTTCCTACAAGCAAGACTTCAATTCAGGTAAGGGCAGTCACTTTTCTGCTCAAACGAACTACATCGTTCACGAAGCTCACACGTTTCTCATCTTAATTGACAAGCATTGGATGTTAGAGGACCAGTGCTTTGTATCAGTTTCAGAAGAAGAGTTGGAATAGATATGGTCCGTATGTGTAGGAAACACCGTTCTTTTGTTCTCAGCACACTCACGTTTCCTGCTCTCTTAGAGACTTTAGAAAGCAAGAGCGTGCTTCTCGCTCTAAAGCAGAGTGTGATCCATGGATGAGAACTATGGTGTGTGTTTCCCTTCAGAAAAGGAGTTAAATCCCAGGCTCTGTGTCTTCCTACAAGCAAGACTTCATTTCAGGTAAGGGCAGTCACTTTTCTGCTCAAACTAACAACATCGTTCACAAAGCTGACACGTTTCTCATCTTAACTGACAAGCATTGGATGTTAGAGGGTCAGTGCTTTGTATCAGTTTCAGAGCAGATTTGGACTACATATGGTCCATATGTGTAGGAAACACCGTTCTTTTGTTCTGGGCACACTCAGATTTCCTGCTGTATTAGAGAATCTAGAAAGCAAGAGTGTGCTTCTCGCTCTAAAGAAGAGTGTGATCCATGGATGAGAACTATGCTGTGTGTTTCCCTTCAGAAATGGAGTTATTTCCCAGGCTCTGTGTCTTCCTACAAGCAAGACTTCGTTTCAGGTAAGGGCAGTCACTTTTCAGCTCAAACGAACTACAACCTTCACGAAGCTCACACGTTTCTCATCTCAACTGACAAGCATTGGATGTTAGAGGACCAGTGCATTGTATCAGTTTCAGAAGAAGATTTGGACTACATATAGTCAGTATGTGTAGGAAAACCGTTCTTTTCTTCTGGGCACCCTCAGATTTCCTGCTGTATTAGAGACTCTAGAAAGCAACAGCATGCTTCTTGCTCTAAAGCAGAGTGTGATCCATGGATGAGAACTATGCTGTATGTTTCCCTTCAGAAATGGAGTTAAATCCCAGACTCTGTGTCTTCCTACAGGCAAGACTTCGTTTCAGGTAAGGGCAGTCACTTTTCAGCTCAAACGAACTACATCGTTCACAAAGCTCACACGTTTCTCATCTTAACAGACAAGCATTGGATTTTAGAGGACCAGTTCTCTGTATCAGTTTCAGAAGCAGAGTTGGACTATATAATGTCCGTATATGTAGGATACACCATTCTTTTGTTCTCAGCACACTCATGTTTCCTGCTCTCTTAGAGACTTTAGAAAGCAAGAGCGTGCTTCTCGCTCTAAAGCAGAGTGTGATCCATGGATGAGAACTATGGTGTGTGTTTCCCTTCAGAAAAGGAGTTAAATCCCAGGCTCTGTGTCTTCCTACAAGCAAGACTTCGTTTCAGGTAAGGGCAGTCACTTTTCAGCTCAAACGAACTACATCCTTCACTGAGCTCACACGTTTCTCATCTTAACAGACAAGCTTTGGATGTTAGAGGACCAGTACTTTGTATCAGTTTAAGAAGCAGAGTTGGACTAGATATGGTCCGTATGTGTAGGAAACACCGTTCTTTTGTTCTCAGCACACTCACGTTTCCTTCGGTCTTAGAGACTCTAGAAAGCAAGAGCGTGCTTCTTGTTCTAAAGCAGAGTGTGATCAATGGATGAGACAATGCTGTGTGTTTCACTTCAGAAATGGAGTTAAATCCCATGCTCTGAGTCTCCCTACAAGCAAGACTTCATTTAAGGTAAGGGCAGTCACTTTTCTACTCAAAGGAACTACATCGTTCACGAAGCTCACACGTTTCTCATCTTAACAGACAAGCATTGGATGTTAGAGGACCAGTGCATTGTATCAGTTTCTGAAGAAGATTTGGACTACATATAGTCAGTATGTGTAGGAAACACCGTTCTTTCGTTCTGGGCACTCTCAGATTTTCTGCTGTATTAGAGACTCTAGAAAGCAAGAGCGTGCTTCTTGTTCTAAAGCAGAGTGTGATCCATGGATGAGAACTATGCTGTATGTTTCCCTTCAGAAATGGAGTTAAATCCCAGACGCTGTGTCATCCTACAGGCAAGACTTCGTTTCAGGTAAGGGCAGTCACTTTTCAGCTCAAACGAACTACATCGTTCACAGGGCTCACACGTTTCTCATCTTAACAGACAAGCATTGGATATTAGAGGACCAGTGCTTTGTATCAGTTTCAGACACAGAGTTGGACTAGATATGGTCCGTATGTGTAGGAAACACCTTTCTTTTGTTCTCAGCACACTCACGTTTCCTGCTGTCTTAGAGACTCTAGAAAGCAAGAGCGTGCTTCCTGTTCTGAAGCAGAGTGTGATCAATGGATGATTACACTGCTGTGTGTTTTACTTCAGAAAAGGATTTAAATCACAGGCTCTGAGTCTTCCTACAAGCAAGACTTCAATTCAGGTAAGGGCAGTCACTTTTCTGCTCAAACGAACTACATCGTTCACGAAGCTCACACGTTTCTCATCTTAATTGACAAGCATTGGATGTTAGAGGACCAGTGCTTTGTATCAGTTTCAGAAGAAGAGTTGGAATAGATATGGTCCGTATGTGTAGGAAACACCGTTCTTTTGTTCTCAGCACACTCACGTTTCCTGCTCTCTTAGAGACTTTAGAAAGCAAGAGCGTGCTTCTCGCTCTAAAGCAGAGTGTGATCCATGGATGAGAACTATGGTGTGTGTTTCCCTTCAGAAAAGGAGTTAAATCCCAGGTTCTGTGTCTTCCTACAAGCAAGACTTCATTTCAGGTAAGGGCAGTCACTTTTCTGCTCAAACTAACAACATCGTTCACAAAGCTGACACGTTTCTCATCTTAACTGACAAGCATTGGATGTTAGAGGGTCAGTGCTTTGTATCAGTTTCAGAGCAGATTTGGACTACATATGGTCCATATGTGTAGGAAACACCGTTCTTTTGTTCTGGGCACACTCAGATTTCCTGCTGTATTAGAGAATCTAGAAAGCAAGAGTGTGCTTCTCGCTCTAAAGAAGAGTGTGATCCATGGATGAGAACTATGCTGTGTGTTTCCCTTCAGAAATGGAGTTATTTCCCAGGCTCTGTGTCTTCCTACAAGCAAGACTTCGTTTCAGGTAAGGGCAGTCACTTTTCAGCTCAAACGAACTACAACCTTCACGAAGCTCACACGTTTCTCATCTCAACTGACAAGCATTGGATGTTAGAGGACCAGTGCATTGTATCAGTTTCAGAAGAAGATTTGGACTACATATAGTCAGTATGTGTAGGAAAACCGTTCTTTTCTTCTGGGCACCCTCAGATTTCCTGCTGTATTAGAGACTCTAGAAAGCAACAGCATGCTTCTTGCTCTAAAGCAGAGTGTGATCCATGGATGAGAACTATGCTGTATGTTTCCCTTCAGAAATGGAGTTAAATCCCAGACTCTGTGTCTTCCTACAGGCAAGACTTCGTTTCAGGTAAGGGCAGTCACTTTTCAGCTCAAACGAACTACATCGTTCACAAAGCTCACACGTTTCTCATCTTAACAGACAAGCATTGGATTTTAGAGGACCAGTTCTCTGTATCAGTTTCAGAAGCAGAGTTGGACTATATAATGTCCGTATATGTAGGATACACCATTCTTTTGTTCTCAGCACACTCATGTTTCCTGCTGTCTTAGAGACTCTAGAAAGCAAGAGCGTGCTTCCTGTTCTAAAGCAGAGTGTGATCAATGGATGATTACACTGCTGTGTGTTTTACTTCAGAAAAGGATTTAATTCCCAGGCTCTGAGTCTTCCTACAAGCAAGACTTCAATTCAGGTAAGGGCAGTCACTTTTCTGCTCAAAAGAACTACATCGTTCACGAAGCTCACACGTTTCTCATCTTAATTGACAAGCATTGGATGTTAGAGGACCAGTGCTTTGTATCATTTTCAGAAGAAGAGTTGGACTAGATATGGTCCGTATGTGTAGGAAACACCGTTGTTTTGTTCTCAGCACACTCACGTTTCCTGCTCTCTTAGACACTTTAGAAAGCAAGAGCGTGCTTCTCGCTCTAAAGCAGAGTGTGATCCATGGATGAGAACTATTCTGTGTGTTTCCCTTCAGAAATGGAGTTATTTCCCAGGCTCTGAGTCTTCCTACAAGCAAGACTTCGTTTCAGGTAAGGGCAGTCACTTTTCAGCTCAAACGAACTACATCCTTCACTGAGCTCACACGTTTCTCATCTTAACAGACAAGCATTGGATGTTAGAGGACCAGTACTTTGTATCAGTTTAGGAAGCAGAGTTGGACTAGATATGGTCCGTATGTGTAGGAAACACCGTTCTTTTGTTCTCAGCACACTCATGTTTCCTTCGGTCTTAGAGACTCTAGAAAGCAAGAGCGTGCTTCTTGTTCTAAAGCAGAGTGTGATCCATGGATGAGAACTATGCTGTACGTTTCCCTTCAGAAATGGAGTTAAATCCCAGACGCTGTGTCATCCTACAGGCAAGACTTCGTTTCAGGTAAGGGCAGTCACTTTTCAGCTCAAACGAACTACATCGTTCACGAAGCTCACACGTTTCTCATCTTAACAGACAAGCATTGGATGCTAGAAGACCAGTGCATTGTATCAGTTTCTGAAGAAGATTTGGACTACATATAGTCAGTATGTGTAGGAAACACCGTTCTTTTGTTCTGGGCACACTCAGATTTCCTGCTGTATTAGAGACTCTAGAAAGCATGAGCGTGCTTCTTGCTCTAAAGCAGAGTGTGATCCATGGATGAGAACTATGCTGTGTGTTTCACTTCAGAAAAGGAGTTAAATCCCAGGCTCTGTGTCTTCCTACAAGCAAGACTTCATTTCAGGTAAGGGCAGTCACTTTTCAGCTCAAACGAACTACATCGTTCACGGAGCTCACACGTTTTTCTTCTTAGCAGACAAGCATTGGATGTTAGAGGACCAGTGCTTTGTATCAGTTTCAGAAGCAGAATTGGACTATATATGGTCCGTATGTGTAGGAAACACCGTTGTTTTGTTCTCAGCACACTCACGTTTCCTGCTCTCTTAGACACTTTAGAAAGCAAGAGCGTGCTTCTCGCTCTAAAGGAGAGTGTGATCCATGGATGAGAACTATTCTGTGTGTTTCCCTTCAGAAATGGAGTTATTTCCCAGGCTCTGTGTCTTCCTACAAGCAAGACTTTGTTTCAGGTAAGGGCAGTCACTTTTCAGCTCAAACGAACTACATCGTTCACGGAGCTCACACGTTTTTCTTCTTAGCAGACAAGCATTGGATGTTAGAGGACCAGTGCTTTGTATCAGTTTCAGAAGCAGAATTGGACTATATATGGTCCGTATGTGTAGGAAACACCTTTCTTTTGTTTTCAGCACACTCACGTTTCCTGCTGTCTTAGAGACTCTAGAAAGCAATGACGTGCTTCTTGTTCTAAAGCAGAGTGTGATCAATGGATGAGACAATGCTGTGTGTTTCACTTCAGAAATAGATTTAAATCCCATGCTCTGAGTCTCCCTGCAAGCAAGACTTCGTTTAAGGTAAGGGCAGTGACTTTTCTGCTCAAAGGAACTACAACGTTCACGAAGCTCACACGTTTCTCATCTCAACTGACAAGCATTGGATGTTAGAGGACCAGTGCATTGTATCAGTTTAAGAAGAAGATTTGGACTACATATAGTCAGTATGTGTAGGAAACACCGTTCTTTTCTTCTGGGCACTCTCAGATTTCCTGCTGTATTAGAGACTCTAGAAAGCAACAGCATGCTTCTTGCTCTAAAGCAGAGTGTGATCCATGGATGAGAACTATGCTGTATGTTTCCCTTCAGAAATGGAGTTAAATCCCAGACTCTGTGTCTTCCTACAGGCAAGAATTCGTTTCAGGTAAGGGCAGTCACTTTTCAGCTCAAACGAACTATATCGTTCACGAAGCTCACACGTTTCTCATCTTAACAGACAAGCTTTGGATTTTAGAGGACCAGTTCTCTGTATCAGTTTCAGAAGCAGAGTTGGACTGTATAATGTCCGTATGTGTAGGATACACCATTCTTTTGTTCTCAGCACACTCACGTTTCCTGCTGTCTTAGAGACTCTAGAAAGCAAGAGCGTGCTTCCTGTTCTAAAGCAGAGTGTGATCAATAGATGATTACACTGCTGTGTGTTTTACTTCAGAAAAGGATTTAAATCCCAGGCTCTGAGTCTTCCTACAAGCAAGACTTCAATTCAGGTAAGGGCAGTCACTTTTCTGCTCAAACGAACTACATCGTTCACGAAGCTCACACGTTTCTCATCTTAATTGACAAGCATTGGATGTTAGAGGACCAGTGCTTTGTATCATTTTCAGAAGAAGAGTTGGACTAGATATGGTCCGTATGTGTAGGAAACACCGTTCTTTTGTTCTCAGCACACTCAAGTTTCCTGCTCTCTTAGAGACTTTAGAAAGCAAGAGCGCGCTTCTCGCTCTAAAGCAGAGTGTGATCCATGGATGAGAACTATGGTGTGTGTTTCCCTTCAGAAAAGGAGTTAAATCCCAGGCTCTGTGTCTTCCTACAAGCAAGACTTCGTTTCAGGTAAGGGCAGTCACTTTTCAGCTCAAACGAACTACATCCTTCACTGAGCTCACACGTTTCTCATCTTAACAGACAAGCTTTGGATGTTAGAGGACCAGTACTTTGTATCAGTTTAAGAAGCAGAGTTGGACTAGAAATGGTCCGTATGTGTAGGAAACCCCGTTCTTTTGTTCTAAGCACACTCACGTTTCCTTCGGTCTTAGAGACTCTAGAAAGCAAGAGCGTGCTTCTTGTTCTAAAGCAGAGTGTGATCAATGGATGAGACAATGCTGTGTGTTTCACTTCAGAAATGGAGTTAAATCCCATGCTCTGAGTCTCCCTACAAGCAAGACTTCGTTTAATGTAAGGGCAGTAACTTTTCTGCTCCAAGGAACTACATTGTTCACGAAGCTCACACGTTTCTCATCTTAACAGACAAGCATTGGATGTTAGAGGACCAGTGCATTGTATCAGTTTCTGAAGAAGATTTGGACTACATATAGTCAGTATGTGTAGGAAACACCGTTAATTCGTTCTGGGCACTCTCAGATTTCCTGCTGTATTAGAGACTCTAGAAAGCAAGAGTGTGCTTCTTGCTCTAAAGCAGAGTGTGATCCATGGATGAGAACTATGCTGTGTGTTTCCCTTCAGAAATGGAGTTATATCCCAGGCTCTGTGTCTTCCTACAGGCAAGACTTCGTTTCTGGTAAGGGCAGTCACTTTTCAGCTCAAACGTACTACATCATTCACGAAGCTCACACGTTTCTCATCTTAACAGACAAGCATTGGATGTTAGAGGACCAGTGCTTTGTATCAGTTTCAGAAGCAGAGTTGGACTATATAATGTCCGTATGTGTAGGATACACCGTTCTTTTGTTCTCAGCACACTCACTTTTCCTGCTGTCTTAGAGACTCTAGAAAGCAAGAGCGTGCTTCTTGTTCTAAAGCAGAGTGTGATCCATGGATGAGACAATGCTGTGTGTTTCACTTCAGAAATGGAGTTAAATCCCATGCTCTGAGTCTCCCTACAAGCAAGACTTCGTTTAAGATAAGGGCAGTCACTTTTCTGCTCAAAGTAACTACATAGTTCACGAAGCTCACACGTTTCTCATCTTAACTGACAAGCATTGGATGTTAGAAGACCAGTGCATTGTATCAGTTTCTGAAGAAGATTTGGCTACATATAGTCAGTATGTGTAGGAAACACCGTTCTTTTGTTCTGGGCACACTCAGATTTCCTGCTGTATTAGAGAATCTAGAAAGCAAGAGCGTCTTTCTTGCTCTAAAGCAGAGTGTGATCCATGGATCAGAACTATGCTGTGTGTTTCCCTTCAGAAAAGGAGTTAAATCCCAGGCTCTGAGTCTTCCTACAAGCAAGACTTCAATTCAGGTAAGGGCAGTCACTTTTCTGCTCAAACGAACTACATCGTTCACGAAGCTCACACGTTTCTCATCTTAATTGACAAGCATTGGATGTTAGAGGACCAGTGCTTTGTATCATTTTCAGAAGAAGAGTTGGACTAGATATGGTCCGTATGTGTAGGAAACACCGTTCTTTTGTTCTCAGCACACTCACGTTTCCTGCTCTCTTAGAGACTTTAGAAAGCAAGAGCGTGCTTCTCGCTCTAAAGCAGAGTGTGATCCATGGATGAGAACTATGCTGTGTGTTTCCCTTCAGAAATGGAGTTAAATCCCAGGCTCTGTGTCTTCCTACAAGCAAGACTTCGTTTCAGGTAAGGGCAGTCACTTTTCAGCTCAAACGAACTACATCGTTCCCTGAGCTCACACATTTCTCATCTTAAAAGACAAGCATTTGATGTTAGAGGACCAGTGCTTTGTATCATTTTCAGAAGAAGAGTTGGACTAGATATGGTCCGTATGTGTAGGAAACACCGTTCTTTTGTTCTCAGCACACTCACGTTTCCTGCTCTCTTAGAGACTTTAGAAAGCAAGAGCGTGCTTCTCGCTCTAAAGCAGAGTGTGATCCATGGATGAGAACTATTCTGTGTGTTTCCCTTCAGAAATGGAGTTATTTCCCAGGCTCTGTGTCTTCCTACAAGCAAGACTTCGTTTCAGGTAAGGGCAGTCACTTTTCAGCTCAAACGAACTACAACCTTCACGAAGCTCACACGTTTCTCATCTCAACTGACAAGCATTGGATGTTAGAGGACCAGTGCATTGTATCAGTTTCAGAAGAAGATTTGGACTACATATAGTCAGTATGTGTAGGAAAACCGTTCTTTTCTTCTGGGCACCCTCAGATTTCCTGCTGTATTAGAGACTCTAGAAAGCAACAGCATGCTTCTTGCTCTAAAGCAGAGTGTGATCCATGGATGAGAACTATGCTGTATGTTTCCCTTCAGAAATGGAGTTAAATCCCAGACTCTGTGTCTTCCTACAGGCAAGACTTCGTTTCAGGTAATGGCAGTCACTTTTCAGCTCAAACGAACTACATCGTTCACGTAGCTCACACGTTTCTCATCTTAACAGACAAGCATTGGATTTTAGAGGACCAGTTCTCTGTATCAGTTTCAGAAGCAGAGTTGGACTATATAATGTCCGTATATGTAGGATACACCATTCTTTTGTTCTCAGCACACTCACGTTTCCTGCTGTCTTAGAGACTCTAGAAAGCAAGAGCGTGCTTCCTGTTCTAAAGCAGAGTGTGATCAATGGATGATTACACTGCTGTGTGTTTTACTTCAGAAAAGGATTTAAATCCCAGGCTCTGAGTCTTCCTACAAGCAAGACTTCAATTCAGGTAAGGGCAGTCACTTTTCTGCTCAAACGAACTACATCGTTCACGAAGCTCACACGTTTCTCATCTTAATTGACAAGCATTGGATGTTAGAGGACCAGTGCTTTGTATCATTTTCAGAAGAAGAGTTGGACTAGATATGGTCCGTATGTGTAGGAAACACCGTTCTTTTGTTCTCAGCACACTCACGTTTCCTGCTCTCTTAGAGACTTTAGAAAGCAAGAGCGTGCTTCTCGCTCTAAAGCAGAGTGTGATCCATGGATGAAAACTATTCTGTGTGTTTCCCTTCAGAAATGGAGTTATTTCCCAGGCTCTGTGTCTTCCTACAAGCAAGACTTCGTTTCAGGTAAGGGCAGTCACTTTTCAGCTCAAACGAACTACATCCTTCACTGAGCTCAAACGTTTCTCATCTTAACAGACAAGCATTGGATGTTAGAGGACCAGTACTTTGTATCAGTTTAGGAAGCAGAGTTGGACTAGATATGGTCTGTATGTGTAGGAAACACCGTTCTTTTGTTCTCAGCACACTCACGTTTCCTTCTGTCTTAGAGATTCTAGAAAGCAAGAGCGTGCTTCTTGTTCTAAAGCAGAGTGTGATCAATAGATGAGACAATGCTGTGTGTTTCACTTCAGAAATGGAGTTAAATCCCATGCTCTGAGTCTCCCTACAAGCAAGACTTCGTTTAAGGTAAGGGCAGTCACTTTTCTGCTCAAAGGAACTACATAGTTCACGAAGCTCACACGTTTCTCATCTTAACTGACAAGCATTGGATGCTAGAAGACCAGTGCATTGTATCAGTTTCTGAAGAAGATTTGGACTACATATAGTCAGTATGTGTAGGAAACACCGTTCTTTTGTTCTGGGCACACTCAGATTTCCTGCTGTATTAGAGAATCTAGAAAGCAAGAGCGTGCTTCTTGCTCTAAAGCAGAGTGTGATCAATGGATGATTACACTGCTGTGTGTTTTACTTCAGAAATGGAGTTAAATCCCAGGCTCTGAGTCTTCCTACAAGCAAGACTTCATTTCAGGTAAGGGCAGTCACTTTTCTGCTCAAACTAACAACATCGTTCACAAAGCTGACACGTTTCTCATCTTAACTGACAAGCATTGGATGTTAGAGGGTCAGTGCTTTGTATCAGTTTCAGAGCAGATTTGGACTACATATGGTCCATATGTGTAGGAAACACCGTTCTTTTGTTCTGGGCACACTCAGATTTCCTGCTGTATTAGAGACTCTAGAAAGCAAGAGCGTGCTTCTTGCTCTAAAGCAGAGTGTGATCCATGGATGAGAACTATGCTGTGTGTTTCCCTTCAGAAAAGGAGTTAAATCCCAGGCTCTGTGTCTTCCTACAAGCAAGACTTCGTTTAAGGTAAGGGCAGTCACTTTTCTGCTCAAAGGAACTACAACGTTCTCGGAGCTCACACGTTTCTCATCTCAACTGACAAGCATTGGATGTTAGAGGACCAGTGCATTGTATCAGTTTAAGAAGAAGATTTGGACTACATATAGTCAGTATGTGTAGGAAACACCGTTCTTTTCTTCTGGGATCTCTCAGATTTCCTGCTGTATTAGAGACTCTAGAAAGCAGCAGCATGCTTCTTGCTCTAAAGCAGAGTGTGATCCATGGATGAGAACTATGCTGTATGTTTCCCTTCAGAAATGGAGTTAAATCCCAGACTCTGTGTCTTCCTACAGGCAAGAATTCGTTTCAGGTAAGGGCAGTCACTTTTCAGCTCAAACGAACTATATCGTTCACGAAGCTCACACGTTTCTCATCTTAACAGACAAGCATTGGATTTTAGAGGACCAGTTCTCTGTATCAGTTTCAGAAGCAGAGTTGGACTGTATAATGTCTGTATGTGTAGGATACACCATTCTTTTGTTCTCAGCACACTCACGTTTCCTGCTGTCTTAGAGACTCTAGAAAGCAAGAGCGTGCTTCCTGTTCTAAAGCAGAGTGTGATCAATGGATGATTACACTGCTGTGTGTTTTACTTCAGAAAAGGATTTAAATCCCAGGCTCTGAGTCTTCCTACAAGCAAGACTTCAATTCAGGTAAGGGCAGTCACTTTTCTGCTCAAACGAACTACATCGTTCACGAAGCTCACACGTTTCTCATCTTAATTGACAAGCATTGGATGTTAGAGGACCAGTGCTTTGTATCATTTTCAGAAGAATAGTTGGACTAGATATGGTCCGTATGTGTAGGAAACACCGTTCTTTTGTTCTCAGCACACTCAAGTTTCCTGCTCTCGTAGGGACTTTAGAAAGCAAGAGCGTGCTTCTCGCTCTAAAGCAGAGTGTGATCCATGGATGAGAACTATGGTGTGTGTTTCCCTTCAGAAAAGGAGTTAAATCCCAGGCTCTGTGTCTTCCTACAAGCAACACTTCATTTCAGGTAAGGGCAGTCACTTTTCTGCTCAAACTAACAACATCGTTCACAAAGCTGACACGTTTCTCATCTTAACTGACAAGCATTGGATGTTAGAGGGTCAGTGCTTTGTATCAGTTTCAGAGCAGATTTGGACTACATATGGTCCATATGTGTAGGAAACACCGTTCTTTTGTTCTGGGCACACTCAGATTTCCTGCTGTATTAGAGAATCTAGAAAGCAAGAGTGTGCTTCTCGCTCTAAAGAAGAGTGTGATCCATGGATGAGAACTATGCTGTGTGTTTCCCTTCAGAAATGGAGTTATTTCCCAGGCTCTGTGTCTTCCTACAAGCAAGACTTCGTTTCAGGTAAGGGCAGTCACTTTTCAGCTCAAACGAACTACAACCTTCACGAAGCTCACACGTTTCTCATCTCAACTGACAAGCATTGGATGTTAGAGGACCAGTGCATTGTACCAGTTTCAGAAGAAGATTTGGACTACATATAGTCAGTATGTGTAGGAAAACCGTTCTTTCTTCTGGGCACCCTCAGATTTCCTGCTGTATTAGAGACTCTAGAAAGCAACAGCATGCTTCTTGCTCTAAAGCAGAGTGTGATCCATGGATGAGAACTATGCTGTATGTTTCCCTTCAGAAATGGAGTTAAATCCCAGACTCTGTGTCTTCCTACAGGCAAGACTTCGTTTCAGGTAAGGGCAGTCACTTTTCAGCTCAAACGAACTACATCGTTCACGAAGCTCACACGTTTCTCATCTTAACAGACAAGCATTGGATTTTAGAGGACCAGTTCTCTGTATCAGTTTCAGAAGCAGAGTTGGACTATATAATGTCCGTATATGTAGGATACACCATTCTTTTGTTCGCAGCACACTCACGTTTCCTGCTGTCTTAGAGACTCTAGAAAGCAAGAGCGTGCTTCCTGTTCTAAAGCAGAGTGTGATCAATGGATGATTACACTGCTGTGTGTTTTACTTCAGAAAAGGATTTAATTCAAGGCTCTGAGTCTTCCTACAAGCAAGACTTCAATTCAGGTAAGGGTAGTCACTTTTCTGCTCAAAAGAACTACATCGTTCACGAAGCTCACACGTTTCTCATCTTAATTGTCAAGCATTGGATGTTAGAGGACCAGTGCTTTGTATCATTTTCAGAAGAAGAGTTGGACTAGATATGGTCCGTATGTGTAGGAAACACCGTTGTTTTGTTCTCAGCACACTCACGTTTCCTGCTCTCTTAGACACTTTAGAAAGCAAGAGCGTGCTTCTCGCTCTAAAGCAGAGTGTGATCCATGGATGAGAACTATTCTGTGTGTTTCCCTTCAGAAATGGAGTTATTTCCCAGGCTCTGTGTCTTCCTACAAGCAAGACTTCGTTTCAGGTAAGGGCAGTCACTTTTCAGCTCAAACGAACTACATCCTTCACTGAGCTCACACGTTTCTCATCTTAACAGACAAGCATTGGATGTTAGAGGACCAGTACTTTGTATCAGTTTAGGAAGCAGAGTTGGACTAGATATGGTCCGTATGTGTAGGAAACACTGTTCTTTTGTTCTCAGCACACTCATGTTTCCTTCGGTCTTAGAGACTCTAGAAAGCAAGAGCGTGCTTCTTGTTCTAAAGCAGAGTGTGATCCATGGATGAGAACTATGCTGTATGTTTCCCTTCAGAAATGGAGTTAAATCCCAGACGCTGTGTCATCCTACAGGCAAGACTTCGTTTCAGGTAAGGGCAGTCACTTTTCAGCTCAAACGAACTACATCGTTCACGAAGCTCACACGTTTCTCATCTTAACAGACAAGCATTGGATGCTAGAAGACCAGTGCATTGTATCAGTTTCTGAAGAAGATTTGGACTACATATAGTCAGTATGTGTAGGAAACACCGTTCTTTTGTTCTGGGCACACTCAGATTTCCTGCTGTATTAGAGACTCTAGAAAGCAAGAGCGTGCTTCTTGCTCTAAAGCAGAGTGTGATCCATGGATGAGAACTATGCTGTGTGTTTCACTTCAGAAAAGGAGTTAAATCCCAGGCTCTGTGTCTTCCTACAAGCAAGACTTCATTTCAGGTAAGGGCAGTCACTTTTCAGCTCAAACGAACTACATCGTTCACGGAGCTCACACGTTTTTCTTCTTAGCAGACAAGCATTGGATGTTAGAGGACCAGTGCTTTGTATCAGTTTCAGAAGCAGAATTGGACTATATATGGTCCGTATGTGTAGGAAACACCTTTCTTTTGTTTTCAGCACACTCACGTTTCCTGCTGTCTTAGAGACTCTAGAAAGCAATAGCGTGCTTCTTGTTCTAAAGCAGAGTGTGATCAATGGATGAGACAATGCTGTGTGTTTCACTTCAGAAATAGATTTAAATCCCATGCTCTGAGTCTCCCTGCAAGCAAGACTTCGTTTAAGGTAAGGGCAGTCACTTTTCTGCTCAAAGGAACTACAACGTTCTCGAAGCTCACACGTTTCTCATCTCAACTGACAAGCATTGGATGTTAGAGGACCAGTGCATTGTATCAGTTTAAGAAGAAGATTTGGACTACATATAGTCAGTATGTGTAGGAAACACCGTTCTTTTCTTCTGGGCACTCTCAGATTTCCTGCTGTATTAGAGACTCTAGAAAGCAACAGCATGCTTCTTGCTCTAAAGCAGAGTGTGATCCATGGATGAGAACTATGCTGTATGTTTCCCTTCAGAAATGGAGTTAAATCCCAGACTCTGTGTCTTCCTACAGGCAAGAATTCGTTTCAGGTAAGGGCAGTCACTTTTCAGCTCAAACGAACTATATCGTTCACGAAGCTCACACGTTTCTCATCTTAACAGACAAGCATTGGATTTTAGAGGACCAGTTCTCTGTATCAGTTTCAGAAGCAGAGTTGGACTGTATAATGTCCGTATGTGTAGGATACACCATTCTTTTGTTCTCAGCACACTCACGTTTCCTGCTGTCTTAGAGACTCTAGAAAGCAAGAGCGTGCTTCTTGTTCTAAAGCAGAGTGTGATCAATGGATGAGACAATGCTGTGTGTTTCACTTCAGAAATAGATTTAAATCCCATGCTCTGAGTCTCCCTGCAAGCAAGACTTCGTTTAAGGTAAGGGCAGTCACTTTTCTGCTCAAAGGAACTACAACGTTCTCGGAGCTCACACGTTTCTCATCTCAACTGACAAGCATTGGATGTTAGAGGACCAGTGCATTGTATCAGTTTAAGAAGAAGATTTGGACTACATATAGTCAGTATGTGTAGGAAACACCGTTCTTTTCTTCTGGGATCTCTCAGATTTCCTGCTGTATTAGAGACTCTAGAAAGCAGCAGCATGCTTCTTGCTCTAAAGCAGAGTGTGATCCATGGATGAGAACTATGCTGTATGTTTCCCTTCAGAAATGGAGTTAAATCCCAGACTCTGTGTCTTCCTACAGGCAAGAATTCGTTTCAGGTAAGGGCAGTCACTTTTCAGCTCAAACGAACTATATCGTTCACGAAGCTCACACGTTTCTCATCTTAACAGACAAGCATTGGATTTTAGAGGACCAGTTCTCTGTATCAGTTTCAGAAGCAGAGTTGGACTGTATAATGTCTGTATGTGTAGGATACACCATTCTTTTGTTCTCAGCACACTCACGTTTCCTGCTGTCTTAGAGACTCTAGAAAGCAAGAGCGTGCTTCCTGTTCTAAAGCAGAGTGTGATCAATGGATGATTACACTGCTGTGTGTTTTACTTCAGAAAAGGATTTAAATCCCAGGCTCTGAGTCTTCCTACAAGCAAGACTTCAATTCAGGTAAGGGCAGTCACTTTTCTGCTCAAACGAACTACATCGTTCACGAAGCTCACACGTTTCTCATCTTAATTGACAAGCATTGGATGTTAGAGGACCAGTGCTTTGTATCATTTTCAGAAGAATAGTTGGACTAGATATGGTCCGTATGTGTAGGAAACACCGTTCTTTTGTTCTCAGCACACTCAAGTTTCCTGCTCTCGTAGAGACTTTAGAAAGCAAGAGCGTGCTTCTCGCTCTAAAGCAGAGTGTGATCCATGGATGAGAACTATGGTGTGTGTTTCCCTTCAGAAAAGGAGTTAAATCCCAGGCTCTGTGTCTTCCTACAAGCAACACTTCATTTCAGGTAAGGGCAGTCACTTTTCTGCTCAAACTAACAACATCGTTCACAAAGCTGACACGTTTCTCATCTTAACTGACAAGCATTGGATGTTAGAGGGTCAGTGCTTTGTATCAGTTTCAGAGCAGATTTGGACTACATATGGTCCATATGTGTAGGAAACACCGTTCTTTTGTTCTGGGCACACTCAGATTTCCTGCTGTATTAGAGAATCTAGAAAGCAAGAGTGTGCTTCTCGCTCTAAAGAAGAGTGTGATCCATGGATGAGAACTATGCTGTGTGTTTCCCTTCAGAAATGGAGTTATTTCCCAGGCTCTGTGTCTTCCTACAAGCAAGACTTCGTTTCAGGTAAGGGCAGTCACTTTTCAGCTCAAACGAACTACAACCTTCACGAAGCTCACACGTTTCTCATCTCAACTGACAAGCATTGGATGTTAGAGGACCAGTGCATTGTACCAGTTTCAGAAGAAGATTTGGACTACATATAGTCAGTATGTGTAGGAAAACCGTTCTTTCTTCTGGGCACCCTCAGATTTCCTGCTGTATTAGAGACTCTAGAAAGCAACAGCATGCTTCTTGCTCTAAAGCAGAGTGTGATCCATGGATGAGAACTATGCTGTATGTTTCCCTTCAGAAATGGAGTTAAATCCCAGACTCTGTGTCTTCCTACAGGCAAGACTTCGTTTCAGGTAAGGGCAGTCACTTTTCAGCTCAAACGAACTACATCGTTCACGAAGCTCACACGTTTCTCATCTTAACAGACAAGCATTGGATTTTAGAGGACCAGTTCTCTGTATCAGTTTCAGAAGCAGAGTTGGACTATATAATGTCCGTATATGTAGGATACACCATTCTTTTGTTCGCAGCACACTCACGTTTCCTGCTGTCTTAGAGACTCTAGAAAGCAAGAGCGTGCTTCCTGTTCTAAAGCAGAGTGTGATCAATGGATGATTACACTGCTGTGTGTTTTACTTCAGAAAAGGATTTAATTCAAGGCTCTGAGTCTTCCTACAAGCAAGACTTCAATTCAGGTAAGGGTAGTCACTTTTCTGCTCAAAAGAACTACATCGTTCACGAAGCTCACACGTTTCTCATCTTAATTGTCAAGCATTGGATGTTAGAGGACCAGTGCTTTGTATCATTTTCAGAAGAAGAGTTGGACTAGATATGGTCCGTATGTGTAGGAAACACCGTTGTTTTGTTCTCAGCACACTCACGTTTCCTGCTCTCTTAGACACTTTAGAAAGCAAGAGCGTGCTTCTCGCTCTAAAGCAGAGTGTGATCCATGGATGAGAACTATTCTGTGTGTTTCCCTTCAGAAATGGAGTTATTTCCCAGGCTCTGTGTCTTCCTACAAGCAAGACTTCGTTTCAGGTAAGGGCAGTCACTTTTCAGCTCAAACGAACTACATCCTTCACTGAGCTCACACGTTTCTCATCTTAACAGACAAGCATTGGATGTTAGAGGACCAGTACTTTGTATCAGTTTAGGAAGCAGAGTTGGACTAGATATGGTCCGTATGTGTAGGAAACACTGTTCTTTTGTTCTCAGCACACTCATGTTTCCTTCGGTCTTAGAGACTCTAGAAAGCAAGAGCGTGCTTCTTGTTCTAAAGCAGAGTGTGATCCATGGATGAGAACTATGCTGTATGTTTCCCTTCAGAAATGGAGTTAAATCCCAGACGCTGTGTCATCCTACAGGCAAGACTTCGTTTCAGGTAAGGGCAGTCACTTTTCAGCTCAAACGAACTACATCGTTCACGAAGCTCACACGTTTCTCATCTTAACAGACAAGCATTGGATGCTAGAAGACCAGTGCATTGTATCAGTTTCTGAAGAAGATTTGGACTACATATAGTCAGTATGTGTAGGAAACACCGTTCTTTTGTTCTGGGCACACTCAGATTTCCTGCTGTATTAGAGACTCTAGAAAGCAAGAGCGTGCTTCTTGCTCTAAAGCAGAGTGTGATCCATGGATGAGAACTATGCTGTGTGTTTCACTTCAGAAAAGGAGTTAAATCCCAGGCTCTGTGTCTTCCTACAAGCAAGACTTCATTTCAGGTAAGGGCAGTCACTTTTCAGCTCAAACGAACTACATCGTTCACGGAGCTCACACGTTTTTCTTCTTAGCAGACAAGCATTGGATGTTAGAGGACCAGTGCTTTGTATCAGTTTCAGAAGCAGAATTGGACTATATATGGTCCGTATGTGTAGGAAACACCTTTCTTTTGTTTTCAGCACACTCACGTTTCCTGCTGTCTTAGAGACTCTAGAAAGCAATAGCGTGCTTCTTGTTCTAAAGCAGAGTGTGATCAATGGATGAGACAATGCTGTGTGTTTCACTTCAGAAATAGATTTAAATCCCATGCTCTGAGTCTCCCTGCAAGCAAGACTTCGTTTAAGGTAAGGGCAGTCACTTTTCTGCTCAAAGGAACTACAACGTTCTCGAAGCTCACACGTTTCTCATCTCAACTGACAAGCATTGGATGTTAGAGGACCAGTGCATTGTATCAGTTTAAGAAGAAGATTTGGACTACATATAGTCAGTATGTGTAGGAAACACCGTTCTTTTCTTCTGGGCACTCTCAGATTTCCTGCTGTATTAGAGACTCTAGAAAGCAACAGCATGCTTCTTGCTCTAAAGCAGAGTGTGATCCATGGATGAGAACTATGCTGTATGTTTCCCTTCAGAAATGGAGTTAAATCCCAGACTCTGTGTCTTCCTACAGGCAAGAATTCGTTTCAGGTAAGGGCAGTCACTTTTCAGCTCAAACGAACTATATCGTTCACGAAGCTCACACGTTTCTCATCTTAACAGACAAGCATTGGATTTTAGAGGACCAGTTCTCTGTATCAGTTTCAGAAGCAGAGTTGGACTGTATAATGTCCGTATGTGTAGGATACACCATTCTTTTGTTCTCAGCACACTCACGTTTCCTGCTGTCTTAGAGACTCTAGAAAGCAAGAGCGTGCTTCTTGTTCTAAAGCAGAGTGTGATCAATGGATGAGACAATGCTGTGTGTTTCACTTCAGAAATAGATTTAAATCCCATGCTCTGAGTCTCCCTGCAAGCAAGACTTCGTTTAAGGTAAGGGCAGTCACTTTTCTGCTCAAAGGAACTACAACGTTCACGAAGCTCACACGTTTCTCATCTCAACTGACAAGCATTGGATGTTAGAGGACCAGTGCATTGTATCAGTTTAAGAAGAAGATTTGGACTACATATAGTCAGTATGTGTAGGAAACACCGTTCTTTTCTTCTGGGATCTCTCAGATTTCCTGCTGTATTAGAGACTCTAGAAAGCAACAGCATGCTTCTTGCTCTAAAGCAGAGTGTGATCCATGGATGAGAACTATGCTGTATGTTTCCCTTCAGAAATGGAGTTAAATCCCAGACTCTGTGTCTTCCTACAGGCAAGAATTCGTTTCAGGTAAGGGCAGTCACTTTTCAGCTCAAACGAACTATATCGTTCACGAAGCTCACACGTTTCTCATCTTAACAGACAAGCATTGGATTTTAGAGGACCAGTTCTCTGTATCAGTTTCAGAAGCAGAGTTGGACTGTATAATGTCCGTATGTGTAGGATACACCATTCTTTTGTTCTCAGCACACTCACGTTTCCTGCTGTCTTAGAGACTCTAGAAAGCAAGAGCGTGCTTCCTGTTCTAACGCAGAGTGTGATCAATGGATGATTACACTGCTGTGTGTTTTACTTCAGAAAAGGATTTAAATCCCAGGCTCTGAGTCTTCCTACAAGCAAGACTTCAATTCAGGTAAGGGCAGTCACTTTTCTGCTCAAACGAACTACATCGTTCACGAAGCTCACACGTTTCTCATCTTAATTGACAAGCATTGGATGTTAGAGGACCAGTGCTTTGTATCATTTTCAGAAGAAGAGTTGGACTAGATATGGTCCGTATGTGTAGGAAACACCGTTCTTTTGTTCTCAGCACACTCAAGTTTCCTGCTCTCTTAGAGACTTTAGAAAGCAAGAGCGTGCTTCTCGCTCTAAAGCAGAGTGTGATCCATGGATGAGAACTATGGTGTGTGTTTCCCTTCAGAAAAGGAGTTAAATCCCAGGCTCTGTGTCTTCCTACAAGCAAGACTTCGTTTCAGGTAAGGGCAGTCACTTTTCAGCTCAAACGAACTACATCCTTCACTGAGCTCACACGTTTCTCATCTTAACAGACAAGCTTTGGATGTTAGAGGACCAGTACTTTGTATCAGTTTAAGAAGCAGAGTTGGACTAGATATGGTCCGTATGTGTAGGAAACACCGTTCTTTTGTTCTCAGCACACTCACGTTTCCTTCGGTCTTAGAGACTCTAGAAAGCAAGAGCGTGCTTCTTGTTCTAAAGCAGAGTGTGATCAATGGATGAGACAATGCTGTGTGTTTCACTTCAGAAATGGAGTTAAATCCCATGCTCTGAGTCTCCCTACAAGCAAGACTTCATTTAAGGTAAGGGCAGTCACTTTTCTACTCAAAGGAACTACATCGTTCACGAAGCTCACACGTTTCTCATCTTAACAGACAAGCATTGGATGTTAGAGGACCAGTGCATTGTATCAGTTTCTGAAGAAGATTTGGACTACATATAGTCAGTATGTGTAGGAAACACCGTTCTTTCGTTCTGGGCACTCTCAGATTTTCTGCTGTATTAGAGACTCTAGAAAGCAAGAGCGTGCTTCTTGTTCTAAAGCAGAGTGTGATCCATGGATGAGAACTATGCTGTATGTTTCCCTTCAGAAATGGAGTTAAATCCCAGACGCTGTGTCATCCTACAGGCAAGACTTCGTTTCAGGTAAGGGCAGTCACTTTTCAGCTCAAACGAACTACATCGTTCACAGGGCTCACACGTTTCTCATCTTAACAGACAAGCATTGGATATTAGAGGACCAGTGCTTTGTATCAGTTTCAGACACAGAGTTGGACTAGATATGGTCCGTATGTGTAGGAAACACCTTTCTTTTGTTCTCAGCACACTCACGTTTCCTGCTGTCTTAGAGACTCTAGAAAGCAAGAGCGTGCTTCCTGTTCTGAAGCAGAGTGTGATCAATGGATGATTACACTGCTGTGTGTTTTACTTCAGAAAAGGATTTAAATCACAGGCTCTGAGTCTTCCTACAAGCAAGACTTCAATTCAGGTAAGGGCAGTCACTTTTCTGCTCAAACGAACTACATCGTTCACGAAGCTCACACGTTTCTCATCTTAATTGACAAGCATTGGATGTTAGAGGACCAGTGCTTTGTATCAGTTTCAGAAGAAGAGTTGGAATAGATATGGTCCGTATGTGTAGGAAACACCGTTCTTTTGTTCTCAGCACACTCACGTTTCCTGCTCTCTTAGAGACTTTAGAAAGCAAGAGCGTGCTTCTCGCTCTAAAGCAGAGTGTGATCCATGGATGAGAACTATGGTGTGTGTTTCCCTTCAGAAAAGGAGTTAAATCCCAGGCTCTGTGTCTTCCTACAAGCAAGACTTCATTTCAGGTAAGGGCAGTCACTTTTCTGCTCAAACTAACAACATCGTTCACAAAGCTGACACGTTTCTCATCTTAACTGACAAGCATTGGATGTTAGAGGGTCAGTGCTTTGTATCAGTTTCAGAGCAGATTTGGACTACATATGGTCCATATGTGTAGGAAACACCGTTCTTTTGTTCTGGGCACACTCAGATTTCCTGCTGTATTAGAGAATCTAGAAAGCAAGAGTGTGCTTCTCGCTCTAAAGAAGAGTGTGATCCATGGATGAGAACTATGCTGTGTGTTTCCCTTCAGAAATGGAGTTATTTCCCAGGCTCTGTGTCTTCCTACAAGCAAGACTTCGTTTCAGGTAAGGGCAGTCACTTTTCAGCTCAAACGAACTACATCGTTCACAAAGCTCACACGTTTCTCATCTTAACAGACAAGCATTGGATTTTAGAGGACCAGTTCTCTGTATCAGTTTCAGAAGCAGAGTTGGACTATATAATGTCCGTATATGTAGGATACACCATTCTTTTGTTCTCAGCACACTCATGTTTCCTGCTGTCTTAGAGACTCTAGAAAGCAAGAGCGTGCTTCCTGTTCTAAAGCAGAGTGTGATCAATGGATGATTACACTGCTGTGTGTTTTACTTCAGAAAAGGATTTAATTCCCAGGCTCTGAGTCTTCCTACAAGCAAGACTTCAATTCAGGTAAGGGCAGTCACTTTTCTGCTCAAAAGAACTACATCGTTCACGAAGCTCACACGTTTCTCATCTTAATTGACAAGCATTGGATGTTAGAGGACCAGTGCTTTGTATCATTTTCAGAAGAAGAGTTGGACTAGATATGGTCCGTATGTGTAGGAAACACCGTTGTTTTGTTCTCAGCACACTCACGTTTCCTGCTCTCTTAGACACTTTAGAAAGCAAGAGCGTGCTTCTCGCTCTAAAGCAGAGTGTGATCCATGGATGAGAACTATTCTGTGTGTTTCCCTTCAGAAATGGAGTTATTTCCCAGGCTCTGAGTCTTCCTACAAGCAAGACTTCGTTTCAGGTAAGGGCAGTCACTTTTCAGCTCAAACGAACTACATCGTTCACGAAGCTCACACGTTTCTCATCTTAACAGACAAGCATTGGATGCTAGAAGACCAGTGCATTGTATCAGTTTCTGAAGAAGATTTGGACTACATATAGTCAGTATGTGTAGGAAACACCGTTCTTTTGTTCTGGGCACACTCAGATTTCCTGCTGTATTAGAGACTCTAGAAAGCAAGAGCGTGCTTCTTGCTCTAAAGCAGAGTGTGATCCATGGATGAGAACTATGCTGTGTGTTTCACTTCAGAAAAGGAGTTAAATCCCAGGCTCTGTGTCTTCCTACAAGCAAGACTTCATTTCAGGTAAGGGCAGTCACTTTTCAGCTCAAACGAACTACATCGTTCACGGAGCTCACACGTTTTTCTTCTTAGCAGACAAGCATTGGATGTTAGAGGACCAGTGCTTTGTATCAGTTTCAGAAGCAGAATTGGACTATATATGGTCCGTATGTGTAGGAAACACCGTTGTTTTGTTCTCAGCACACTCACGTTTCCTGCTCTCTTAGACACTTTAGAAAGCAAGAGCGTGCTTCTCGCTCTAAAGGAGAGTGTGATCCATGGATGAGAACTATTCTGTGTGTTTCCCTTCAGAAATGGAGTTATTTCCCAGGCTCTGTGTCTTCCTACAAGCAAGACTTTGTTTCAGGTAAGGGCAGTCACTTTTCAGCTCAAACGAACTACATCGTTCACGGAGCTCACACGTTTTTCTTCTTAGCAGACAAGCATTGGATGTTAGAGGACCAGTGCTTTGTATCAGTTTCAGAAGCAGAATTGGACTATATATGGTCCGTATGTGTAGGAAACACCTTTCTTTTGTTTTCAGCACACTCACGTTTCCTGCTGTCTTAGAGACTCTAGAAAGCAATGACGTGCTTCTTGTTCTAAAGCAGAGTGTGATCAATGGATGAGACAATGCTGTGTGTTTCACTTCAGAAATAGATTTAAATCCCATGCTCTGAGTCTCCCTGCAAGCAAGACTTCGTTTAAGGTAAGGGCAGTGACTTTTCTGCTCAAAGGAACTACAACGTTCACGAAGCTCACACGTTTCTCATCTCAACTGACAAGCATTGGATGTTAGAGGACCAGTGCATTGTATCAGTTTAAGAAGAAGATTTGGACTACATATAGTCAGTATGTGTAGGAAACACCGTTCTTTTCTTCTGGGCACTCTCAGATTTCCTGCTGTATTAGAGACTCTAGAAAGCAACAGCATGCTTCTTGCTCTAAAGCAGAGTGTGATCCATGGATGAGAACTATGCTGTATGTTTCCCTTCAGAAATGGAGTTAAATCCCAGACTCTGTGTCTTCCTACAGGCAAGAATTCGTTTCAGGTAAGGGCAGTCACTTTTCAGCTCAAACGAACTATATCGTTCACGAAGCTCACACGTTTCTCATCTTAACAGACAAGCTTTGGATTTTAGAGGACCAGTTCTCTGTATCAGTTTCAGAAGCAGAGTTGGACTGTATAATGTCCGTATGTGTAGGATACACCATTCTTTTGTTCTCAGCACACTCACGTTTCCTGCTGTCTTAGAGACTCTAGAAAGCAAGAGCGTGCTTCCTGTTCTAAAGCAGAGTGTGATCAATAGATGATTACACTGCTGTGTGTTTTACTTCAGAAAAGGATTTAAATCCCAGGCTCTGAGTCTTCCTACAAGCAAGACTTCAATTCAGGTAAGGGCAGTCACTTTTCTGCTCAAACGAACTACATCGTTCACGAAGCTCACACGTTTCTCATCTTAATTGACAAGCATTGGATGTTAGAGGACCAGTGCTTTGTATCATTTTCAGAAGAAGAGTTGGACTAGATATGGTCCGTATGTGTAGGAAACACCGTTCTTTTGTTCTCAGCACACTCAAGTTTCCTGCTCTCTTAGAGACTTTAGAAAGCAAGAGCGCGCTTCTCGCTCTAAAGCAGAGTGTGATCCATGGATGAGAACTATGGTGTGTGTTTCCCTTCAGAAAAGGAGTTAAATCCCAGGCTCTGTGTCTTCCTACAAGCAAGACTTCGTTTCAGGTAAGGGCAGTCACTTTTCAGCTCAAACGAACTACATCCTTCACTGAGCTCACACGTTTCTCATCTTAACAGACAAGCTTTGGATGTTAGAGGACCAGTACTTTGTATCAGTTTAAGGAGCAGAGTTGGACTAGAAATGGTCCGTATGTGTAGGATACCCCGTTCTTTTGTTCTAAGCACACTCACGTTTCCTTCGGTCTTAGAGACTCTAGAAAGCAAGAGCGTGCTTCTTGTTCTAAAGCAGAGTGTGATCAATGGATGAGACAATGCTGTGTGTTTCACTTCAGAAATGGAGTTAAATCCCATGCTCTGAGTCTCCCTACAAGCAAGACTTCGTTTAATGTAAGGGCAGTAACTTTTCTGCTCCAAGGAACTACATTGTTCACGAAGCTCACACGTTTCTCATCTTAACAGACAAGCATTGGATGTTAGAGGACCAGTGCATTGTATCAGTTTCTGAAGAAGATTTGGACTACATATAGTCATTATGTGTAGGAAACACCGTTAATTCGTTCTGGGCACTCTCAGATTTCCTGCTGTATTAGAGACTCTAGAAAGCAAGAGTGTGCTTCTTGCTCTAAAGCAGAGTGTGATCCATGGATGAGAACTATGCTGTGTGTTTCCCTTCAGAAATGGAGTTATATCCCAGGCTCTGTGTCTTCCTACAGGCAAGACTTCGTTTCTGGTAAGGGCAGTCACTTTTCAGCTCAAACGTACTACATCATTCACGAAGCTCACACGTTTCTCATCTTAACAGACAAGCATTGGATGTTAGAGGACCAGTGCTTTGTATCAGTTTCAGAAGCAGAGTTGGACTATATAATGTCCGTATGTGTAGGATACACCGTTCTTTTGTTCTCAGCACACTCACTTTTCCTGCTGTCTTAGAGACTCTAGAAAGCAAGAGCGTGCTTCTTGTTCTAAAGCAGAGTGTGATCCATGGATGAGACAATGCTGTGTGTTTCACTTCAGAAATGGAGTTAAATCCCATGCTCTGAGTCTCCCTACAAGCAAGACTTCGTTTAAGATAAGGGCAGTCACTTTTCTGCTCAAAGGAACTACATAGTTCACGAAGCTCACACGTTTCTCATCTTAACTGACAAGCATTGGATGTTAGAAGACCAGTGCATTGTATCAGTTTCTGAAGAAGATTTGGCTACATATAGTCAGTATGTGTAGGAAACACCGTTCTTTTGTTCTGGGCACACTCAGATTTCCTGCTGTATTAGAGAATCTAGAAAGCAAGAGCGTCTTTCTTGCTCTAAAGCAGAGTGTGATCCATGGATGAGAACTATGCTGTGTGTTTCCCTTCAGAAAAGGAGTTAAATCCCAGGCTCTGAGTCTTCCTACAAGCAAGACTTCAATTCAGGTAAGGGCAGTCACTTTTCTGCTCAAACGAACTACATCGTTCACGAAGCTCACACGTTTCTCATCTTAATTGACAAGCATTGGATGTTAGAGGACCAGTGCTTTGTATCATTTTCAGAAGAAGAGTTGGACTAGATATGGTCCGTATGTGTAGGAAACACCGTTCTTTTGTTCTCAGCACACTCACGTTTCCTGCTCTCTTAGAGACTTTAGAAAGCAAGAGCGTGCTTCTCGCTCTAAAGCAGAGTGTGATCCTTGGATGAGAACTATGGTGTGTGTTTCCCTTCAGAAAAGGAGTTAAATCCCAGGCTCTGTGTCTTCCTACAAGCAAGACTTTGTTTCAGGTAAGGGCAGTCACTTTTCAGCTCAAACGAACTACATCCTTCACTGAGCTCACACGTTTCTCATCTTAACAGACAAGCTTTGGATGTTAGAGGACCAGTACTTTGTATCAGTTTAAGAAGCAGAGTTGGACTAGATATGGTCCGTATGTGTAGGAAACACCGTTCTTTTGTTCTCAGCACACTCACGTTTCCTTCGGTCTTAGAGACTCTAGAAAGCAAGAGCGTACTTCTTGTTCTAAAGCAGAGTGTGATCAATGGATGAGACAATGCTGTGTGTTTCACTTCAGAAATGGAGTTAAATCCCATGCTCTGAGTCTCCCTACAAGCAAGACTTCATTTAAGGTAAGGGCAGTCACTTTTCTACTCAAAGGAACTACATCGTTCACGAAGCTCACACGTTTCTCATCTTAACAGACAAGCATTGGATGTTAGAGGACCAGTGCATTGTATCAGTTTCTGAAGAAGATTTGGACTACATATAGTCAGTATGTGTAGGAAACACCGTTCTTTCGTTCTGGGCACTCTCAGATTTTCTGCTGTATTAGAGACTCTAGAAAGCAAGAGCGTGCTTCTTGTTCTAAAGCAGAGTGTGATCCATGGATGAGAACTATGCTGTATGTTTCCCTTCAGAAATGGAGTTAAATCCCAGACGCTGTGTCATCCTACAGGAAAGACTTCGTTTCAGGTAAGGGCAGTCACTTTTCAGCTCAAACGAACTACATCGTTCACAGGGCTCACACGTTTCTCATCTTAACAGACAAGCATTGGATATTAGAGGACCAGTGCTTTGTATCAGTTTCAGACACAGAGTTGGACTAGATATGGTCCGTATGTGTAGGAAACACCTTTCTTTTGTTCTCAGCACACTCACGTTTCCTGCTGTCTTAGAGACTCTAGAAAGCAAGAGCGTGCTTCCTGTTCTGAAGCAGAGTGTGATCAATGGATGATTACACTGCTGTGTGTTTTACTTCAGAAAAGGATTTAAATCACAGGCTCTGAGTCTTCCTACAAGCAAGACTTCAATTCAGGTAAGGGCAGTCACTTTTCTGCTCAAACGAACTACATCGTTCACGAAGCTCACACGTTTCTCATCTTAATTGACAAGCATTGGATGTTAGAGGACCAGTGCTTTGTATCAGTTTCAGAAGAAGAGTTGGAATAGATATGGTCCGTATGTGTAGGAAACACCGTTCTTTTGTTCTCAGCACACTCACGTTTCCTGCTCTCTTAGAGACTTTAGAAAGCAAGAGCGTGCTTCTCGCTCTAAAGCAGAGTGTGATCCATGGATGAGAACTATGGTGTGTGTTACCCTTCAGAAAAGGAGTTAAATCCCAGGCTCTGTGTCTTCCTAGAAGCAAGACTTCGTTTCAGGTAAGGGCAGTCACTTTTCAGCTCAAACGAACTACATCCTTCACTGAGCTCACACGTTTCTCATCTTAACAGACAAGCTTTGGATGTTAGAGGACCAGTACTTTGTATCAGTTTAAGAAGCAGAGTTGGACTAGATATGGTCCGTATGTGTAGGAAACACCGTTCTTTTGTTCTCAGCACACTCACGTTTCCTTCGGTCTTAGAGACTCTAGAAAGCAAGAGCGTGCTTCTTGTTCTAAAGCAGAGTGTGATCAATGGATGAGACAATGCTGTGTGTTTCACTTCAGAAATGGAGTTAAATCCCATGCTCTGAGTCTCCCTACAAGCAAGACTTCATTTAAGGTAAGGGCAGTCACTTTTCTACTCAAAGGAACTACATCGTTCACGAAGCTCACACGTTTCTCATCTTAACAGACAAGCATTGGATGTTAGAGGACCAGTGCATTGTATCAGTTTCTGAAGAAGATTTGGACTACATATAGTCAGTATGTGTAGGAAACACCGTTCTTTCGTTCTGGGCACTCTCAGATTTTCTGCTGTATTAGAGACTCTAGAAAGCAAGAGCGTGCTTCTTGTTCTAAAGCAGAGTGTGATCCATGGATGAGAACTATGCTGTATGTTTCCCTTCAGAAATGGAGTTAAATCCCAGACGCTGTGTCATCCTACAGGCAAGACTTCGTTTCAGGTAAGGGCAGTCACTTTTCAGCTCAAACGAACTACATCGTTCACAGGGCTCACACGTTTCTCATCTTAACAGACAAGCATTGGATATTAGAGGACCAGTGCTTTGTATCAGTTTCAGACACAGAGTTGGACTAGATATTGTCCGTATGTGTAGGAAACACCTTTCTTTTGTTCTCAGCACACTCACGTTTCCTGCTGTCTTAGAGACTCTAGAAAGCAAGAGCGTGCTTCCTGTTCTGAAGCAGAGTGTGATCAATGGATGATTACACTGCTGTGTGTTTTACTTCAGAAAAGGATTTAAATCACAGGCTCTGAGTCTTCCTACAAGCAAGACTTCAATTCAGGTAAGGGCAGTCACTTTTCTGCTCAAACGAACTACATCGTTCACGAAGCTCACACGTTTCTCATCTTAATTGACAAGCATTGGATGTTAGAGGACCAGTGCTTTGTATCAGTTTCAGAAGAAGAGTTGGAATAGATATGGTCCGTATGTGTAGGAAACACCGTTCTTTTGTTCTCAGCACACTCACGTTTCCTGCTCTCTTAGAGACTTTAGAAAGCAAGAGCGTGCTTCTCGCTCTAAAGCAGAGTGTGATCCATGGATGAGAACTATGGTGTGTGTTTCCCCTCAGAAAAGGAGTTAAATCCCAGGCTCTGTGTCTTCCTACAAGCAAGACTTCGTTTCAGGTAAGGGCAGTCACTATTCAGCTCAAACGAACTACATCCTTCACTGAGCTCACACGTTTCTCATCTTAACAGACAAGCTTTGGATGTTAGAGGACCAGTACTTTGTATCAGTTTAAGAAGCAGAGTTGGACTAGATATGGTCCGTATGTGTAGGAAACACCGTTCTTTTGTTCTCAGCACACTCACGTTTCCTTCGGTCTTAGAGACTCTAGAAAGCAAGAGCGTGCTTCTTGTTCTAAAGCAGAGTGTGATCAATGGATGAGACAATGCTGTGTGTTTCACTTCAGAAATGGAGTTAAATCCCATGCTCTGAGTCTCCCTACAAGCAAGACTTCATTTAAGGTAAGGACAGTCACTTTTCTACTCAAAGGAACTACATCGTTCACGAAGCTCACACGTTCTCATCTTAACAGACAAGCATTGGATGTTAGAGGACCAGTGCATTGTATCAGTTTCTGAAGAAGATTTGGACTACATATAGTCAGTATGTGTAGGAAACACCGTTCTTTCGTTCTGGGCACTCTCAGATTTTCTGCTGTATTAGAGACTCTAGAAAGCAAGAGCGTGCTTCTTGTTCTAAAGCAGAGTGTGATCCATGGATGAGAACTATGCTGTATGTTTCCCTTCAGAAATGGAGTTAAATCCCAGACGCTGTGTCATCCTACAGGCAAGACTTCGTTTCAGGTAAGGGCAGTCACTTTTCAGCTCAAACGAACTACATCGTTCACAGGGCTCACACGTTTCTCATCTTAACAGACAAGCATTGGATATTAGAGGACCAGTGCTTTGTATCAGTTTCAGACACAGAGTTGGACTAGATATGGTCCGTATGTGTAGGAAACACCTTTCTTTTGTTCTCAGCACACTCACGTTTCCTGCTGTCTTAGAGACTCTAGAAAGCAAGAGCGTGCTTCCTGTTCTGAAGCAGAGTGTGATCAATGGATGATTACACTGCTGTGTGTTTTACTTCAGAAAAGGATTTAAATCACAGGCTCTGAGTCTTCCTACAAGCAAGACTTCAATTCAGGTAAGGGCAGTCACTTTTCTGCTCAAACGAACTACATCGTTCACGAAGCTCACACGTTTCTCATCTTAATTGACAAGCATTGGATGTTAGAGGACCAGTGCTTTGTATCAGTTTCAGAAGAAGAGTTGGAATAGATATGGTCCGTATGTGTAGGAAACACCGTTCTTTTGTTCTCAGCACACTCACGTTTCCTGCTCTCTTAGAGACTTTAGAAAGCAAGAGCGTGCTTCTCGCTCTAAAGCAGAGTGTGATCCATGGATGAGAACTATGGTGTGTGTTTCCCCTCAGAAAAGGAGTTAAATCCCAGGCTCTGTGTCTTCCTACAAGCAAGACTTCGTTTCAGGTAAGGGCAGTCACTATTCAGCTCAAACGAACTACATCCTTCACTGAGCTCACACGTTTCTCATCTTAACAGACAAGCTTTGGATGTTAGAGGACCAGTACTTTGTATCAGTATAAGAAGCAGAGTTGGACTAGATATGGTCCGTATGTGTAGGAAACACCGTTCTTTTGTTCTCAGCACACTCACGTTTCCTTCGGTCTTAGAGACTCTAGAAAGCAAGAGCGTGCTTCTTGTTCTAAAGCAGAGTGTGATCAATGGATGAGACAATGCTGTGTGTTTCACTTCAGAAATGGAGTTAAATCCCATGCTCTGAGTCTCCCTACAAGCAAGACTTCATTTATGGTAAGGGCAGTCACTTTTCTACTCAAAGGAACTACATCGTTCACGAAGCTCACACGTTTCTCATCTTAACAGACAAGCATTGGATGTTAGAGGACCAGTGCATTGTATCAGTTTCTGAAGAAGATTTGGACTACATATAGTCAGTATGTGTAGGAAACACCGTTCTTTCGTTCTGGGCACTCTCAGATTTTCTACTGTATTAGAGACTCTAGAAAGCAAGAGCGTGCTTCTTGTTCTAAAGCAGAGTGTGATCCATGGATGAGAACTATGCTGTATGTTTCCCTTCAGAAATGGAGATAAATCCCAGACGCTGTGTCATCCTACAGGCAAGACTTCGTTTCAGGTAAGGGCAGTCACTTTTCAGCTCAAACGAACTACATCGTTCACAGGGCTCACACGTTTCTCATCTTAACAGACAAGCATTGGATATTAGAGGACCAGTGCTTTGTATCAGTTTCAGACACAGAGTTGGACTAGATATGGTCCGTATGTGTAGAAAACACCTTTCTTTTGTTCTCAGCACACTCACGTTTCCTGCTGTCTTAGAGACTCTAGAAAGCAAGAGCGTGCTTCCTGTTCTGAAGCAGAGTGTGATCAATGGATGATTACACTGCTGTGTGTTTTACTTCAGAAAAGGATTTAAATCACAGGCTCTGAGTCTTCCTACAAGCAAGACTTCAATTCAGGTAAGGGCAGTCACTTTTCTGCTCAAACGAACTACATCGTTCACGAAGCTCACACGTTTCTCATCTTAATTGACAAGCATTGGATGTTAGAGGACCAGTGCTTTGTATCAGTTTCAGAAGAAGAGTTGGAATAGATATGGTCCGTATGTGTAGGAAACACCGTTCTTTTGTTCTCAGCACACTCACGTTTCCTGCTCTCTTAGAGACTTTAGAAAGCAAGAGCGTGCTTCTCGCTCTAAAGCAGAGTGTGATCCATGGATGAGAACTATGCTGTGTGTTTCCCTTCAGAAATGGAGTTATATCCCAGGCTCTGTGTCTTCCTACAAGCAAGACTTCGTTTCAGGTAAGGGCAGTCACTTTTCAGCTCAAACGAACTACATCCTTCACTGAGCTCACACGTTTCTCATCTTAACAGACAAGCATTGGATGTTAGAGGACCAGTGCATTGTATCAGTTTCTGAAGAAGATTTGGACTACATATAGTCAGTATGTGTAGGAAACACCGTTAATTCGTTCTGGGCACTCTCAGATTTTCTGCTGTATTAGAGACTCTAGAAAGCAAGAGCGTGCTTCTTGCTCTAAAGCAGAGTGTGATCCATGGATGAGAACTATGCTGTATGTTTCCCTTCAGAAATAGAGTTAAATCCCAGACTCTGTGTCATCCTACAGGCAAGACTTCGTTTCAGGTAAGGGCAGTCACTTTTGAGCTCAAACGAACTACATTGTTCACGAAGCTCACACGTTTCTCATCTTAACAGACAAGCATTGGAATTTAGAGGACCAGTGCTTTGTATCAGTTTCAGAAGCAGAGTTGGACTATATAATATCTGTATGTGTAGCATACACCGTTCTTTGGGCTCAGCACATTCACGTTTCCTTCGGTCTTAGAGACTCTAGAAAGCAAGAGCGTGCTTCTTGTTCTAAAGCAGAGTGTGATCAATGGATGAGACAATGCTGTGTGTTTCACTTCAGAAATGGAGTTAAATCCCATGCTCTGAGTCTCCCTACAAGCAAGACTTCGTTTAAGGTAAGGGCAGTCACTTTTATGCTCAAAGGAACTACATCCTTCACGAAGCTCACACGTTTCTCATCTTAACTGACAAGCATTGGATGTTAGAGGACCAGTGCATTGCATCAGTTTCTGAAGAAGATTTGGACTACATATAGTCAGTATGTGTAGGAAAACCGTTCTTTTGTTCTGGGCACACTCAGATTTCCTGCTGTATTAGAGACTCTAGAAAGCAAGAGCGTGCTTCTTGCTCTAAAGCAGAGTGTGATCCATGGATGAGAACTATGCTGTGTGTTTCACTTCAGAAAAGGAGTTAAATCCCAGACTCTGTGTCTTCCTAAAAGCAAGACTTCATTTCAGGTAAGGGCAGTCACTTTTCAGCTCAAACGAACTACATCGTTCACGGAGCTCACACGTTTTTCATCTTAGCAGACAAGCATTGGATGTTAGAGGACCAGTGCTTTGTATCAGTTTCAGAAGCAGAATTGGACTATATATGGTCCGTATGTGTAGGAAACACCTTTCTTTTGTTTTCAGCACACTCACGTTTCCTGCTGTCTTAGAGACTCTAGAAAGCAATAGCGTGCTTCTTGTTCTAAAGCAGAGTGTGATCAATGGATGAGACAATGCTGTGTGTTTCACTTCATAAATAGATTTAAATCCCATGCTCTGAGTCTCCCTGCAAGCAAGACTTCGTTTAAGGTAAGGGCAGTCACTTTTCTGCTCCAAGGAACTACAACGTTCACGAAGCTCACACGTTTCTCATCTCAACTGACAAGCATTGGATGTTAGAGGACCAGTGCATTGTATCAGTTTAAGAAGAAGATTTGGACTACATATAGTCAGTATGTGTAGGAAACACCGTTCTTTTCTTCTGGGCACTCTCAGATTTCCTGCTGTATTAGAGACTCTAGAAAGCAACAGCATGCTTCTTGCTCTAAAGCAGAGTGTGATCCATGGATGAGAACTATGCTGTATGTTTCCCTTCAGAAATGGAGTTAAATCCCAGACTCTGTGTCTTCCTACAGGCAAGAATTCGTTTCAGGTAAGGGCAGTCACTTTTCAGCTCAAACGAACTATATCGTTCACGAAGCTCACACGTTTCTCATCTTAACAGACAAGCATTGGATTTTAGAGGACCAGTTCTCTGTATCAGTTTCAGAAGCAGAGTTGGACTGTATAATGTCCGTATGTGTAGGATACACCATTCTTTTGTTCTCAGCACACTCACGTTTCCTGCTGTCTTAGAGACTCTAGAAAGCAAGAGCGTGCTTCCTGTTCTAAAGCAGAGTGTGATCAATGGATGATTACACTGCTGTGTGTTTTACTTCAGAAAAGGATTTAAATCCCAGGCTCTGAGTCTTCCTACAAGCAACTCTTCAATTCAGGTAAGGGCAGTCACTTTTCTGCTCAAAAGAACTACATCGTTCACGAAGCTCACACGTTTCTCATCTTAATTGACAAGCATTGGATGTTAGAGGACCAGTGCTTTGTATCATTTTCAGAAGAAGAGTTGGACTAGATATGGTCCGTATGTGTAGGAAACACCGTTCTTTTGTTCTCAGCACACTCACGTTTCCTGCTCTCTTAGAGACTTTAGAAAGCAAGAGCGTGCTTCTCGCTCTAAAGCAGAGTGTGATCCATGGATGAGAACTATGGTGTGTGTTTCCCTTCAGAAAAGGAGTTAAATCCCAGGCTCTGTGTCTTCCTACAAGCAAGACTTCGTTTCAGGTAAGGGCAGTCACTTTTCAGCTCAAACGAACTACATCCTTCACTGAGCTCACACGTTTCTCATCTTAACAGACAAGCTTTGGATGTTAGAGGACCAGTACTTTGTATCAGTTTAAGAAGCAGAGTTGGACTAGATATGGTCTGTATGTGTAGGAAACCCCTTTCTTTTGTTCTCAGCACACTCACGTTTCCTTCGGTCTTAGAGACTCTAGAAAGCAAGAGCGTGCTTCTTGTTCTAAAGCAGAGTGTGATCAATGGATGAGACAATGCTGTGTGTTTCACTTCAGAAATGGAGTTAAATCCCATGCTCTGAGTCTCCCTACAAGCAAGACTTCATTTAAGGTTAGGGCAGTCACTTTTCTACTCAAAGGAACTACATCGTTCACGAAGCTCACACGTTTCTCATCTTAACAGACAAGCATTGGATGTTAGAGGACCAGTGCATTGTATCAGTTTCTGAAGAAGATTTGGACTACATATAGTCAGTATGTGTAGGAAACACCGTTCTTTCGTTCTGGGCACTCTCAGATTTTCTGTTGTATTAGAGACTCTAGAAAGCAAGAGCGTGCTTCTTGTTCTAAAGCAGAGTGTGATCCATGGATGAGAACTATGCTGTATGTTTCCCTTCAGAAATGGAGTTAAATCCCAGACGCTTTGTCATCCTACAGGCAAGACTTCGTTTCAGGTAAGGGCAGTCACTTTTCAGCTCAAACGAACTACATCGTTCACAGGGCTCACACGTTTCTCATCTTAACAGACAAGCATTGGATGTTAGAGGACCAGTGCTTTGTATCAGTTTCAGAAGCAGAGTTGGACTAGATGTGGTCCGTATGTGTAGGAAACACCTTTCTTTTGTTCTCAGCACACTCACGTTTCCTGCTGTCTTAGAGACTCTAGAAAGCAAGAGCGTGCTTCCTGTTCTGAAGCAGAGTGTGATCAATGGATGATTACACTGCTGTGTGTTTTACTTCAGAAAAGGATTTAAATCCCAGTCCCTGAGTCTTCCTACAAGCAAGACTTCAATTCAGGTAAGGGCAGTCACTTTTCTGCTCAAACGAACTACATCGTTCACGAAGCTCACACGTTTCTCATCTTAATTGACAAGCATTGGATGTTAGAGGACCAGTGCTTTGTATCAGTTTCAGAAGAAGAGTTGGAATAGATATGGTCCGTATGTGTAGGAAACACCGTTCTTTTGTTCTCAGCACACTCACGTTTCCTGCTCTCTTAGAGACTTTAGAAAGCAAGAGCGTGCTTCTCGCTCTAAAGCAGAGTGTGATCCATGGATGAGAACTATGCTGTGTGTTTCCCTTCAGAAATGGAGTTATATCCCAGGCTCTGTGTCTTCCTACAAGCAAGACTTCGTTTCAGGTAAGGGCAGTCACTTTTCAGCTCAAACGAACTACACCCTTCACTGAGCTCACACGTTTCTCATCTTAACAGACAAGCATTGGATGTTAGAGGACCAGTACTTTGTATCAGTTTAAGAAGCAGAGTTGGACTAGATATGGTCCGTATGTGTAGGAAACCCCGTTCTTTTGTTCTCAGCACACTCATGTTTCCTTCTGTCTTAGAGATTCTAGAAAGCAAGAGCGTGCTTCTTGTTCTAAAGCAGAGTGTGATCAATGGATGAGACAATGCTGTGTGTTTCACTTCAGAAATGGAGTTAAATCCCATGCTCTGAGTCTCCCTACAAGCAAGACTTCCTTTAAGGTAAGGGCAGTAACTTTTCTGCTCAAAGGAACTACATTGTTCACGAAGCTCACACGTTTCTCATCTTAACAGACAAGCATTGGATGTTAGAGGACCAGTGCATTGTATCAGTTTCTGAAGAAGATTTGGACTACATATAGTCAGTATGTGTAGGAAACACCGTTAATTCGTTCTGGGCACTCTCAGATTTCCTGCTGTATTAGAGACTCTAGAAAGCAAGAGTGTGCTTCTTGCTCTAAAGCAGAGTGTGATCCATGGATGAGAACTATGCTGTGTGTTTCCCTTCAGAAATGGAGTTATATCCCAGGCTCTGTGTCTTCCTACAAGCAAGACTTCGTTTCAGGTAAGGGCAGTCACTTTTCAGCTCAAACGAACTACATCCTTCACTGAGCTCACACGTTTCTCATCTTAACAGACAAGCATTGGATATTAGAGGACCAGTACTTTGTATCAGTTTAAGAAGCAGAGTTGGACTAGATATGGTCCGTATGTGTAGGAAACCCCGTTCTTTTGTTCTCAGCACACTCACGTTTCCTTCTGTCTTAGAGATTCTAGAAAGCAAGAGCGTGCTTCTTGTTCTAAAGCAGAGTGTGATCAATGGATGAGACAATGCTGTGTGTTTCACTTCAGAAATGGATTTAAATCCCAGGCTCTGAGTCTCCCTACAAGCAAGACTTCATTTAAGGTAAGGGCAGTCACTTTTCTACTCAAAGGAACTACATCGTTCACGAAGCTCACACGTTTCTCATCTTAACAGACAAGCATTGGATGTTAGAGGACCAGTGCATTGTATCAGTTTCTGAAGACGATTTGGACTACATATAGTCAGTATGTGTAGGAAACACCGTTCTTTCGTTCTGGGCACTCTCACATTTTCTGCTGTATTAGAGACTCTAGAAAGCAAGAGCGTGCTTCTTGCTCTAAAGCAGAGTGTGATCCATGGATGAGAACTATGCTGTATGTTTCCCTTCAGAAATGGAGTTAAATCCCAGACGCTGTGTCATCCTACAGGCAAGACTTCGTTTCTGGTAAGGGCAGTCACTTTTCAGCTCAAACGTACTACATCATTCACGAAGCTCACACGTTTCTCATCTTAACAGACAAGCATTGGATGTTAGAGGACCAGTGCTTTGTATCAGTTTCAGAAGCAGAGTTGGACTATATAATGTCCGTATGTGTAGGATACACCGTTCTTTTGTTCTCAGCACACTCACTTTTCCTGCTGTCTTAGAGACTCTAGAAAGCAAGAGCGTGCTTCTTGTTCTAAAGCAGAGTGTGATCCATGGATGAGACAATGCTGTGTGTTTCACTTCAGAAATGGAGTTAAATCCCATGCTCTGAGTCTCCCTACAAGCAAGACTTCGTTTAAGGTAAGGGCAGTCACTTTTCTGCTCAAAGTAACTACATAGTTCACGAAGCTCACACGTTTCTCATCTTAACTGACAAGCATTGGATGTTAGAAGACCAGTGCATTGTATCAGTTTCTGAAGAAGATTTGGCTACATATAGTCAGTATGTGTAGGAAACACCGTTCTTTTGTTCTGGGCAAACTCAGATTTCCTGCTGTATTAGAGAATCTAGAAAGCAAGAGCGTCTTTCTTGCTCTAAAGCAGAGTGTGATCCATGGATGAGAACTATGCTGTGTGTTTCCCTTCAGAAAAGGAGTTAAATCCCAGGCTCTGAGTCTTCCTACAAGCAAGACTTCAATTCAGGTAAGGGCAGTCACTTTTCTGCTCAAACGAACTACATCGTTCACGAAGCTCACACGTTTCTCATCTTAATTGACAAGCATTGGATGTTAGAGGACCAGTGCTTTGTATCATTTTCAGAAGAAGAGTTGGGCTAGATATGGTCCGTATGTGTAGGAAACACCGTTCTTTTGTTCTCAGCACACTCACGTTTCCTGCTCTCTTAGAGACTTTAGAAAGCAAGAGCGTGCTTCTCGCTCTAAAGCAGAGTGTGATCCATGGATGAGAACTATGGTGGGTGTTTCCCTTCAGAAATGGAGTTAAATCCCAGGCTCTGTGTCTTCCTACAAGCAAGACTTCGTTTCAGGTAAGGGCAGTCACTTTTCAGCTCAAACGAACTACATCCTTCACTGAGCTCACACGTTTCTCATCTTAACAGACAAGCTTTGGATGTTAGAGGACCAGTACTTTGTATCAGTTTAAGAAGCAGAGTTGGACTAGATATGGTCCGTATGTGTAGGAAACACCGTTCTTTTGTTCTCAGCACACTCACGTTTCCTTCGGTCTTAGAGACTCTAGAAAGCAAGAGCGTGCTTCTTGTTCTAAAGCAGAGTGTGATCAATGGATGAGACAATGCTGTGTGTTTCACTTCAGAAATGGAGTTAAATCCCATGCTCTGAGTCTCCCTACAAGCAAGACTTCATTTAAGGTAAGGGCAGTCACTTTTCTACTCAAAGGAACTACATCGTTCACGAAGCTCACACGTTTCTCATCTTAACAGACAAGCATTGGATGTTAGAGGACCAGTGCATTGTATCAGTTTCTGAAGAAGATTTGGACTACATATAGTCAGTATGTGTAGGAAACACCGTTCTTTCGTTCTGGGCACTCTCAGATTTCCTGCTGTATTAGAGACTCTAGAAAGCAAGAGCGTGCTTCTTGTTCTAAAGCAGAGTGTGATCCATGGATGAGAACTATGCTGTATGTTTCCCTTCAGAAATGGAGTTAAATCCCAGACGCTGTGTCATCCTACAGGCAAGACTTCGTTTCAGGTAAGGGCAGTCACTTTTCAGCTCAAACGAACTACATCGTTCACAGGGCTCACACGTTTCTCCTCTTAACAGACAAGCATTGGATATTAGAGGACCAGTGCTTTGTATCAGTTTCAGACACAGAGTTGGACTAGATATGGTCCGTATGTGTAGGAAACACCTGTCTTTTGTTCTCAGCACACTCACGTTTCCTGCTGTCTTAGAGACTCTAGAAAGCAAGAGCGTGCTTCCTGTTCTGAAGCAGAGTGTGATCAATGGATGATTACACTGCTGTGTGTTTTACTTCAGAAAAGGATTTAAATCCCAGGCTCTGAGTCTTCCTACAAGCAAGACTTCAATTCAGGTAAGGGCAGTCACTTTTCTGCTCAAACGAACTACATCGTTCACGAAGCTCACACGTTTCTCATCTTAATTGACAAGCATTGGATGTTAGAGGACCAGTGCTTTGTATCAGTTTCAGAAGAAGAGTTGGAATAGATATGGTCCGTATGTGTAGGAAACACCGTTCTTTTGTTCTCAGCACACTCACGTTTCCTGCTCTCTTAGAGACTTTAGAAAGCAAGAGCGTGCTTCTCGCTCTAAAGCAGAGTGTGATCCATGGATGAGAACTATGCTGTGTGTTTCCCTTCAGAAATGGAGTTATATCCCAGGCTCTGTGTCTTCCTACAAGCAAGACTTCGTTTCAGGTAAGGGCAGTCACTTTTCAGCTCAAACGAACTACATCCTTCACTGAGCTCACACGTTTCTCATCTTAACAGACAAGCATTGGATGTTAGAGGACCAGTACTTTGTATCAGTTTAAGAAGCAGAGTTGGACTAGATATGGTCCGTATGTGTAGGAAACCCCGTTCTTTTGTTCTCAGCACACTCACGTTTCCTTCTGTCTTAGAGATTCTAGAAAGCAAGAGCGTGCTTCTTGTTCTAAAGCAGAGTGTGATCAATGGATGAGACAATGCTGTGTGTTTCACTTCAGAAATGGAGTTAAATCCCATGCTCTGAGTCTCCCTACAAGCAAGACTTCGTTTAAGGAAAGGGCAGTAACTTTTCTGCTCCAAGGAACTACATTGTTCACGAAGCTCACACGTTTCTCATCTTAACAGACAAGCATTGGATGTTAGAGGACCAGTGCATTGTATCAGTTTCTGAAGAAGATTTGGACTACATATAGTCAGTATGTGTAGGAAACACCGTTAATTCGTTCTGGGCACTCTCAGATTTCCTGCTGTATTAGAGACTCTAGAAAGCAAGAGCGTGCTTCTTGCTCTAAAGCAGAGTGTGATCCATGGATGAGAACTATGCTGTATGTTTTCCTTCAGAAATAGAGTTAAAACCCAGACTCTGTGTCATCCTACAGGCAAGACTTCGTTTCAGGTAAGGGCAGTCACTTTTGAGCTCAAACGAACTACATCGTTCACGAAGCTCACACGTTTCTCATCTTAACAGACAAGCATTGGAATTTAGAGGACCAGTGCTTTGTATCAGTTTCAGAAGCAGAGTTGGACTATATAATATCTGTATGTGTAGGATACACCGTTCTTTTGTTCTCAGCACACTCACGTTTCCGGCTGTCTTAGAGACTCTAGAAAGCAAGAGCGTGCTTCTTGTTCTAAAGCAGAGTGTGATCAATGGATGAGACAATGCTGTGTGTTTCACTTCAGAAATGGAGTTAAATCCCATGCTCTGAGTCTCCCTACAAGCAAGACTTCGTTTAAGGTAAGGGCAGTCACTTTTCTGCTCAAAGGAACTACATAGTTCACGAAGCTCACACGTTTCTCATCTTAACTGACAAGCATTGGATGTTAGAAGACCAGTGCATTGTATTGCATTGTATCAGTTTCTGAAGAAGTTTTGGACTACATATAGTCAGTATGTGTAGGAAACACCATTCTTTTGTTCTGGGCACACTCAGATTTCCTGCTGTATTAGAGACTCTACAAAGCAAGAGCGTGCTTCTTGCTCTAAAGCAGAGTGTGATCCATGGATGAGAACTATGCTGTGTGTTTCCCTTCAGAAAAGGAGTTAAATCCCAGGCTCTGTGTCTTCCTACAAGCAAGACTTCGTTTCAGGTAAGGGCAGTCACTTTTCAGCTCAAAGGAACTACATCGTTCACTAAGCTCACACGTTTCTCATCTTAACTGACAAGCATTGGATGTTAGATGGTCAGTGCTTTGTATCAGTTTCAGAAGCAGAGTTGGACTAGATATGGTCCATATGTGTAGGAAACACCGTTCTTTTCTTCTCAGCACACTCAGGTTTCCTTCGGTCTTAGAGACTCTAGAAAGCAAGAGCGTGCTTCTTGTTCTAAAGCAGAGTGTGATCAATGGATGAGACAATGCTGTGTGTTTCACTTCAGAAATGGAGTTAAATCCCATGCTCTGAGTCTCCCTACAAGCAAGACTTCGTTTAAGGTAAGGGCAGTCACTTTTATGCTCAAAGGAACTACATCCTTCACGAAGCTCACACGTTTCTCATCTTAACTGACAAGCATTGGATGTTAGAGGACCAGTGCATTGCATCAGTTTCTGAAGAAGATTTGGACTACATATAGTCAGTATGTGTAGGAAAACCGTTCTTTTGTTCTGGGCACACTCAGATTTCCTGCTGTATTAGAGACTCTAGAAAGCAAGAGTGTGCTTCTTGATCTAAAGCAGAGTGTGATCCATGGATGAGAACTATGCTGTAGGTTTCCCTACAGAAATGGAGTTAAATCCCAGACTCTGTGTCTTCCTAGAGGCAAGACTTCTTTTCAGGTAGGGGCAGTCATTTTTCAGCTCAAACGAACTACAACGTTCACGAAGCTCACACGTTCCTCATCTTAACAGACAAGCATTGGATTTTAGAGGACCAGTGCTTTGTATCAATTTCAGAAGCATAGTTGGACTATATAATGTCTGTATGTGTAGGAAACACCGTTCTTTTGTTCTCAGCACACTCACGTTTCCTGCTGTCTTAGAGACTCTAGAAAGCAAGAGCGTGCTTCTTGTTCTAAAGCAGAGTGTGATCAATGGATGATTACACTGCTGTGTGTTTTACTTCAGAAATGGATTTTAATCCCAGGCTCTGAGTCTTCCTACAAGCAAGACTTCAATTCAGGTAAGGGCAGTCACTTTTCTGCTCAAACGAACTACATCGTTCACGAAGCTCACGCGTTTCTCATCTTAACTGACAAGCATTGGATGTTAGATGGTCAGTGCTTTGTATCAGTTTCAGAAGCAGAGTTGGACTAGATATGGTCCATATGTGTAGGAAACACCGTTCTTTTCTTCTCAGCACACTCACGTTTCCTTTGGTCTTAGAGACTCTAGAAAGCAAGAGCGTGCTTCTTGTTCTAAAGCAGAGTGTGATCAATGGATGAGACAATGCTGTGTGTTTCACTTCTGAAATGGAGTTAAATCCCATGCTCTGAGTCTCCCTACAAGCAAGACTTCGTTTAAGGTAAGGGCAGTCACTTTTATGCTCATAGGATCTACATCCTTCACGAAGCTCACACGTTTCTCATCTTAACTGACAAGCATTGGATGTTAGAGGACCAGTGCATTGCATCAGTTTCTGAAGAAGATTTGGACTACATATAGTCAGTATGTGTAGGAAAACCGTTCTTTTGTTCTGGGCACACTCAGATTTCCTGCTGTATTAGAGACTCTAGAAAGCAAGAGTGTGCTTCTTGATCTAAACCAGAGTGTGATCCATGGATGAGAACTATGCTGTAGGTTTCCCTACATAAATGGAGTTAAATCCCAGACTCTGTGTTTTCCTACAGGCAAGACTTCTTTTCAGGTAAGGGCAGTCACTTTTCAGCTCAAACGAACTACATCGTTCACGAAGCTCACACGTTCCTCATCTTAACAGACAAGCCTTGGATTTTAGAGGACCAGTGCTTTGTATCAATTTCAGAAGCAGAGTTGGACTATATAATGTCCGTATGTGTAGGAAACACCGTTCTTTTGTTCTCAGCACACTCACGTTTCCTGCTGTCTTAGAGAATCTAGAAAGCAAGAGCGTGCTTCTTGTTCTAAAGCAGAGTGTGATCAATGGATGATTACACTGCTGTGTGTTTTACTTCAGAAATGGATTTAAATCCCAGGCTCTGAGTCTTCCTACAAGCAAGACTTCAATTCAGGTAAGGGCAGTCACTTTTCTGGTCAAAGGAACTACATCGTTCACGAAGCTCACTCGTTTCTCATCTTAACTGACAAGAATTGGATGTTAGATGGTCAGTGCTTTGTGTCAGTTTCAGAAGCAGATTTGGACTACATATGGTCCATATATGTAGGAAACACCGTTCTTTTGTTCTGGGCACACTCAGATTTCCTGCTGTATTAGAGACTCTAGAAAGCAAGAGTGTGCTTCTCGCTCTAAAGCAGAGTGTGATCCATGGATGAGAACTATGCTGTGTGTTTCCCTTCAGAAATGGAGTTAAATCCCAGGCTCTGTGTCTTCCTACAAGCAAGACTTCGTTTCAGGTAAGGGCAGTCACTTTTCAGCTCAAACGAACTACATCGTTCAGGGAGCTCACACGTTTGTCATCTTAACAGACAAGCATTGGATGTTAGAGGACAAGTGCTTTGTATCTGTTTCAGAAGCAGAGTTGGACTAGATATGGTCCTTATGTGTAGGAAACACCGTTCTATTGTTCTCAGGACACTCACGGTTCCTGCTGTCTTAGAGACTTTAGAAAGCAAGAGCGTGCTTCTCGCTCTAAAGCAGAGAGTGATCAATGGATGAGAACTATGCTGTGTGTTTCACTTCAGAAAAGGAGTTAAATCCCAGGCTCTGTGTCTTCCTACAAGCAAGACTTCATTTCAGGTAAGGGCAGTCACTTTTCAGCTCAAACGAACTACATCGTTCCCTGAGCTCACACGTTTCTCATCTTAACAGACAAGCATTGGATGTTAGAGGACCAGTGCTTTGTATCAGTTTCAGAAGCAGAGTTGGACTAGATATGGTCCCTATGTGTAGGAAACACCGTTCTTTTGTTCTCAGCACACTCACGTTTCCTGCTGTCGTAGAGACTCTAGAAAGCAAGAGCGTGCTTCTTGTTCTAAAGCAGAATGTGATCAATGGATGAGACAATGCTGTGTGTTTCACTTCAGAAATGGAGTTAAATCCCATGCTCTGAGTCTCCCTACAAGCAAGACTTCGTTTAAGGTAAGGGCAGTCACCTTTCTGCTCAAAGGAACTACATCGTTCACGAAGCGCACAAGTTTCTCATCTTAACTAAAAAGCATTGGATGTTAGAAGACCAGTGCATTGTATCAGTTTCTGAAGAAGATTTGGCTACATATAGTCAGTATGTGTAGGAAACACCGTTCTTTTGTTCTGGGCACACTCAGATTTCCTGCTGTATTAGAGAATCTAGAAAGCAAGAGCGTGTTTCTTGCTCTAAAGCAGAGTGTGATCCATGGATGAGAACTATGCTGTGTGTTTCCCTTCAGAAAAGGAGTTAAATCCCAGGCTCTGAGTCTTCCTACAAGCAAGACTTCAATTCAGGTAAGGGCAGTCACTTTTCTGCTCAAACGAACTACATCGTTCACGAAGCTCACACGTTTCTCATCTTAATTGACAAGCATTGGATGTTAGAGGACCAGTGCTTTGTATCATTTTCAGAAGAAGATTTGGACTAGATATGGTCCGTATGTGTAGGAAACACCGTTCTTTTGTTTTCAGCACACTCACGTTTCCTGCTCTCTTAGAGACTTTAGAAAGCAAGAGCGTGCTTCTCGCTCTAAAGCAGAGTGTGATCCATGGATGAGAACTATGGTGTGTGTTTCCCTTCAGAAAAGGAGTTAAATCCCAGGCTCTGTGTCTTCCTACAAGCAAGACTTCGTTTAAGGTAAGGGCAGTCACTTTTCAGCTCAAACGAACTACATCCTTCACTGAGCTCACACGTTTCTCATCTTAACAGACAAGCTTTGGATGTTAGAGGACCAGTACTTTGTATCAGTTTAAGAAGCAGAGTTGGACTAGATATGGTCCGTATGTGTAGGAAACACCGTTCTTTTGTTCTCAGCACACTCACGTTTCCTTTGGTCTTAGAGACTCTAGAAAGCAAGAGCGTGCTTCTTGTTCTAAAGCAGAGTGTGATCAATGGATGAGACAATGCTGTGTGTTTCACTTCAGAAATGGAGTTAAATCCCATGCTCTGAGTCTCCCTACAAGCAAGACTTCGTTTAAGGTAAGGGCAGTCACTTTTCTGCTCAAAGGAACTACATAGTTCACGAAGCTCACACGTTTCTCATCTTAACAGACAAGCATTGGATGTTAGAGGACCAGTGCATTGTATCAGTTTCTGAAGAAGATTTGGACTACATATAGTCAGTATGTGTAGGAAACACCGTTCTTTCGTTCTGGGCACTCTCAGATTTTCTGCTGTATTATAGACTCTAGAAAGCAAGAGCGTGCTTCTTGTTCTAAAGCAGAGTGTGATCCATGGATGAGAACTATGCTGTATGTTTCCCTTCAGAAATGGAGTTAAATCCCAGACGCTGTGTCATCCTACAGGCAAGACTTCGTTTCAGGTAAGGGCAGTCACTTTTCAGCTCAAACGAACTACATCGTTCACAGGGCTCACACGTTTCTCATCTTAACAGACAAGCATTGGATATTAGAGGACCAGTGCTTTGTATCAGTTTCAGACACAGAGTTGGACTAGATATGGTCCGTATGTGTAGGAAACACCTTTCTTTTGTTCTCAGCACACTCACGTTTCCTGCTGTCTTAGAGACTCTAGAAAGCAAGAGCGTGCTTCCTGTTCTGAAGCAGAGTGTGATCAATGGATGATTACACTGCTGTGTGTTTTACTTCAGAAAAGGATTTAAATCACAGGCTCTGAGTCTTCCTACAAGCAAGACTTGAATTCAGGTAAGGGCAGTCACTTTTCTGCTCAAACGAACTACATCGTTCACGAAGCTCACACGTTTCTCATCTTAATTGACAAGCATTGGATGTTAGAGGACCAGTGCTTTGTATCAGTTTCAGAAGAAGAGTTGGAATAGATAGGGTCCATATGTGTAGGAAACACCGTTCTTTTGTTCTCAGCACACTCACGTTTCCTGCTCTCTTAGAGACTTTAGAAAGCAAGAGCGTGCTTCTCGCTCTAGGGCAGAGTGTGATCCATGGATGAGAACTATGCTGTGTGTTTCCCTTCAGAAATGGAGTTATATCCCAGGCTCTGTGTCTTCCTACAAGCAAGACTTCGTTTCAGGTAAGGGCAGTCACTTTTCAGCTCAAACGAACTACATCCTTCACTGAGCTCACACGTTTCTCATCTTAACAGACAAGCATTGGATGTTAGAGGACCAGTACTTTGTATCAGTTTAAGAAGCAGAGTTGGACTAGATATGGTCCGTATGTGTAGGAAACCCCGTTCTTTTGTTCTCAGCACACTCACGTTTCCTTCTGTCTTAGAGATTCTAGAAAGCAAGAGCGTGCTTCTTGTTCTAAAGCAGAGTGTGATCAATGGATGAGACAATGCTGTGTGTTTCACTTCAGAAATGGAGTTAAATCCCATGCTCTGAGTCTCCCTACAAGCAAGACTTCGTTTAAGGTAAGGGCAGTAACTTTTCTGCTCAAAGGAACTACATTGTTCACGAAGCTCACACGTTTCTCATCTTAACAGACAAGCATTGGATGTTAGAGGAGCAGTGCATTGTATCAGTTTCTGAAGAAGATTTGGACTACATATAGTCAGTATGTGTAGGAAACACCGTTAATTCGTTCTGGGCACTCTCAGATTTCCTGCTGTAATAGAGACTCTAGAAAGCAAGAGCTTGCTTCTTGCTCTAAAGCAGAGTGTGATCCATGGATGAGAACTATGCTGTATGTTTCCCTTCAGAAATAGAGTTAAATCCCAGACTCTGTGTCATCCTACAGGCAAGACTTCGTTTCAGGTAAGGGCAGTCACTTTTAGGCTCAAAAGAACTACATCGTTCACGAAGCTCACACGTTTCTCATCTTAACAGACAAGCATTGGAATTTAGAGGACCAGTGCTTTGTATCAGTTTCAGAAGCAGAGTTGGACTATATAATATCTGTATGTGTAGGATACACCGTTCTTTTGTTCTCAGCACACTCACGTTTCCTGCTGTCTTAGCGACTCTAGAAAGCAAGAGCATGCTTCTTGTTCTAAAGCAGAGTGTGATCAATGGATGAGACAATGCCGTGTGTTTCACTTCAGAAATGGAGTTAAATCCCATGCTCTGAGTCTCCCTACAAGCAAGACTTCGTTTAAGGTAAGGGCAGTCACTTTTCTGCTCAAAGGAACTACATAGTTCACGAAGCTCACACGTTTCTCATCTTAACTGACAAGCATTGGATGTTAGAAGACCAGTGCATTGTATCAGTTTCTGATGAAGTTTTGGACTACATATAGTCAGTATGTGTAGGAAACACCGTTCTTTTGTTCTGGGCACACTCAGATTTACTGCTGTATTAGAAACTCTACAAAGCAAGAGCGTGCTTCTTGCTCTAAAGCAGAGTGTGATCCATGGATGAGAACTATGCTGTGTGTTTCCCTACATAAATGGAGTTAAATCCCAGACTCTGTGTTTTCCTACAGGCAAGACTTCTTTTCAGGTAAGGGCAGTCACTTTTCAGCTCAAACGAACTACATCGTTCACGAAGCTCACACGTTCCTCATCTTAACAGACAAGCCTTGGATTTTAGAGGACCAGTGCTTTGTATCAATTTCAGAAGCAGAGTTGGACTATATAATGTCCGTATGTGTAGGAAACAGCTTTCTTTTGTTCTCAGCACACTCACGTTTCCTGCTGTCTTAGAGAATCTAGAAAGCAAGAGCGTGCTTCTTGTTCTAAAGCAGAGTGTGATCAATGGATGATTACACTGCTGTGTGTTTTACTTCAGAAATGGATTTAAATCCCAGGCTCTGAGTCTTCCTACAAGCAAGACTTCAATTCAGGTAAGGGCAGTCACTTTTCTGCTCAAAGGAACTACATCGTTCACGAAGCTCACTCGTTTCTCATCTTAACTGACAAGCATTGGATGTTAGATGGTCAGTGCTTTGTGTCAGTTTCAGAAGCAGATTTGGACTACATATGGTCCATATGTGTAGGAAACACCGTTCTTTTGTTCTGGGCACACTCAGATTTCCTGCTGTATTAGAGACTCTAGAAAGCAAGAGTGTGCTTCTCGCTCTAAAGCAGAGTGTGATCCATGGATGAGAACTATGCTGTGTGTTTCCCTTCAGAAATGGAGTTAAATCCCACGCTCTGTGTCTCCCTACAAGCAAGACTTCGTTTAATGTAAGGGCAGTCACCTTTCGGCTCAAAGGAACTACATCGTTCACGAAGCGCACACGTTTCTCATCTTAACTAAAAAGCATTGGATGTTAGAGGACCAGTGCATTGTATCAGTTTCAGAAGAAGATTTGGTCTACATATAGTCAGTATGTGTAGGAAACACCGTTCTTTTGTTCTGGGCACACTCAGATTTGCTGCTGTAGTAGAGACTCTAGAAAGCAAGAGCGTGCTTCTTGCTCTAAAGCAGAGTGTGATCCATGGATGAGAACTATGCTGTATGCTTCCCTTCAGAAATGGAGTTAAACCCCAGACTCTGTGTCTTCCTACAGGCAAGACTTCGTTTCATGTAAGGGCAGTCACTTTTCAGCTCAAACGAACTACATCTTGCACGAAGCTCACACGTTTCTCATCTTAACAGACAAGCATTGGATTTTAGAGGACCAGTGCTTTGTATCAATTTAAGAAGCAGAGTTGGACTATATAATGTCCATATGTTTAGGATACACCGTTGTTTTGTTCTCAGCACACTCACGTTTCCTTCGGTCTTAGAGAATCTAGAAAGCAAGAGCGTGCTTCTTGTTCTAAAGCAGAGTGTGATCAATGGATGAGACAATGCTGTGTGTTTCACTTCTGAAATGGAGTTAAATCCCATGCTCTGAGTCTCCCTACAAGCAAGACTTCGTTTAAGGTAAGGGCAGTCACTTTTATGCTCAAAGGAACTACATCCTTCACGAAGCTCACACGTTTCTCATCTTAACTGACAAGCATTGGATGTTAGAGGACCAGTGCATTGCATCAGTTTCTGAAGAAGATTTGGACTACATATAGTCAGTATGTGTAGGAAAACCGTTCTTTTGTTCTGGGCACACTCAGATTTCCTGCTGTATTAGAGACTCTAGAAAGCAAGAGTGTGCTTCTTGATCTAAAGCAGAGTGTGATCCATGGATGAGAACTATGCTGTAGGTTTCCCTACATAAATGGAGTTAAATCCCAGACTCTGTGTTTTCCTACAGGCAAGACTTCTTTTCAGGTAAGGGCAGTCACTTTTCAGCTCAAACGAACTACATCGTTCACGAAGCTCACACGTTCCTCATCTTAACAGACAAGCCTTGGATTTTAGAGGACCAGTGCTTTGCATCAATTTCAGAAGCAGAGTTGGACTATATAATGTCCGTATGTGTAGGAAACACCGTTCTTTTGTTCTCAGCACACTCACGTTTCCTGCTGTCTTAGAGAATCTAGAAAGCAAGAGCGTGCTTCTTGTTCTAAAGCAGAGTGTGATCAATGGATGATTACACTGCTGTGTGTTTTACTTCAGAAATGGATTTAAATCCCAGGCTCTGAGTCTTCCTACAAGCAAGACTTCAATTCAGGTAAGGGCAGTCACTTTTCTGGTCAAAGGAACTACATCGTTCACGAAGCTCACTCGTTTCTCATCTTAACTGACAAGCATTGGATGTTAGATGGTCAGTGCTTTGTGTCAGTTTCAGAAGCAGATTTGGACTACATATGGTCCATATGTGTAGGAAACACCGTTCTTTTGTTCTGGGCACACTCAGATTTCCTGCTGTATTAGAGACTCTAGAAAGCAAGAGTGTGCTTCTCGCTCTAAAGCAGAGTGTGATCCATGGATGAGAACTATGCTGTGTGTTTCCCTTCAGAAATGGAGTTAAATCCCAGGCTCTGTGTCTTCCTACAAGCAAGACTTCGTTTCAGGTAAGGGCAGTCACTTTTCAGCTCAAACGAACTACATCGTTCCCTGAGCTCACACGTTTCTCATCTTAACAGACAAGCATTGGATGTTAGAGGACCAGTGCTTTGTATCAGTTTAAGAAGCAGAGTTGGACTAGATATGGTCCGTATGTGTAGGAAACACCGTTCTTTTGTTCTCAGCACACTCACGTTTCCTGCTGTCTTAGAGACTCTAGAAAGCAAGAGCGTGCTTCTTGTTCTAAAGCAGAGTGTGATCAATGGATGAGACAATGCTGTGTGTTTCACTTCAGAAATGGAGTTAAATCCCATGCTCTGAGTCTCCCTACAAGCAAGACTTCGTTTAAGGTAAGGGCAGTCACCTTTCTGCTCAAATGTACTACATTGTTCACGAAGCGCACACGTTTCTCATCTTAACTAAAAAGCATTGGATGTTAGAGGACCAGAGCATTGTATCAGTTTCAGAAGAAGATTTGGACTACATATAGTCAGTATGTGTAGGAAACACCGTTCTTTTGTTCTGGGCACACTCAGATTTGCTGCTGTAGTAGAGACTCTAGAAAGCAAGAGCGTGCTTCTTGCTCTAAAGCAGAGTGTGATCCGTGGATGAGAACTATGCTGTATGTTTCCCTTCAGAAATGGAGTTAAATCCCAGACTCTGTGTCTTCCTACAGGCAAGACTTCGTTTCATGTAAGGGCAGTCACTTTTCAGCTCAAACGAACTACATCTTTCACGAAGCTCACACGTTTCTCATCTTAACAGACAAGCATTGGATTTTAGAGGACCAGTGCTTTGTATCAATTTAAGAAGCAGAGTTGGACTATATAATGTCCATATGTGTAGGATACACCGTTGTTTTGTTCTCAGCACACTCACGTTTCCTGCTGTCTTAGAGACTCTAGAAAGCAAGAGCGTGCTTCTTGTTCTAAAGCAGAGTGTGATCAATGGATGAGACAATGCTGTGTGTTTCACTTCAGAAATGGAGTTAAATCCCATGCTCTGAGTCTCCCTACAAGCAAGACTTCGTTTAAGGTAAGGGCAGTCACTTTTCTGCTCAAAGGAACTACATCCTTCACGAAGCTCACACGTTCCTCGTCTTAACAGACAAGCATTGGATGTTAGAGGACAAGTGCTTTGTATCAGTTTCAGAAGCAGAGTTGGACTAGATATGGTCCGTATGTGTAGGAAACACCGTTCTAGTGTTCTCAGCACACTCACGTTTCCTGCTCTCTTAGAGACTTTAGAAAGCAAGAGCGAGCTTCTCGCTCTAAAGCAGAGTGTGATCTATGGATGAGAACTATGCTGTGTGTTTCCCTTCAGAAATGGAGTTAAATCCCAGGCTCTGTGTCTTCCTACAAGCAAGACTTCGTTTCAGGTAAGGGCAGTCACTTTTCAGCTCAAACAAAGTACATCATTCCCTGAGCTCACACGTTTCTCATCTTAACAGACAAGCATTGGATGTTAGAGGACCAGTGCTTTGTATCAGTTTAAGAAGCAGAGTTGGACTAGATATGATCCGTAAGTGTAGGAAACACCGTTCTTTTGTTCTCAGCACACTCACGTTTCCTGCTGTCTTAGAGACTCTAGAAAGCAAGAGCGTGCTTCTTGTTCTAAAGCAGAGTCTGATCAATGGATGAGACAATGCTGTGTGTTTCACTTCAGAAATGGAGTTAAATCCCATGCTCTGAGTCTCCCTACAAGCAAGACTTCGTTTAAGGTAAGGGCAGTCACCTTTCTGCTCAAAGGAACTACATCGTTCACGAAGCGCACAAGTTTCTCATCTTAACTAAAAAGCATTGGATGTTAGAAGACCAGTGCATTGTATCAGTTTCTGAAGAAGATTTGGCTACATATAGTCAGTATGTGTAGGAAACACCGTTCTTTTTTTCTGGGCACACTCAGATTTGCTGCTGTAGTAGAGACTCTAGAAAGCAAGAGCGTGCTTCTTGCTCTAAAGCAGAGTGTGATCCATGGATGAGAACTATGCTGTATGTTTCCCTTCAGAAATGGAGTTAAATCCCAGACTCTGTGTCTTCCTACAGGCAAGACTTCGTTTCATGTAAGGGCAGTCACTTTTCAGCTCAAACGAACTACATCTTTCACGAAGCTCACACGTTTCTCATCTTAACAGACAAGCATTGGATTTTAGAGGACCAGTGCTTTGTATCAATTTAAGAAGCAGAGTTGGACTATATAATGTCCATATGTGTAGGATACACCGTTGTTTTGTTCTCAGCACACTCACGTTTCCTGCTGTCTTAGAGACTCTAGAAAGCAAGAGCGTGCTTCTTGTTCTAAAGCAGAGTGTGATCAATGGATGAGACAATGCTGTGTGTTTCACTTCAGAAATGGAGTTAAATCCCATGCTCTGAGTCTCCCTACAAGCAAGACTTCGTTTAAGGTAAGGGCAGTCACTTTTCTGCTCAAAGGAACTACATCCTTCACGAAGCTCACACGTTCCTCGTCTTAACAGACAAGCATTGGATGTTAGAGGACCAGTGCTTTGTATCAGTTTCAGAAGCAGAGTTGGACTAGATATGGTCCGTATGTGTAGGAAACACCGTTCTAGTGTTCTCAGCACACTCACGTTTCCTGCTCTCTTAGAGACTTTAGAAAGCAAGAGCGAGCTTCTCGCTCTAAAGCAGAGTGTGATCCATGGATGAGAACTATGCTGTGTGTTTCCCTTCAGAAATGGAGTTAAATCCCAGGCTCTGTGTCTTCCTACAAGCAAGACTTCGTTTCAGGTAAGGGCAGTCACTTTTCAGCTCAAACAAAGTACATCGTTCCCTGAGCTCACACGTTTCTCATCTTAACAGACAAGCATTGGATGTTAGAGGACCAGTGCTTTGTATCAGTTTAAGAAGCAGAGTTGGACTAGATATGATCCGTATGTGTAGGAAACACCGTTCTTTTGTTCTCAGCACACTCACGTTTCCTGCTGTCTTAGAGACTCTAGAAAGCAAGAGCGTGCTTCTTGTTCTAAAGCAGAGTCTGATCAATGGATGAGACAATGCTGTGTGTTTCACTTCAGAAATGGAGTTAAATCCCATGCTCTGAGTCTCCCTACAAGCAAGACTTCGTTTAAGGTAAGGGCAGTCACCTTTCTGCTCAAAGGAACTACATCGTTCACGAAGCGCACAAGTTTCTCATCTTAACTAAAAAGCATTGGATGTTAGAAGACCAGTGCATTGTATCAGTTTCTGAAGAAGATTTGGCTACATATAGTCAGTATGTGTAGGAAACACCGTTCTTTTGTTCTGGGCACACTCAGATTTCCTGCTGTATTAGAGAATCTAGAAAGCAAGAGCGTGTTTCTTGCTCTAAAGCAGAGTGTGATCCATGGATGAGAACTATGCTGTGTGTTTCCCTTCAGAAAAGGAGTTAAATCCCAGGCTCTGAGTCTTCCTACAAGCAAGACTTCAATTCAGGTAAGGGCGGTCACTTTTCTGCTCAAACGAACTACATCGTTCATGAAGCTCACACGTTTCTCATCTTAATTGACAAGCATTGGATGTTAGAGGACCAGTGCTTTGTATCATTTTCAGAAGAAGAGTTGGACTAGATATGGTCAGTATGTGTAGGAAACACCGTTCTTTTGTTCTCAGCACACTCACGTTTCCTGCTCTCTTAGAGACTTTAGAAAGCAAGAGCATGCTTCTCGCTCTAAAGCAGAGTGTGATCCATGGATGAGAACTATGGTGTGTGTTTCCCTTCAGAAAAGGAGTTAAATCCCAGGCTCTGTGTCTTCCTACAAGCAAGACTTCGTTTAAGGTAAGGGCAGTCACTTTTCAGCTCAAACGAACTACATCCTTCACTGAGCTCACACGTTTCTCATCTTAACAGACAAGCTTTGGATGTTAGAGGACCAGTACTTTGTATCAGTTTAAGAAGCAGAGTTGGACTAGATATGGTCCGTATGTGTAGGAAACACCGTTCTTTTGTTCTCAGCACACTCACGTTTCCTTCGGTCTTAGAGACTCTAGAAAGCAAGAGCGTGCTTCTTGTTCTAAAGCAGAGTGTGATCAATGGATGAGACAATGCTGTGTGTTTCACTTCAGAAATGGAGTTAAATCCCATGCTCTGAGTCTCCCTACAAGCAAGACTTCATTTAAGGTAAGGGCAGTCACTTTTCTACTCAAAGGAACTACATTGTTCACGAAGCTCACACGTTTCTCATCTTAACAGACAAGCATTGGATGTTAGAGGACCAGTGCATTGTATCAGTTTCTGAAGAAGATTTGGACTACATATAGTCAGTATGTGTAGGAAACACCGTTCTTTCGTTCTGGGCACTCTCAGATTTTCTGCTGTATTAGAGACTCTAGAAAGCAAGAGCGTGCTTCTTGTTCTAAAGCAGAGTGTGATCCATGGATGAGAGCTATGCTGTATGTTTCCCTTCAGAAATGGAGTTAAATCCCAGACGCTGTGTCATCCTACAGGCAAGACTTCGTTTCAGGTAAGGGCAGTCACTTTTCAGCTCAAACGAACTACATCGTTCACAGGGCTCACACGTTTCTCATCTTAACAGACAAGCATTGGATATTAGAGGACCAGTGCTTTGTATCAGTTTCAGACACAGAGTTGGACTAGATATGGTCCGTATGTGTAGGAAACACCTTTCTTTTGTTCTCAGCACACTCACGTTTCCTGCTGTCTTAGAGACTCTAGAAAGCAAGAGCGTGCTTCCTGTTCTGAAGCAGAGTGTGATCAATGGATGATTACACTGCTGTGTGTTTTACTTCAGAAAAGGATTTAAATCACAGGCTCTGAGTCTTCCTACAAGCAAGACTTCAATTCAGGTAAGGGCAGTCACTTTTCTGCTCAAACGAACTACATCGTTCACGAAGCTCACACGTTTCTCATCTTAATTGACAAGCATTGGATGTTAGAGGACCAGTGCTTTGTATCAGTTTCAGAAGAAGAGTTGGAATAGATATGGTCCGTATGTGTAGGAAACACCGTTCTTTTGTTCTCAGCACACTCACGTTTCCTGCTCTCTTAGAGACTTTAGAAAGCAAGAGCATGCTTCTCGCTCTAGGGCAGAGTGTGATCCATGGATGAGAACTATGCTGTGTGTTTCCCTTCAGAAATGGAGTTATATCCCAGGCTCTGTGTCTTCCTACAAGCAAGACTTCGTTTCAGGTAAGGGCAGTCACTTTTCAGCTCAAACGAACTACATCCTTCACTGAGCTCACACGTTTCTCATCTTAACAGACAAGCATTGGATGTTAGAGGACCAGTACTTTGTATCAGTTTAAGAAGCAGAGTTGGACTAGATATGGTCCGTATGTGTAGGAAACCCCGTTCTTTTGTTCTCAGCACACTCACGTTTCCTTCTGTCTTAGAGATTCTAGAAAGCAAGAGCGTGCTTCTTGTTCTAAAGCAGAGTGTGATCAATGGATGAGACAATGCTGTGTGTTTCACTTCAGAAATGGAGTTAAATCCCATGCTCTGAGTCTCCCTACAAGCAAGACTTCGTTTAAGGTAAGGGCAGTAACTTTTCTGCTCAAAGGAACTACATTGTTCACGAAGCTCACACGTTTCTCATCTTAACAGACAAGCATTGGATGTTAGAGGACCAGTGCATTGTATCAGTTTCTGAAGAAGATTTGGACTACATATAGTCAGTATGTGTAGGAAACACCGTTAATTCGTTCTGGGCACTCTCAGATTTCCTGCTGTATTAGAGACTCTAGAAAGCAAGAGCGTGCTTCTTGCTCTAAAGCAGAGTGTGATCCATGGATGAGAACTATGCTGTATGTTTCCCTTCAGAAATAGAGTTAAATCCCAGACTCTGTGTCATCCTATAGGCAAGGCTTCGTTTCAGGTAAGGGCAGTCACTTTTGAGCTCAAAAGAACTACATCGTTCACGAAGCTCACACGTTTCTCATCTTAACAGACAAGCATTGGAATTTAGAGGACCAGTGCTTTGTATCAGTTTCAGAAGCAGAGTTGGACTATATAATATCTGTATGTGTAGGATACACCGTTCTTTTGTTCTCAGCACACTCACGTTTCCTGCTGTCTTAGCGACTCTAGAAAGCAAGAGCGTGCTTCTTGTTCTAAAGCAGAGTGTGATCAATGGATGAGACAATGCCGTGTGTTTCACTTCAGAAATGGAGTTAAATCCCATGCTCTGAGTCTCCCTACAAGCAAGACTTCGTTTAAGGTAAGGGCAGTCACTTTTCTGCTCAAAGGAACTACATAGTTCACGAAGCTCACACGTTTCTCATCTTAACTGACAAGCATTGGATGTTAGAAGACCAGTGCATTGTATCAGTTTCTGAAGAAGTTTTGGACTACATATAGTCAGTATGTGTAGGAAACACTGTTCTTTTGTTCTGGGCACACTCAGATTTACTGCTGTATTAGAAACTCTACAAAGCAAGAGCGTGCTTCTTGCTCTAAAGCAGAGTGTGATCCATGGATGAGAACTATGCTGTGTGTTTCCCTACATAAATGGAGTTAAATCCCAGACTCTGTGTTTTCCTACAGGCAAGACTTCTTTTCAGGTAAGGGCAGTCACTTTTCAGCTCAAACGAACTACATCGTTCACGAAGCTCACACGTTCCTCATCTTAACAGACAAGCCTTGGATTTTAGAGGACCAGTGCTTTGTATCAATTTCAGAAGCAGAGTTGGACTATATAATGTCCGTATGTGTAGGAAACAGCTTTCTTTTGTTCTCAGCACACTCACGTTTCCTGCTGTCTTAGAGAATCTAGAAAGCAAGAGCGTGCTTCTTGTTCTAAAGCAGAGTGTGATCAATGGATGATTACACTGCTGTGTGTTTTACTTCAGAAATGGATTTAAATCCCAGGCTCTGAGTCTTCCTACAAGCAAGACTTCAATTCAGGTAAGGGCAGTCACTTTTCTGCTCAAAGGAACTACATCGTTCACGAAGCTCACTCGTTTCTCATCTTAACTGACAAGCATTTGGATGTTAGATGTCAATGCTTTGTGTCAGTTTCAGAAGCAGATTTGGACTACATATGGTCCATATGTGTAGGAAACACCGTTCTTTTGTTCTGGGCACACTCAGATTTCCTGCTGTATTAGAGACTCTAGAAAGCAAGAGTGTGCTTCTCGCTCTAAAGCAGAGTGTGATCCATGGATGAGAACTATGCTGTGTGTTTCCCTTCAGAAATGGAGTTAAATCCCACGCTCTGTGTCTCCCTACAAGCAAGACTTCGTTTAAGGTAAGGGCAGTCACCTTTCGGCTCAAAGGAACTACATTGTTCACGAAGCGCACACGTTTCTCATCTTAACTAAAAAGCATTGGATGTTAGAGGACCAGTGCATTGTATCAGTTTCAGAAGAAGATTTGGTCTACATATAGTCAGTATGTGTAGGAAACACCGTTCTTTTGTTCTGGGCACACTCAGATTTGCTGCTGTAGTAGAGACTCTAGAAAGCAAGAGCGTGCTTCTTGCTCTAAAGCAGAGTGTGATCCATGGATGAGAACTATGCTGTATGTTTCCCTTCAGAAATGGAGTTAAATCCCAGACTTTGTGTCTTCCTACAGGCAAGACTTCGTTTCATGTAAGGGCAGTCACTTTTCAGCTCAAACGAACTACATCTTGCACGAAGCTCACACGTTTCTCATCTTAACAGACAAGCATTGGATTTTAGAGGACCAGTGCTTTGTATCAATTTAAGAAGCAGAGTTGGACTATATAATGTCCATATGTTTAGGATACACCGTTGTTTTGTTCTCAGCACACTCACGTTTCCTTCGGTCTTAGAGAATCTAGAAAGCAAGAGCGTGCTTCTTGTTCTAAAGCAGAGTGTGATCAATGGATGAGACAATGCTGTGTGTTTTACTTCAGAAATGGATTTAAATCCCATGCTCTGAGTCTTCCTACAAGCAAGACTTCAATTCAGGTAAGGGCAGTCACTTTTCTGCTCAAAGGAACTACATCGTTCACGAAGCTCACTCGTTTCTCATCTTAACTGACAAGCATTGGATGTTAGATGGTCAGTGCTTTGTGTCAGTTTCAGAAGCAGATTTGGACTACATATGGTCCATATGTGTAGGAAACACCGTTCTTTTGTTCTGGGCACACTCAGATTTCCTGCTGTATTAGAGACTCTAGAAAGCAAGAGTGTGCTTCTCGCTCTAAAGCAGAGTGTGATCCATGGATGAGAACTATGCTGTGTGTTTCCCTTCAGAAATGGAGTTAAATCCCATGCTCTGAGTCTCCCTACAAGCAAGACTTCGTTTAAGGTAAGGGCAGTCACCTTTCTGCTCAAAGGAACTACATCGTTCACGAAGCGCACAAGTTTCTCATCTTAACTAAAAAGCATTGGATGTTAGAAGACCAGTGCATTGTATCAGTTTCTGAAGAAGATTTGGCTACATATAGTCAGTATGTGTAGGAAACACCGTTCTTTTGTTCTGGGCACACTCAGATTTGCTGCTGTAGTAGAGACTCTAGAAAGCAAGAGCGTGCTTCTTGCTCTAAAGCAGAGTGTGATCCATGGATGAGAACTATGCTGTATGTTTCCCTTCAGAAATGGAGTTAAATCCCAGACTCTGTGTCTTCCTACAGGCAAGACTTCGTTTCATGTAAGGGCAGTCACTTTTCAGCTCAAACGAACTACATCTTTCACGAAGCTCACACGTTTCTCATCTTAACAGACAAGCATTGGATTTTAGAGGACCAGTGCTTTGTATCAATTTAAGAAGCAGAGTTGGACTATATAATGTCCATATGTGTAGGATACACCGTTGTTTTGTTCTCAGCACACTCACGTTTCCTGCTGTCTTAGAGACTCTAGAAAGCAAGAGCGTGCTTCTTGTTCTAAAGCAGAGTGTGATCAATGGATGAGACAATGCTGTGTGTTTCACTTCAGAAATGGAGTTAAATCCCATGCTCTGAGTCTCCCTACAAGCAAGACTTCGTTTAAGGTAAGGGCAGTCACTTTTCTGCTCAAAGGAACTACATCCTTCACGAAGCTCACACGTTCCTCGTCTTAACAGACAAGCATTGGATGTTAGAGGACAAGTGCTTTGTATCAGTTTCAGAAGCAGAGTTGGACTAGATATGGTCCGTATGTGTAGGAAACACCGTTCTAGTGTTCTCAGCACACTCACGTTTCCTGCTCTCTTAGAGACTTTAGAAAGCAAGAGCGAGCTTCTCGCTCTAAAGCAGAGTGTGATCCATGGATGAGAACTATGCTGTGTGTTTCCCTTCAGAAATGGAGTTAAATCCCAGGCTCTGTGTCTTCCTACAAGCAAGACTTCGTTTCAGGTAAGGGCAGTCACTTTTCAGCTCAAACAAAGTACATCATTCCCTGAGCTCACACGTTTCTCATCTTAACAGACAAGCATTGGATGTTAGAGGACCAGTGCTTTGTATCAGTTTAAGAAGCAGAGTTGGACTAGATATGATCGGTAAGTGTAGGAAACACCGTTCTTTTGTTCTCAGCACACTCACGTTTCCTGCTGTCTTAGAGACTCTAGAAAGCAAGAGCGTGCTTCTTGTTCTAAAGCAGAGTCTGATCAATGGATGAGACAATGCTGTGTGTTTCACTTCAGAAATGGAGTTAAATCCTATGCTCTGAGTCTCCCTACAAGCAAGACTTCGTTTAAGGTAAGGGCAGTCACCTTTCTGCTCAAAGGAACTACATCGTTCACGAAGCGCACAAGTTTCTCATCTTAACTAAAAAGCATTGGATGTTAGAAGACCAGTGCATTGTATCAGTTTCTGAAGAAGATTTGGCTACATATAGTCAGTATGTGTAGGAAACACCGTTCTTTTGTTCTGGGCACACTCAGATTTGCTGCTGTAGTAGAGACTCTAGAAAGCAAGAGCGTGCTTCTTGCTCTAAAGCAGAGTGTGATCCATGGATGAGAACTATGCTGTATGTTTCCCTTCAGAAATGGAGTTAAATCCCAGACTCTGTGTCTTCCTACAGGCAAGACTCGTTTCATGTAAGGGCAGTCACTTTTCAGCTCAAACGAACTACATCTTTCACGAAGCTCACACGTTTCTCATCTTAACAGACAAGCATTGGATTTTAGAGGACCAGTGCTTTGTATCAATTTAAGAAGCAGAGTTGGACTATATAATGTCCATATGTGTAGGATACACCGTTGTTTTGTTCTCAGCACACTCACGTTTCCTGCTGTCTTAGAGACTCTAGAAAGCAAGAGCGTGCTTCTTGTTCTAAAGCAGAGTGTGATCAATGGATGAGACAATGCTGTGTGTTTCACTTCAGAAATGGAGTTAAATCCCAGGCTCTGTGTCTTCCTACAAGCAAGACTTCGTTTCAGGTAAGGGCAGTCACTTTTCAGCTCAAACAAAGTACATCGTTCCCTGAGCTCACACGTTTCTCATCTTAACAGACAAGCATTGGATGTTAGAGGACCAGTGCTTTGTATCAGTTTAAGAAGCAGAGTTGGACTAGATATGATCCGTATGTGTAGGAAACACCGTTCTTTTGTTCTCAGCACACTCACGTTTCCTGCTGTCTTAGAGACTCTAGAAAGCAAGAGCGTGCTTCTTGTTCTAAAGCAGAGTCTGATCAATGGATGAGACAATGCTGTGTGTTTCACTTCAGAAATGGAGTTAAATCCCATGCTCTGAGTCTCCCTACAAGCAAGACTTCGTTTAAGGTAAGGGCAGTCACCTTTCTGCTCAAAGGAACTACATCGTTCACGAAGCGCACAAGTTTCTCATCTTAACTAAAAAGCATTGGATGTTAGAAGACCAGTGCATTGTATCAGTTTCTGAAGAAGATTTGGCTACATATAGTCAGTATGTGTAGGAAACACCGTTCTTTTGTTCTGGGCACACTCAGATTTCCTGCTGTATTAGAGAATCTAGAAAGCAAGAGCGTGTTTCTTGCTCTAAAGCAGAGTGTGATCCATGGATGAGAACTATGCTGTGTGTTTCCCTTCAGAAAAGGAGTTAAATCCCAGGCTCTGAGTCTTCCTACAAGCAAGACTTCAATTCAGGTAAGGGCGGTCACTTTTCTGCTCAAACGAACTACATCGTTCACGAAGCTCACACGTTTCTCATCTTAATTGACAAGCATTGGATGTTAGAGGACCAGTGCTTTGTATCATTTTCAGAAGAAGAGTTGGACTAGATATGGTCCGTATGTGTAGGAAACACCGTTCTTTTGTTCTCAGCACACTCACGTTTCCTGCTCTCTTAGAGACTTTAGAAAGCAAGAGCATGCTTCTCGCTCTAAAGCAGAGTGTGATCCATGGATGAGAACTATGGTGTGTGTTTCCCTTCAGAAAAGGAGTTAAATCCCAGGCTCTGTGTCTTCCTACAAGCAAGACTTCGTTTAAGGTAAGGGCAGTCACTTTTCAGCTCAAACGAAGTACATCCTTCACTGAGCTCACACGTTTCTCATCTTAACAGACAAGCTTTGGATGTTAGAGGACCAGTACTTTGTATCAGTTTAAGAAGCAGAGTTGGACTAGATATGGTCCGTATGTGTAGGAAACACCGTTCTTTTGTTCTCAGCACACTCACGTTTCCTGCTGTCTTAGAGACTCTAGAAAGCAAGAGCGTGCTTCTTGTTCTAAAGCAGAGTGTGATCAATGGATGAGACAATGCTGTGTGTTTCACTTCAGAAATGGAGTTAAATCCCATGCTCTGAGTCTCCCTACAAGCAAGACTTCATTTAAGGTAAGGGCAGTCACTTTTCTACTCAAAGGAACTACATCGTTCACGAAGCTCACACGTTTCTCATCTTAACAGACAAGCATTGGATGTTAGAGGACCAGTGCATTGTATCAGTTTCTGAAGAAGATTTGGACTACATATAGTCAGTATGTGTAGGAAACACCGTTAATTCGTTCTGGGCACTCTCAGATTTCCTGCTGTATTAGAGACTCTAGAAAGCAAGAGCGTGCTTCTTGCTCTAAAGCAGAGTGTGATCCATGGATGAGAACTATGCTGTATGTTTCCCTTCAGAAATAGAGTTAAATCCCAGACTCTGTGTCATCCTATAGGCAAGGCTTCGTTTCAGGTAAGGGCAGTCACTTTTGAGCTCAAAAGAACTACATCGTTCACGAAGCTCACACGTTTCTCATCTTAACAGACAAGCATTGGAATTTAGAGGACCAGTGCTTTGTATCAGTTTCAGAAGCAGAGTTGGACTATATAATATCTGTATGTGTAGGATACACCGTTCTTTTGTTCTCAGCACACTCACGTTTCCTGCTGTCTTAGCGACCCTAGAAAGCAAGAGCGTGCTTCTTGTTCTAAAGCAGAGTGTGATCAATGGATGAGACAATGCCGTGTGTTTCACTTCAGAAATGGAGTTAAATCCCATGCTCTGAGTCTCCCTACAAGCAAGACTTCGTTTAAGGTAAGGGCAGTCACTTTTCTGCTCAAAGGAACTACATAGTTCACGAAGCTCACACGTTTCTCATCTTAACTGACAAGCATTGGATGTTAGAAGACCAGTGCATTGTATCAGTTTCTGAAGAAGTTTTGGACTACATATAGTCAGTATGTGTAGGAAACACCGTTCTTTTGTTCTGGGCACACTCAGATTTACTGCTGTATTAGAAACTCTACAAAGCAAGAGCGTGCTTCTTGCTCTAAAGCAGAGTGTGATCCATGGATGAGAACTATGCTGTGTGTTTCCCTACATAAATGGAGTTAAATCACAGACTCTGTGTTTTCCTACAAGCAAGACTTCTTTTCAGGTAAGGGCAGTCACTTTTCAGCTCAAACGAACTACATCGTTCACGAAGCTCACACGTTCCTCATCTTAACAGACAAGCCTTGGATTTTAGAGGACCAGTGCTTTGTATCAATTTCAGAAGCAGAGTTGGACTATATAATGTCCGTATGTGTAGGAAACAGCTTTCTTTTGTTCTCAGCACACTCACGTTTCCTGCTGTCTTAGAGAATCTAGAAAGCAAGAGCGTGCTTCTTGTTCTAAAGCAGAGTGTGATCAATGGATGATTACACTGCTGTGTGTTTTACTTCAGAAATGGATTTAAATCCCAGGCTCTGAGTCTTCCTACAAGCAAGACTTCAATTCAGGTAAGGGCAGTCACTTTTCTGCTCAAAGGAACTACATCGTTCACGAAGCTCACTCGTTTCTCATCTTAACTGACAAGCATTTGGATGTTAGATGTCAATGCTTTGTGTCAGTTTCAGAAGCAGATTTGGACTACATATGGTCCATATGTGTAGGAAACACCGTTCTTTTGTTCTGGGCACACTCAGATTTCCTGCTGTATTAGAGACTCTAGAAAGCAAGAGTGTGCTTCTCGCTCTAAAGCAGATTGTGATCCATGGATGAGAACTATGCTGTGTGTTTCCCTTCAGAAATGGAGTTAAATCCCACGCTCTGTGTCTCCCTACAAGCAAGACTTCGTTTAAGGTAAGGGCAGTCACCTTTCGGCTCAAAGGAACTACATTGTTCACGAAGCGCACACGTTTCTCATCTTAACTAAAAAGCATTGGATGTTAGAGGACCAGTGCATTGTATCAGTTTCAGAAGAAGATTTGGTCTACATATAGTCAGTATGTGTAGGAAACACCGTTCTTTTGTTCTGGGCACACTCAGATTTGCTGCTGTAGTAGAGACTCTAGAAAGCAAGAGCGTGCTTCTTGCTCTAAAGCAGAGTGTGATCCATGGATGAGAACTATGCTGTATGTTTCCCTTCAGAAATGGAGTTAAATCCCAGACTTTGTGTCTTCCTACAGGCAAGACTTCGTTTCATGTAAGGGCAGTCACTTTTCAGCTCAAACGAACTACATCTTGCACGAAGCTCACACGTTTCTCATCTTAACAGACAAGCATTGGATTTTAGAGGACCAGTGCTTTGTATCAATTTAAGAAGCAGAGTTGGACTATATAATGTCCATATGTTTAGGATACACCGTTGTTTTGTTCTCAGCACACTCACGTTTCCTTCGGTCTTAGAGAATCTAGAAAGCAAGAGCGTGCTTCTTGTTCTAAAGCAGAGTGTGATCAATGGATGAGACAATGCTGTGTGTTTTACTTCAGAAATGGATTTAAATCCCATGCTCTGAGTCTTCCTACAAGCAAGACTTTAATTCAGGTAAGGGCAGTCACTTTTCTGCTCAAAGGAACTACATCGTTCACGAAGCTCACTCGTTTCTCATCTTAACTGACAAGCATTGGATGTTAGATGGTCAGTGCTTTGTGTCAGTTTCAGAAGCAGATTTGGACTACATATGGTCCATATGTGTAGGAAACACCGTTCTTTTGTTCTGGGCACACTCAGATTTCCTGCTGTATTAGAGACTCTAGAAAGCAAGAGTGTGCTTCTCGCTCTAAAGCAGAGTGTGATCCATGGATGAGACAATGCTGTGTGTTTCACTTCAGAAATGGAGTTAAATCCCATGCTCTGAGTCTCCCTACAAGCAAGACTTCGTTTAAGGTAAGGGCAGTCACCTTTCTGCTCAAAGGAACTACATCGTTCACGAAGCGCACAAGTTTCTCATCTTAACTAAAAAGCATTGGATGTTAGAAGACCAGTGCATTGTATCAGTTTCTGAAGAAGATTTGGCTACATATAGTCAGTATGTGTAGGAAACACCGTTCTTTTGTTCTGGGCACACTCAGATTTGCTGCTGTAGTAGAGACTCTAGAAAGCAAGAGCGTGCTTCTTGCTCTAAAGCAGAGTGTGATCCATGGATGAGAACTATGCTGTATGTTTCCCTTCAGAAATGGAGTTAAATCCCAGACTCTGTGTCTTCCTACAGGCAAGACTTCGTTTCATGTAAGGGCAGTCACTTTTCAGCTCAAACGAACTACATCTTTCACGAAGCTCACACGTTTCTCATCTTAACAGACAAGCATTGGATTTTAGAGGACCAGTGCTTTGTATCAATTTAAGAAGCAGAGTTGGACTATATAATGTCCATATGTGTAGGATACACCGTTGTTTTGTTCTCAGCACACTCACGTTTCCTGCTGTCTTAGAGACTCTAGAAAGCAAGAGCGTGCTTCTTGTTCTAAAGCAGAGTGTGATCAATGGATGAGACAATGCTGTGTGTTTCACTTCAGAAATGGAGTTAAATCCCATGCTCTGAGTCTCCCTACAAGCAAGACTTCGTTTAAGGTAAGGGCAGTCACCTTTCTGCTCAAAGGAACTACATCGTTCACGAAGCGCACAAGTTTCTCATCTTAACTAAAAAGCATTGGATGTTAGAAGACCAGTGCATTGTATCAGTTTCTGAAGAAGATTTGGCTACATATAGTCAGTATGTGTAGGAAACACCGTTCTTTTGTTCTGGGCACACTCAGATTTGCTGCTGTAGTAGAGACTCTAGAAAGCAAGAGCGTGCTTCTTGCTCTAAAGCAGAGTGTGATCCATGGATGAGAACTATGCTGTATGTTTCCCTTCAGAAATGGAGTTAAATCCCAGACTCTGTGTCTTCCTACAGGCAAGACTTCGTTTCATGTAAGGGCAGTCACTTTTCAGCTCAAACGAACTACATCTTTCACGAAGCTCACACGTTTCTCATCTTAACAGACAAGCATTGGATTTTAGAGGACCAGTGCTTTGTATCAATTTAAGAAGCAGAGTTGGACTATATAATGTCCATATGTGTAGGATACACCGTTGTTTTGTTCTCAGCACACTCACGTTTCCTGCTGTCTTAGAGACTCTAGAAAGCAAGAGCGTGCTTCTTGTTCTAAAGCAGAGTGTGATCAATGGATGAGACAATGCTGTGTGTTTCACTTCAGAAATGGAGTTAAATCCCATGCTCTGAGTCTCCCTACAAGCAAGACTTCGTTTAAGGTAAGGGCAGTCACTTTTCTGCTCAAAGGAACTACATCCTTCACGAAGCTCACACGTTCCTCGTCTTAACAGACAAGCATTGGATGTTAGAGGACAAGTGCTTTGTATCAGTTTCAGAAGCAGAGTTGGACTAGATATGGTCCGTATGTGTAGGAAACACCGTTCTAGTGTTCTCAGCACACTCACGTTTCCTGCTCTCTTAGAGACTTTAGAAAGCAAGAGCGAGCTTCTCGCTCTAAAGCAGAGTGTGATCCATGGATGAGAACTATGCTGTGTGTTTCCCTTCAGAAATGGAGTTAAATCCCAGGCTCTGTGTCTTCCTACAAGCAAGACTTCGTTTCAGGTAAGGGCAGTCACTTTTCAGCTCAAACAAAGTACATCGTTCCCTGAGCTCACACGTTTCTCATCTTAACAGACAAGCATTGGATGTTAGAGGACCAGTGCTTTGTATCAGTTTAAGAAGCAGAGTTGGACTAGATATGATCCGTATGTGTAGGAAACACCGTTCTTTTGTTCTCAGCACACTCACGTTTCCTGCTGTCTTAGAGACTCTAGAAAGCAAGAGCGTGCTTCTTGTTCTAAAGCAGAGTCTGATCAATGGATGAGACAATGCTGTGTGTTTCACTTCAGAAATGGAGTTAAATCCCATGCTCTGAGTCTCCCTACAAGCAAGACTTCGTTTAAGGTAAGGGCAGTCACCTTTCTGCTCAAAGGAACTACATCGTTCACGAAGCGCACAAGTTTCTCATCTTAACTAAAAAGCATTGGATGTTAGAAGACCAGTGCATTGTATCAGTTTCTGAAGAAGATTTGGCTACATATAGTCAGTATGTGTAGGAAACACCGTTCTTTTGTTCTGGGCACACTCAGATTTCCTGCTGTATTAGAGAATCTAGAAAGCAAGAGCGTGTTTCTTGCTCTAAAGCAGAGTGTGATCCATGGATGAGAACTATGCTGTGTGTTTCCCTTCAGAAAAGGAGTTAAATCCCAGGCTCTGAGTCTTCCTACAAGCAAGACTTCAATTCAGGTAAGGGCGGTCACTTTTCTGCTCAAACGAACTACATCGTTCACGAAGCTCACACGTTTCTCATCTTAATTGACAAGCATTGGATGTTAGAGGACCAGTGCTTTGTATCATTTTCAGAAGAAGAGTTGGACTAGATATGGTCCGTATGTGTAGGAAACACCGTTCTTTTGTTCTCAGCACACTCACGTTTCCTGCTCTCTTAGAGACTTTAGAAAGCAAGAGCATGCTTCTCGCTCTAAAGCAGAGTGTGATCCATGGATGAGAACTATGGTGTGTGTTTCCCTTCAGAAAAGGAGTTAAATCCCAGGCTCTGTGTCTTCCTACAAGCAAGACTTCGTTTAAGGTAAGGGCAGTCACTTTTCAGCTCAAACGAAGTACATCCTTCACTGAGCTCACACGTTTCTCATCTTAACAGACAAGCTTTGGATGTTAGAGGACCAGTACTTTGTATCAGTTTAAGAAGCAGAGTTGGACTAGATATGGTCCGTATGTGTAGGAAACACCGTTCTTTTGTTCTCAGCACACTCACGTTTCCTTCGGTCTTAGAGACTCTAGAAAGCAAGAGCGTGCTTCTTGTTCTAAAGCAGAGTGTGATCAATGGATGAGACAATGCTGTGTGTTTCACTTCAGAAATGGAGTTAAATCCCATGCTCTGAGTCTCCCTACAAGCAAGACTTCATTTAAGGTAAGGGCAGTCACTTTTCTACTCAAAGGAACTACATCGTTCACGAAGCTCACACGTTTCTCATCTTAACAGACAAGCATTGGATGTTAGAGGACCAGTGCATTGTATCAGTTTCTGAAGAAGATTTGGACTACATATAGTCAGTATGTGTAGGAAACACCGTTCTTTAGTTCTGGGCACTCTCAGATTTTCTGCTGTATTAGAGACTCTAGAAAGCAAGAGCGTGCTTCTTGTTCTAAAGCAGAGTGTGATCCATGGATGAGAGCTATGCTGTATGTTTCCCTTCAGAAATGGAGTTAAATCCCAGACGCTGTGTCATCCTACAGGCAAGACTTCGTTTCAGGTAAGGGCAGTCACTTTTCAGCTCAAACGAACTACATCGTTCACAGGGCTCACACGTTTCTCATCTTAACAGACAAGCATTGGATATTAGAGGACCAGTGCTTTGTATCAGTTTCAGACACAGAGTTGGACTAGATATGGTCCGTATGTGTAGGAAACACCTTTCTTTTGTTCTCAGCACACTCACGTTTCCTGCTGTCTTAGAGACTCTAGAAAGCAAGAGCGTGCTTCCTGTTCTGAAGCAGAGTGTGATCAATGGATGATTACACTGCTGTGTGTTTTACTTCAGAAAAGGATTTAAATCACAGGCTCTGAGTCTTCCTACAAGCAAGACTTCAATTCAGGTAAGGGCAGTCACTTTTCTGCTCAAACGAACTACATCGCTCACGAAGCTCACACGTTTCTCATCTTAATTGACAAGCATTGGATGTTAGAGGACCAGTGCTTTGTATCAGTTTCAGAAGAAGAGTTGGAATAGATATGGTCCGTATGTGTAGGAAACACCGTTCTTTTGTTCTCAGCACACTCACGTTTCCTGCTCTCTTAGAGACTTTAGAAAGCAAGAGCATGCTTCTCGCTCTAGGGCAGAGTGTGATCCATGGATGAGAACTATGCTGTGTGTTTCCCTACATAAATGGAGTTAAATCCCAGACTCTGTGTTTTCCTACAGGCAAGACTTCTTTTCAGGTAAGGGCAGTCACTTTTCAGCTCAAACGAACTACATCGTTCACGAAGCTCACACGTTCCTCATCTTAACAGACAAGCCTTGGATTTTAGAGGACCAGTGCTTTGTATCAATTTCAGAAGCAGAGTTGGACTATATAATGTCCGTATGTGTAGGAAACAGCTTTCTTTTGTTCTCAGCACACTCACGTTTCCTGCTGTCTTAGAGAATCTAGAAAGCAAGAGCGTGCTTCTTGTTCTAAAGCAGAGTGTGATCAATGGATGATTACACTGCTGTGTGTTTTACTTCAGAAATGGATTTAAATCCCAGGCTCTGAGTCTTCCTACAAGCAAGACTTCAATTCAGGTAAGGGCAGTCACTTTTCTGCTCAAAGGAACTACATCGTTCACGAAGCTCACTCGTTTCTCATCTTAACTGACAAGCATTTGGATGTTAGATGTCAATGCTTTGTGTCAGTTTCAGAAGCAGATTTGGACTACATATGGTCCATATGTGTAGGAAACACCGTTCTTTTGTTCTGGGCACACTCAGATTTCCTGCTGTATTAGAGACTCTAGAAAGCAAGAGTGTGCTTCTCGCTCTAAAGCAGAGTGTGATCCATGGATGAGAACTATGCTGTGTGTTTCCCTTCAGAAATGGAGTTAAATCCCACGCTCTGTGTCTCCCTACAAGCAAGACTTCGTTTAAGGTAAGGGCAGTCACCTTTCGGCTCAAAGGAACTACATTGTTCACGAAGCGCACACGTTTCTCATCTTAACTAAAAAGCATTGGATGTTAGAGGACCAGTGCATTGTATCAGTTTCAGAAGAAGATTTGGTCTACATATAGTCAGTATGTGTAGGAAACACCGTTCTTTTGTTCTGGGCACACTCAGATTTGCTGCTGTAGTAGAGACTCTAGAAAGCAAGAGCGTGCTTCTTGCTCTAAAGCAGAGTGTGATCCATGGATGAGAACTATGCTGTAGGTTTCCCTACATAAATGGAGTTAAATCCCAGACTCTGTGTTTTCCTACAGGCAAGACTTCTTTTCAGGTAAGGGCAGTCACTTTTCTGCTCAAAGGAACTACATCGTTCACGAAGCTCACTCGTTTCTCATCTTAACTGACAAGCATTGGATGTTAGATGGTCAGTGCTTTGTGTCAGTTTCAGAAGCAGATTTGGACTACATATGGTCCATATGTGTAGGAAACACCGTTCTTTTGTTCTGGGCACACTCAGATTTCCTGCTGTATTAGAGACTCTAGAAAGCAAGAGTGTGCTTCTCGCTCTAAAGCAGAGTGTGATCCATGGATGAGAACTGTGCTGTGTGTTTCCCTTCAGAAATGGAGTTAAATCCCAGGCTCTGTGTCTTCCTACAAGCAAGACTTCGTTTCAGGTAAGGGCAGTCACTTTTCGGCTCAAACGAACTACATCGTTCCCTGAGCTCACACGTTTCTCATCTTAACAGACAAGCATTGGATGTTAGAGGACCAGTGCTTTGTATCAGTTTAAGAAGCAGAGTTGGACTAGATATGGTCCGTATGTGTAGGAAACACCGTTCTTTTGTTCTCAGCAAACTCACGTTTCCTGCTGTCTTAGAGACTCTAGAAAGCAAGAGCGTGCTTCTTGTTCTAAAGCAGAATGTGATCAATGGATGAGACAATGCTGTGTGTTTCACTTCAGAAATGGAGTTAAATCCCATGCTCTGAGTCTCCCTACAAGCAAGACTTCGTTTAAGGTAAGGGCAGTCACCTTTCTGCTCAAATGAACTACATTGTTCACGAAGCGCACACGTTTCTCATCTTAACTAAAAAGCATTGGATGTTAGAGGACCAGAGCATTGTATCAGTTTCAGAAGAAGATTTGGACTACATATAGTCAGTATGTGTAGGAAACACCGTTCTTTTGTACTGGGCACACTCAGATTTGCTGCTGTAGTAGAGACTCTAGAAAGCAAGAGCGTGCTTCTTGCTCTAAAGCAGAGTGTGATCCATGGATGAGAACTATGCTGTATGTTTCCCTTCAGAAATGGAGTTATATCCCAGACTCTGTGTCTTCCTACAGGCAAGACTTCGTTTCATGTAAGGGCAGTCACTTTTCAGCTCAAACGAACTACATCTTTCACGAAGCACACACGTTTCTCATCTTAACAGACAAGCATTGGATTTTAGAGGACCAGTGCTTTGTATCAATTTAAGAAACAGAGTTGGACTATATAATGTCCATATGTGTAGGATACACCGTTGTTTTGTTCTCAGCACACTCACGTTTCCTGCTGTCTTAGAGACTCTAGAAAGCAAGAGCGTGCTTCTTGTTCTAAAGCAGAGTGTGATCAATGGATGAGACAATGCTGTGTGTTTCACTTCAGCAATGGAGTTAAATCCCATGCTCTGAGTCTCCCTACAAGCAAGACTTCGTTTAAGGTAAGGGCAGTCACTTTTCTGCTCAAAGGAACTACATCCTTCACGAAGCTCACACGTTCCTCGTCTTAACAGACAAGCATTGGATGTTAGAGGACAAGTGCTTTGTATCAGTTTCAGAAGCAGAGTTGGACTAGATATGGTCCGTATGTGTAGGAAACACCGTTCTATTGTTCTCAGCACACTCACGTTTCCTGCTCTCTTAGAGACTTTAGAAAGCAAGAGCGAGCTTCTCGCTCTAAAGCAGAGTGTGATCCATGGATGAGAACTATGCTGTGTGTTTCCCTTCAGAAATGGAGTTAAATCCCAGGCTCTGTGTCTTCCTACAAGCAAGACTTCGTTTCAGGTAAGGGCAGTCACTTTTCAGCTCAAACAAAGTACATCGTTCCCTGAGCTCACACGTTTCTCATCTTAACAGACAAGCATTGGATGTTAGAGGACCAGTGCTTTGTATCAGTTTAAGAAGCAGAGTTGGACTAGATATGGTCCGTATGTGTAGGAAACACCGTTCTTTTGTTCTCAGCACACTCACGTTTCCTGCTGTCTTAGAGACTCTAGAAAGCAAGAGCGTGCTTCTTGTTCTAAAGCAGAGTATGATCAATGGATGAGACAATGCTGTGTGTTTCACTTCAGAAATGGAGTTAAATCCCATGCTCTGAATCTCCCTACAAGCAAGACTTCGTTTAAGGTAAGGGCAGTCACTTTTCTGCTCAAAGGAACTACATCCTTCACGAAGCTCACACGTTTCTCATCTTACCTGACAAGCATTGGGTGTTAGAGGACCAGTGCATCGTATCAGTTTCTGAAGAAGATTTGGACTACATATAGTCAGTATATGTAGGAAACACCGTTCTTTTGTTCTCAGCACACTCAAG